>CM076578.1:169310582-169665587 GCA_034641835.2 Pinus albicaulis | reverse complement strand
TTAAAGGTCCGTCACAAGCATGACCCTCACCAATGTGATTTTTTCTTGTAGTGAATCTTATTCTTGCACTCTTTGTCCTGGTTCGTCTACTCTGTTTTGGATCGCACAATTTTGACAAAAGAAGTTCATGTTGGGGCATTTTTTTTGGATGAAGGATAAAATTGGTTTTGAGTTGTGGACTGTCAGTTGCAGATGTAGAAAGTCGCTGAGATCCATTGTGAGTTGCAGATGGTTGTTGGGAAGGTGGCAGAGTGCGGACATGCAACGACTCAAGTGGCAAGAAAAACCAACAGAAAACAGAAAGAAAGACTCCAAGAAGCAGAGAGAAGCAAGGAACAGAATGAGGAACACCAGAGCACAACAAGTCAACCAAGCGGAAAAGAAGCAAGGGCTGCCAGTGCCGAGAGAAGACAATAGATAAGGAAGGAGTCATTTAGCTCAGTTTTGGTTTTATTGTGAATAGAGCTCTACAAAGACTCTGATACTGAATAAAATATACTCTAATGGAGGACTAATATAGTACAAGGATGCTTTCTGTGGTCATGATTTGTGTATTGAATTAATTTATGATAGTGTATGGTGTTTTATGGGACTACTTAAAATTTTTCTAATATATATGTTTAAGGTATTCAAAATGGTAGATGCATTCATCAAATTTTATATAATAAGAGTTGTTTTCATGCATAATCATAGTGTATTGATGTTAGATAATAGAGGGCTAGCTTCACTATGATGCTGTGGTTCTGGTTCTCCTACCTTAGTAAGGTCACTGCACGCCTCGGGTGAGACTCCTTTCTCTCCTTTGAGAAAGGTTAAAATTCCAGCGTTGTCCTAGACTACAGAGAGATCTTTTTGGCCTCTGAGCTTGAACCTGGGTCTTTCCCATAAGTCATTCTTTCGCCAAAAAATGGTTCTGTTGTTGGGACCTGAAAATATATTGGAGAACTAGATCATGGTGTTGTTAGACTCCTGTATTTTTACAGTATCACAAGATGACTTCTTATTCCTTATATTTTTCATGCTGAAAATAATATTCCATGAATTTCATTTATTTTAAAAAAGAAAAGAAGATATTGGGTGAAAAAGGGGTCAAATAAGTCCATCTACCATTTGATTCAGTTAAAAGAGGAAAATTTCACTGATTAAGTGTGATAGAAAGCCAAATCTCATTGCCTTCATTATTTTTCATTTACCCTCTCCATTACCTTTCATTTCACTTTTTTCTGACACTCCCATGCTCTGAAATCCCATTTTAAACCTTGGTTCCCTCATTTTAACCTTTTCCCCTTCTTAAATCCCTGTCCCTAGCTAAAACACCATTCCCATTTCTAAATATTCCTTCCCCTTTACTCATTCCCCTTTTTTCATTTAAAACAATGTAAAACCCACTTTTATTGTTTTAAATAAATTTTAATCTATCAGGCCCCACTATACAAATCCATCCCCGATATCTTTTTTAATCCCCCTCCTAAAAATATTTCTATTCCCTCGCCTTATACTATTTCCCCGCTCATTTAAATCTTGACCCCACTTAACCCCGAGTCCCACTTTAATAAACCCTGTTTATTTAAATTACCTGACCCCTGTTATATTAAAACCCCGCTTTCATTTCATTACCCCCTCACTGCATTTAACCCTGGCCCCACGTTATATTTAACACGTCCGCTTTAAACTTTCCCCCCTTCTCTTCATTTCATTTAACCCTCTGCTTTGTTTATTTCACCCGATCCCACCTATCAAACCAGCCCTCCATCAACCCAACACCCAACCACCATCCAATCCTCTCCATCTGATCTGACGACCCTCAATATTTTTCGCATCCCCAAATACCCATTGTTTAAAACCTTTAGAGGGTTGCGAAATGGGTGGTTTTGAAACCCCTCCCATTTGCCACGCGTCATCGCCATGCTTCATCGCATCCCCTCAAACTAAAACCACCTAACCACTTATCACCACACCATAAAACCACAAATCGCCTCCTCGCATATAATAAAACCACCCCCTATTTGAGTTTAAACCCAATTACCTCACCCTGCACTATGTGATAAACCACATTGTTCGCCATCCCTGCAGACCTGCGTTTTGTTAACAATTGTTTTGATTTTTTGCAGGTGACATTAGGGGAATTTTGAGGTCTAAAATGGGCCTCCTAAGGAAAATGTACAATCAAAATTCACTTTATGAGAACTAATCACATTTTAGGGAATGACATCATCACTAATGGTTGAGGTGGCATTGCTTGAGTTAAAGGTAATTACTTGTCACATTCTCAATGGTGGATAAAAACTCATGGTTAACCATGGTAGTGCTCTAAGTACTTTTAAAGTCAAATTAAAGTACTCATAATAAATGTCATTTCACACTTTTTGAATAAAAATATATTATTGTCATTTCATATTTCTTGAAAGAAACAATGCATATCCCTATACATTTATTATATTATATTATATTATATTTATATAGTATATTAATTACATGTTATTATACAATTTAAATAATATAAATTTTAATTAATAGCATATAACATAATTAATAATTTATAAATTTATATTTATATTTTATTTTAAGTTATTTAAGTACAAAGGACAAATGCATTAGTTGTTCAATGATAATGATTTTTTCTTGAAAAGCTCATTCTTATTTATAGTCACATCAATACAATTTTTTTATCAATTTTATTTTGGTACAACTTTTGAATTTAATTTAACTATGGTTACATGGATTGTGGTGCAAAAAGTGAATTGAAAATTCATAAATATTATTTTATTGGTTTAGCTATTATTTTATTATTTCCTTAGGAGGCCCATTTTAGACCTCAAAATTCCCCTAATGTCTACATATTAGAAGATGGGATAAACAATTCGCGATGCTAGTTCCAACAAATTGTTTAAATCCAGACTCTCTGGATTTTGATTTAAAGGCTTCATTCACCGGAAGAATAGATAAAAGCAGCAATGGAGCAGAAAGAAAGACAGTAATGCTTAAATCAAGGATTATACATTTACTCCATCAACAACAAAGTTTATTCAAAATAAAAGACAGTGAAAGGTAAAAGAAGTAAACAGAGCAGCCAGGGTAAATATGAAAACAAATGAAATACATAGTCAAAGGACAGAGTTAAGGAGAAGGCAGATAAAAAGGTAAAGGAAGAAATTTCAAGTGACAACAAAGGCAGAAAAAGATATACAAATAAAGACAGAGTAAAGTTAAAATAAAATAAGAGAACAAATAAACAAGGAAAACAAAGGTAGATGTCAAGGCCACTCAACATTTAACTCTTCACAACCATGTTGGACACCTCCAACTTAATTTTGATTTAATGAATGCTACTAAAGTTAATATTACAGTCAAAGATATTTTAGCATTAGTTCATAAGTCATTATAAAAGTTAATTTTGTTGGCAGTTGGTAAAATATATTTTAAAGTTAGCTCAGGAGTTAATTTGAAACTTATTATTACAATAGGTTTGTCAGAGATATTTTTGGCTTGGGCCTTGCATGGTCACAATTGTTAAAATTTCAGTTACTCTGTAGTAAATGCAGTCTGTCACCCTATATTAGGGAAACCACCCCAGTTGCAGTTAAATATAGCATATATTTTTATTATCAGTGTTGGTTGGTTGGTTGGACTTTGTTTAGACTCTGAGTTGCAAGGATTATTGTATTGGAGCACTGTAACTATTTTTGAGCTGGACATCAATGGTACAAGCACGTTCACAGGATCCTTGAGCTATGTTAATGGTGATGTTATCCCTCTTTTGTTAATGTTTTTCCTTTGTTTTTCCATACTGTACATCAATATCCCTGATAGCAGAACAAAAATTTTAGATTAAGATATGCTGCATGAGCACCTTAATTTTGTCTATTACTGCTATCTCAATGTTTTCCTCTGCAAGTATAACTAAAGAATTCTTAACTTCTCTTTAGTTTTACCTATCTATTATCTTAAGGTTTTCTTTTGAAGTTTAACTAAAGAATTCTTAATTTCTCTTTAGTTTAGCTGAAACTTTTATCTTAAGGTATTTCTTGTGAAGTTGGATTAAATAATTCTTAACTGCTCTTTACCCCCACTTAACTGTTATCGTAAATGTTTTCCTCTAAAGACCTGAATGCGGAATTCAGAGACTGTCTTCTCTGCATTTATGTTGAAGTATAGTTAAAGAATTCTTAACTTCTCTTTACTTTTACTGAACTCACTACCATCTCATATTCACACTGCCACTATGATCCATTTTGCATAGTTAGCTTGCCTTGCGAAAACCCTTGAAAATTTGATGTACAATTTAGCCCTTTTATGACTCCATAGCCCAATGTATTAAGCTTCCCACATTCTATCTATCCAACCAAACAAAAAATCAAACAAACAACCCCAATCTTCATAACTAGCCTAAAATTAGAAAATATAATCATAAAGATAAATCAGTTAATCATAAATATAGAGAGAGCCCTATTTGAGCCCAGGAAGGCTAGGTCCGAGACTCCAAAGTGGTTTGATGTTGTTATCTGCTATTTTTTCTTGCCAATCTTACAAATTACAGGGAGCTAACATAATGGCGACCATAATAGGGAATTATTGGAAAAACCTAATATTATCAAAACTCAAATAAAACCCAGTCAAAATACTATGTGAATTAAGTATTTTTTTCACAGATTGGTTTGTTTTTCGGATATTATAAAACTTTCAATCTCTCTGAGCCTTGGGTCTAAATTCTGGCTTCTCGAAGAATCTGTACCAGATCCCATCCTGAGCCAAACCCTCCTGCAATATTTGACAATCCAGAGAAAATCCTAAGGAAAATTCCTAGATCTGAGAGTTCAACTGTTAGCAAGCATATTCACAAGGAAAGTTCCCTACTTGAAAACCTTAAAAACTTGCAGGATATCCAATTTGACTCACACTTTGAACAAATCTTGTTCAAGACTAAATCCTAGAATTGGATAACCCAGACAGTTTTAGACCCATCCATCTTACAACAGAGTCCCGTTGTAGAAGCCTCAAACCCCGCTCATACACCCACTGTTCACATTCCTCCATTCAACCATCCAACTCCCTTTGTTAACTCCCCACTTGTTAACCCCCCTTGGGTTCCCCAACCACCAGCCATGGCGGCCTGGTATGCCCCATTAGTCCTACCATTTCCTTTAGTGCCTCTACCACAGGACTATCAATCCAAAATCCCCCTATTTGAT
Source organism: Pinus albicaulis (assembly GCA_034641835.2). Classification (NCBI taxonomy): domain Eukaryota; kingdom Viridiplantae; phylum Streptophyta; class Pinopsida; order Pinales; family Pinaceae; genus Pinus; species Pinus albicaulis. Next base: position 169,660,398 of record CM076578.1, on the reverse strand, counting down.
GAAAGTATTTATACAATTGCTCAAAAAAATGTGGATAGAATGGATGATTATTTTGATCGACAAGAGGTATATGATGAAACTATTAAGTTAAGAATGTTTTCTCAAATCTTGGGGGAGAAGCAAGAAAGTGGTTTAAATAATTGATCCCTAATAGTATACATGACCTCCTTGCTTTTCACCAACTATTCCTAAATAAATGGGAAGTCAAGAAAAATTCTTTCCAAATCTTGTCAGAATATGAAAACATCAAGAGAAACTTTGGAGAGAGTGTCCAAGATTACTGCACTAGGTTCAACAGTGTATAGAACGTCGTCCCTCCTCACATGAAACCCCCACAAGGTTTATCCCTAATGAAATTTCCGGATGGTTTTGACCTAGAGATGGCTTATCAACTAAGAGAGAGATACCCTCCTACATTAGAATACATGCAGAGGGGTTCTGCAAGTGTGGAAGAAAATCTAATTGCCAAAAGGGCTAGAATGAAAAATGAAAAGAGAGTCACATATAGGGAAGAGGTTGTAGCCTCCACATCTAATACTAAGATTGATAACCTCGTTAGAACCATGGAAAGGATGATGGAGAGAATCAACCTAAATGAGAGAGCTTTCCATAGAGAAAACCAAGCAGCTCCTCATAATAGAAATCAAAACCAAAACCAAAAATTTAGGAGAAACCCCCCTCAAATAAGACAAAGGGAACAAAGAGGACCTGACCAGCAATGTAGGCCTCCTTTCCAGGAAAATTATGCTGATGAGGATGAGGGGGTGATTGAAGAACCCTAAGAAAGTCAAATTAATCTAATGAGATTTAATGATGAGGATACTATTTTCCTCACTGAGGAAGAGCAAGGCATATTTTCCGCAACTCAAATTGAAGAAGAATGCAAAGAATCTGAGGATTATAAAAAAGGATTCAAAAATTCTATCATGGAGGTGCATAGAGAATATGACCTCAGAAGCAAGAAATCCCAAGACATTCCCAAGAGAAGGAATTATGAAAATTATGCTAGAAAGGCCCCTCAAACTGATCCTAAAAAGACAACAGAAAGTTCAAATAAAATGGTTAAAATTTCTGATTAAAATAAAAACAATCTAGAATGTAGCACAAGTAAATCAACTATCAACCCTAACAAAATTGATCCAGCTGATATCCCTAGTGCAAATCAACAATCTAAAGTTGCTGCAAAAATAATGTCTAATAAAACTGATTCAAACCTGCCAAAAACACAGACACCATTTAGTATTGAGAATGAAATTGCCAAGATAAAGATTTCCATACCTCTCACTGAATTGGTAGGCCAAGATGTATATAGATCCTAAGTTTTGAAAGAACTAAACATAGGATAAAATACTGATACTGTGAATTTGAATGATCTTATTTGGGCCTGAAGTAGAAGGTAAATTCCAAGAGGGAGGTGTGACACCATTTTATGTCAGCTTGAATATTCATGATAAAATCCTTTATAATGCCATGTTAGATTTAGGAGCATCTCATAATCTCATGCCAAAGGTAATTATGGAGAAACTTGGCCTTGAGATAACTAGACCATACAAAGACCTGTACTATTTTGACTCAAGTAGAGTTAAATGTCTAGGCCTGATCAAAGATCTTTGTGTTACTTTAGCACAAATACTAGCCAAAAGTCTAGTAATGGATATTATGGTGGTTGACATTCCCCCTAAATATGGCATGCTTCTATTATGCTCATGGGGAGCCAAGCTTCAAGGCACCCTCCAAATGGATATGACTTATGCTACCATACTAGTCTTTAGTCAACCAAAAAGATTTTATAGGAAAAATCATATGAAATATATGGTGAGCAGTCAAGAAAAGCTCGATAACTCCCCCCTCTACTCTGTCCACTCAGACCTTGATTCATTTATCTTTTACAATGATGAAAACATTAATGAACAAGTAGAAGTTAATGAACAAGTAGCGGTTAATGAACAAATAATTGAAAAATAAGAAGAAAAGGAAGAACAGTCAGACCAAATAGAAAATGAACAACACAACTCTGAATCTGAACCCCTTTGGAGCATGATTTTTGATGGTTCTTGTGGAAAAACTGGATCAGGAGCAGGTGTTTGGGTACACAATACTAAGAACAACCACACAAAGGGTCACTCTTACAAACTGAACTTTCAATGTACAAACAATATAGCTGAATATGAGACACTCCTTCTAGGGTTACAATTATTGAAGAAATTAGAAGCCAAAAGGATCTATGTCCATGGGGATTATGAGCTAGTCATTAGGCAAATTAAGGGAGAATATTAAGCTAAGCATCCTAGATTGAGAACATACAGGAATGCTGCCCTTGACCTCCTAAAAACATTCGAAGAATATGAACTTACCTCTATCCAAATAAATCAAAATATGCTTGCCAATGGACTAGCATTTGTAGCCAACACTTGTCAATTTCCTCATCCTAACAAACAATACACAATATAGGTTAAAGACAGACCAACAGTCCCTGATAATATGAGATATTGGCAAGTTTTCGAAAGTGACCAAAAAATTGAAGATTTCCTACAATCCAAGAATGAGTTTGAGATTCCAAATTCAGACTTAGATCATGAAGAGGAATTCTCTACTGAGGAACAAATGTGCAGGGAGGAGCCCCCTCATGATGCTGATATAAATATGTTAGCAAAGAAGGAACCACATAGGACATAAATGTGTGAAGATCCAGAAAAAAGAAGAATTTGAAGTGGTACAGTTCAGAGACAATACCCTACCAAGAGGACTTGTCCCTCTAGAAGAACTTTTCGATTTCAATGATGTTCTTAGAAAGCCAAAAATGGAATCCACTAAAGCAAATATAGAGGAGCGAAATCTGGGCAGTGAGCAAGAGCCCAAGATGGTAAAGCTATCAAAGACACTACCAACACCTATAAAGCAAAAATACATTGAGTTATTCAAAGAATTCATTGATGTGTTTGCCTGGAGTTATGAAGACTTGAAGTCCTATGATACTGATATCATACAGCACAAAAGTCCGCTCAAAGAGATCCATAAGCACTTCAAATAGAAACTATGCAGAATAAATCCTGTCCAAATGCCACTGGTTGAGAAAGAGATAAAGAAAATGTACGATGCTGGGATAATAGTCCCACTCAGGTAATCAGAATGGGTTTCAAATCTTGTATCTGTGAGGAAGAAGACAAGAGATATTAGACTCTGCATTGACTTCAGAAATCTAAATAGAGCATCCGTGAAGGAAAAATACCCTTTACCAAAGATGGACCGCATATTGCAAAGGGTAGTAGGCTCCAAAAGGATCTCTCTGTTAGATGGATTTTCAGGGTACAATCAGGTACTGGTACATCCAGATGATCAACACAAAACAAATTTCACTACACCTTGGGGCACCTTTATGTATGTAAAAATTCCTTTTGGATTAATGAATGCTGGAGCCACTTTTCAAAGAGCAATGGATATTGCTTTCTCAGAATAAATAGGTTTCTTCATTGTGATATATATTGATAATATCACAGTCTATTCAAAAAATGATGAAGAACATCTAGCTCATTTGAGAAAGGTCTTTGAGAAATGCAGAAAGTACGATTTGTCTCTGAATCCTAAGAAATATTTATTTTGGCCTTCAAGAAGGAAAGCTTCTAGGTCACATCATATATGAAGAAGGGATCAATATTGACCCAAATAGGATTGCGAGAATATTGCAAATCAGTCACCCAAGAAATATCAAGGAGCTGCAATCTTTCATTGGAAAGATAAATTTTTTAAGAAGGTTTATACCAAACCTTGCAGAACTCCTGAGGAACATCACCAACATGCTCAAAAGAGAGTCAGGAGTCAAGTGGAACAAGGAAGCAAAGCAATATTTTGACCTAGTGAAACAAGCACTTACACAAGCACTGGTTCTGATCAGCCCTAACTTCACCAAATATTTCTTTATATTTTCCTTTGCATCAAAACACACAGTTTTTGTTGTGTTAATGAAGAAAAATACAAAGGGACAGGAGCAGCCCATAACATTCTTCAGCCAAGCTTTAAGCGATGCACCTTTGAAATATAATATCATGGAAAAGCAGGCTTTTGCCTTAATCAAAGCACTAAAGGATTTCAGAGTCTACATTCTACATTCACACATCATTGCATTTGTTCCCCATACAGTGGTTAAAGACATCCTAACACAAAATCTTGATGGAAAAAGAGGAAAATGGATTTATGTCATCTTGGAGTATGATTTAGAGATCAAACCCACCAAATTAATCAAAGGACAAGGACTGGATAAACTAATTGCTAAAACAAATTTTCAAGCACTAGACATCAATATGATTCACTCACTGGATGAACAAGAGGAGCTGGCGACTCCACCTATTGAGGAAGCATTCCTAAATTCTCCCTGGTACTCAGATATACTGTATGTGCTTTTTAATTTAAATGCTCCTCCTGGTTTGTCCAAAACAAAGGCCAGATTCTTGAAACTAAAAGTTGTAAATTTCTGCATCCTAGAAAGGGTTTTATACTGGAAAAATTCTGGTGGTGTATTGCTTAAATGTTTTCCTAAAGAAAATGTAGATAAGATTATGCATGAATTTCATGAAGGGGATTGTGGAGTCCACCTCTATTGGAAAACCACTGTTAATAAGATCATTAGGGCTGGTTTTTATTGGCCTACCCTTTTCCAAGCCATCCACAAAATGGTAGTTACCTGTCATAAATGCCAAATTTTTGAGGGAAAAAGAAATCTGCTACCTTTTCCATTACAACCAATATCTGTTGAAGCTCCTTTTCAACAATGGGGTCTAGATTTCATTGGATAAATCCACCCTTCCTCCTCTACCCAGCATAAATGGATCCTTACTGCAACTGACTATTTTAATTATTGGATTGAAGCCATTCCTTCCAGGACTGCCACAAACTCAGTAATTATTAGATTTCTTAAAACCAACATTCTATATAGATTTGGCTGTCCTAGGAAAATCATTACTGATAACGCTGCTGCCTTTAAATCCAAGAAAATGTTGGATTTCTGCCACAAATATCACATTAATTTGGGGCATTCTACAACTTATTACCCTCAAGGTAATGGGTTGGATGAATCCTCAAATAAGAGTTTGGTGAACATCATTAAGAATTTACTGGAGGAAAATAAGAAATCATGGCACAAAAAATTGGTACATGCACTATGGGCAGACAAGCTGACAAATAAGAAGTCAATTGATATTCCCCCCTATCAGCTAGTCTATGGAATGGATGCAGTCTTCCCAACAACCTTGGGGGTGCCAGTAATGAAATTCATTCAAGAAGTGCAGTTTGAAGAGAATGATATACATATAAGAGTAAGCCAAACCATTCAGCTACAATAATCCACAAAAGGAGTATACAACATAACACAACTAGTACAAGAAAATATCAAGAAAATATTTGACAAAAGGACCAAAGCAAATGATTTCAACATTGGAGATAAAGTGTTGAGGTGGGATTCTAGAAGAGGGGACAAAGGAAAACATGGAAATTTTGATAACCTATGGAAGGGTCCATACATCATTTATTCTGCAAGGGGTAATAATGCATTCTTCTTACAAGATATGGATGGAACAGAGTTGTTTGGAGGCCCTGTTAATGGCAGGATGCTGAAACATTATTTCAGTTAAGAGTCTCAGTTGGAAATTTCTTCATTGTATATAACATTGCCAAAACAAATTTCAAACAGAATATTGGACTAGGTTGAGGCCCGAAGTGAAGGCCATAAGCCTAATCTGATAAAGCAAAAATAAAGAAAGGAAAAAAAGAAAATAGGTCAGGTAAAAAATAAAAAGGTAAGCCCCATACAAAAAATAAGTGTTTATGAAAGTGTTGCAAATCAAAATGCCACTACTTTTAAAGAAGGTCTTGCTCAATCATACAATATAAACATGGTTGCACAAATTTTGAATTTTTGCTCATAAGTTAGAAAACGAATATTTTCCAAACTGTTTAATCTTGGCTTATCAGTAGGTAGGTAGAAAATGACATTGGTTCAAAAGCCTAATCTGAACTAGTAGGAGAAATAAGGGATATGTGTTAAGTAAGAGGTTCAAAAAGAAAAATGATGTCAAGGTTTGCAAGTCTAAATGCACCCCAAAAGGAGGAAAATTGTTTGAATCATAGGTTGGGTAGGTATGTATGAAAAAGAGCTCTTAATACTTGAGCATGTTTCAAGTTTTCAATTTCAGGTTGTCTATTTAGGCTCAAGATCAAGTGTGTTTCAGACTTAAGTCTGCAGTAAGCATGGATTTCAGTTTTGAAGGTCTCAATCACAAAAGTTACAGCAGACCAGGATTACAGAGTGGGGATCAACCAAATAAATCAGGCTATTGGTCTACAAAGTTCTTAACACCTCCTAAAGGAGATGCCATCCCCAGTTGGAGCCACTATTAGACTCCTATATTTTTACAGTATCACAAGATGACTGCCTATTCCTTATATTTTTCACGCTGAAAAAAATATTCCATGACTATCATTTATTTGCAGAAAGGAAAGGAGATCCTAGGTGACCAAGGGGTAAAATAAGTCCATCTACCATTTGATTAAGTTAAAAGAGGAAATTTTTTTCTGATTAAGTATGATGGAAAACAAATCTCACTGCCTTCATTATTTTTCATTTACCCTCTCCATTACCTTTCATTTCACTTTTTTCTGACACTCCCATGCTCTGAAATCCCATTTTAAACCCTAATTCCTTCATTTTAACCTTTTCCTCTTCCTAAAACCCTGTCCCTAGCTAAAACCCCATTCCCATTTCTAAATATTCCTTCCCCTTTACTCATTCCCCTTTTTCATTTAAAACAATGTAAAACTGTAAGGATTCTGGACACCACATATCTCCACAATGGTATGATATTGTCCACTTTGGGCCTAAGCCCTCATGGCTTTGCTTATGGGCTTTACCCCAAAAGGCCTCATACCAATGGAGATATTTGTCCATCCTTATATACCCATGATCCTCCCCACTTCTAATCAATGTGGGACTTTGGTCGTATACCCAACAATCCTCCCCTCGAACAAAGGACCATCGAGCCTCCCCTCAAACGATTATCCATCCGTCCACTCTCTACCAACCAGGATTCTCTGCTCCAATGCGTTGGAAGCACACGCCTTACATGGAGCACCAACTGCCTCGAGAGCTTGCTCTATCCCAGGTCAACTCCTCCTCACCGTGTTGGGACCAGGACACGTCCATGAAGAATCCGGAGCATACTGCCTGTCTAACCGAGCTCATCCATGGATCCCATCGTGATATTACCGGGGCCCACCACCTTCGTTCGGCATTCGAGGATTCATCCACTTCGCTAACTTCGGGGCATGGCTCTGATACCACTTGTTGTGATTCTGGACACCACATATCTCCACAATGGTATGATATTGTCCACTTTGGGCCTAAGCCCTCATGGCTTTGCTTATGGGCTTTACCCCAAAAGGCCTCATACCAATGGAGATATTTGTCCATCCTTATATACCCATGATCCTCCCCACTTCTAGTCAATGTGGGACTTTGGTCGTATACCCAACAAAAACCCACTTTTACATTGTTTTTAAATAAATTTTAATCTACCAGGCCCCACTATACAAATCCATCCCTGATATATTTTTTAACCCCCCTTCTAAAAATATTTTTATTACCCCGCCTTATACTATTTCCCCGCTCATATAAATCTCGACCCCACTTAACCCTGGGTCCCACTTTAATAAACCCTTTTTATTTAAATTACCCGACCCTTTTTATATTAAAACTCAACTTTCATTTCATTACCCCCTCACTACATTTAACCCTGGCCCCAAATTATATTTAATGCCTCTGATTTAAACTTTTCTCCTCGCCCTTAATTTCATTTAACCCTCCACTTCATTTATTTCACCCGACCCCACCTATCAAACCAGCCCGCCATCAACCCAACACCCAATCACCGTTCGATCCTCTCCATCCAATCTAATGGCCCTCAATATTTTTTTCATCCCCAAATGCTCGTTGTTTAAAACCTTTGGAGGGTTGCGAAATGAGTGGTTTTGCAACCCCTCCCATCTGCTACATGTCATCCCCACGCTTCATCACATCCCCTCCAACTAAAACCAGATAACCGCTTATCACCGCACGATAAAACCACAAACTGCCTCCTTGCATATAATAAAACCACCCCCTGTTTGAAGTTAAACCACTTACCTCACCCTTCGCTATGTGATAAACCACCATTTCTCACCATCCCTGCAGACCTGCATTTTGTTAACAATTGTTTTGATTTTTTTCAGGTGATCTACATATCAGAAGATGGGATAAACAATTCGCGATGCTAGTTCCAAAAAATTGTTTAAATACAGACTCTCTAGATTTCGATTTAAAGGCCTTATTCACCAGAATATTATGATCAAAATAATAAATAAAAGCAGTAATGGAGAATAAAGAAAGACAGTAATGCTTAAATCAAGGATTATACATTTACTCCAGCAACAACAAAGTTTATTCAAAATAAAAGACAGTGAAAGGTGAAAGAATTACACAGAGCAGCTAGGGTAAAGATGAAAACAAATGAAATACACAGTCAAAGGACATAGTTAAGGAGAAGGCATATAAAAAGGTAAAGGAAGAAATTTCAAGTGACAACAAAGACAGTAAAAAGATATACATATAAAGAGAGAGTAAAGTTAAAAGAAAAATAAGAGAACAAATCAACGAGGAAAACAAAGCCAGATGTTAAGGCCACTCAACATTTAACACTTCATAATCATGTTGGCCACCTCCAGCTTAATTTTGATTTAATGAAAGCTACTAAAGTTAATATTACAGTCAGAGATATTTTAGCATCAGTTCAGAAGTTATTATAAAAGTTAATTTTGCTGGAAGTTGGTCAAAGATATTTTAAAGTTAGCTCAAGAGTTAATTTGAAAGTTATTATTACAGTAGCTTTGTTAGTGATATTTTTGGCTTCGGCCTTGCATGGTCACAATTGTCAAAATTTCATTTACTTTGTAGTAAATGCAGTCTGTCACCCTAGATTAGGGCAACCACCCCAGTTGTAGTTAAATATTGCATATATTTTCATTATCAGTGTTGGTTGGTTGGTTGGACTTTGTTTAGACTCTGAGTTGCAAAGATTATTGTATTGGAGCATTGTAACTGTTTTTGAGCTGGACATCAATGATACAAGCACGTTCATAGGATCCTTGAGCTATGTTAATGGTGATGTTATCCCTCTTTTGTTAATGTTTTTCCTTTGGTTTTCCATACTGTACATCAATCTCCCTGATCGCAGAATATAAATTTTAGATTAAGATATGCTGCATGAGCACCTTAATTCTGTCTGTTACTCTTATCTCAATGTTTTCCTCTGCAAGTATAACTAAAGAATTCTTAAATTCTCTTTAGTTTTACCTATCTATTATCTTAAGGTTTTCTTTTTAATTTTAACTAAATAATTCTTAATTTCTCTTTAGTTTAGCTAAAACTGTTATCTTGAGGTCTTTCTTGTGAACTTGGGTCAAAGAATTCTTAATTGCTCTTTACCCCCACTGAATTGTTATCTTAAATTTTTTCCTCTAAAGACCTAAATGTAGAATTACAAGACTGTCTGCTTTGCATTTATGTTGAAGTATAGTTAAATAATTCTTAACTGCTCTTTAGTTTTACCGAACTCACTACCATCTCATATTCACATTGCCACTATGATCCATTTTGCATAGTTGGCTTGCCTTGTAAAAAACCTTGAAAATTTGATGTACAATTCAACCCTTTTTTGACTCCATAGCCCAATGGATTAAGCTTCCCACATTCTATCTATCCAACAAAACAAACAATCAAACAAACAATAAAATAAACAACCCCAATCTTCATAACTAGCCTAAAATAAGAAAATATAATCATAAAGCTAAATCAATTAATCATAAATACAGAGAGAGCCCTATCTGAGCCTAGGAAGACTAGGTCCTGGACTCCAAAGTGGTTTGATGTTGTTCTATGCTATTTTTTCTTGAAAATTTTCGAAATTACAGGGAGCTAACAGGTGTCAAGGATCTATGGTAGGGAAATACGAAGTTGGTGGGATAATCATTTAGATAAGTTCATATCACAACAAGATGAGCTCCGATATCAAAAGGAAAGGAATATCAAAGATAAAATCTAGTTCAATTGTTTGCGAAGGCTCCAGGTCAAAGAAAACTATGGAGCATTGCGTCAATCCCGTCACAGTTGGATGCACATACATCTGACAGCATTACACAAATTGGATACTGATTTAATGTGAGCAATAAATTTTTGGGTTCAGTCCATAGTAGAAGGGTTTATTTTTGAATTTGCGACTAAATGTTATCAATCCTTCACTAAAGAAGAAGATATATTTAAATCTGGATTGCAGGGAAAGTTGTTGAAAGAAATTCCTTTGTGGATTAAAGATTTGATGGTGGACGAGGGACTAATGGCTTTCCAAAGACTTGCTATGGAATCCTAAAACCCTAGTATTGGGGGAAGGATCTAAAGGGAAAATGCTACAGAATGGGAAAAAGGGGGAACTAGGGAAATGGATGTCGGAAGTTTCAGTAAGTTAAGAGGTCTAAGAGCATATCGGAGGGTGAAAATCGTCAAGAAGTGATGGGAGAGGGAAATACGAGAGTTCGAAGATCAGAGGAAGGACATACACCGATGAGAACAGGCACCACAGATGAAAATGGAGAAAGGAGTTGAGATAGGGCCCATAGGAATGGAGGGGTCTCCCGAGAAGTTAGATAGGTTCATAGGATCCCATCCCGAGAGGAGAAGGGAAAGATGTCCAATGGAGAGGAGGACACAAGCCCAAAGAATGATTCAAATGCTGAGCTGCACATCGTGATGGAATGATTGTATCAAGAAGAACCAATGACCTCAATACAAGGTAATCATATTTCCCAAATTCTAAGTAGAATTTTTCCTAACCTTCCCTTGGTACTCTATCACGCACCGGATAAATTTTTGATAAAGTTGCAAAGGTCAAGAAAATTGCATAGTATTTAGTCTAGAGTGCAAGTAAATAATAACAGTAGTGTTAGCAGAGGAATTTATCAACCAGAAGCTAGAGGGTTTGTACTACTTCCACCTACACAGAAAGAAATGGCATGGTCATTTACCATATACCCAGAGTTCTCAGGGAAAGGGAACGATGATGTAGAACATCACTGGTATCTGTGCGAAGTAATCTGGAGAGATCACCATATACCAAATTTTGTTAAGATAATTGAATTTGAAATTATGCTCAGGGAAAGAGCACTACAGTGGTTGATTAAATGGTCTGAGGTACACCAAAATCCAACCGTAGATGGCGTTAAGAGGGAATTTGTGCAAGAGTTTAAATTTCCACAGAATAACCAACAAGGGTTATATGAGCTATGGGAGATTAAGCAACGAGCACGAGAGACCGCATGGGACCTAATGAGAAGGTTTAAGGATGAAATCAGGAAAACGAGTTACCTGGTAGACCCAAATCATCAACGCGAATCATTCATCAAAGCTCTTCTACCTCTTACGAGGACGTTGTTAACAAAACATAAGATTGATTCACTCCAGGACGTGCTTGAACATGCAATGAAAATTGAAGCAATGGCCAGGTACCTGCAAGAATTCAGGGGAGGGGTAACTGCCAAGGATCCTTCTGTACTGGGACTACAACACCAAATTGCGAGTCTGATAGAGAAACTCAAGGATATGCAATCAATATGGCCAACGCGACCCAATGTATGGTGCACACATTGCTTGCTAGAAGGACATCTAGTCTCTGAGTGTAATATTTCGAAATGGAAATAGAAGCAATACAAGACATAATAATGTAAAACACAGCAACTATAAACATTCCATCAGAGGGATCAATATGAATCCATCATTTTATTAAAATATCAGCAACAATATACAAAAATATCTTGAGGGTCAAGCCACTCAAGCAATAAGAACAAGCCTCCAATGATCATATCAATAAACACATGAGTTGTTGCTACAGTATAGAATGCCATAAAGTAGTGACAACGCTGTTTATATCAGTGTAGTTTCTGCTGTAATAATACATAAATGTAATATGGATGATAGATACAAAATAAATGCCCAAAATGAAGATGTGGGCTCCAATACAAGATTTCTGGCCAACCCAGAAAGATTGCTAGAAATACCAAAGAAAATATACAATGTGACAAATAACCTTGGGGTTAATATGCCACTACAACTGGAATTGAATAGAATGAGGCTATGACAGATCTGAAATGATAATATCCTCCTCCAATGGTATTTCTCAATATAAGGTTGATCCCTCCATTTAGAAATAGACCCTCCTGATGAGCTCAGTGAACGCTCCCAGCAACTGCCTCTAAAAATAATGCAAATCTGGAATGAAACTGCACTGTGAGGGATGATAGATGGTTGGCCTGATGCCCAAAATGTAGAAATATTCCCAGGATCCCTCCTTGCTAATCCTCCAATGGATAGGCTGCCTCTCCACTGAAATATAAGCCCAGAATTGGCTCTATGTGATCCTCCTTTGCTGCACCCTACAACACAACCCTACTCTAAACAGAAACTGTGCTATAGATGAAGGAGGTAGCTTGGATAGAATGTCAGAATGAGGAAATGCAACCCAATTAACCTCTTCTTCCTTGAGGATTAGGTATGGATTTCTGATCAGGAACATTCTTGTGCTAAACAACACAACAAACCCTCTAAACAAATAAAGGATGCAAAGTCTAAACAAACCAATATCCAAAATGATAATCGAAAACATGAATAAAAATGGTTGCCATCCCCTCAATATATAGTGTGTGAGCCTTCTAAAATTGGGTCCCATCCATACTTTCCACTAAGCTCATGCAAGTTGTCCTCCACTAAAATTGCGTTGTCTCACATAAATGCCACTCCTCCATGACAACGCTGTTGATTTGGTCAAATTTGACCTATTCAACATGTATCCCCTCCAATTCACACCCAAAGGTGCTTAATCTAGCTGCTTATTATTCCTCCTTTCACATTAGGAGTGTTATTTTTTCCTTCTAAGGATATTTAGGGGCCTCCCTACCCACTTATTCACCTACCTAGTGATGAAACAAACTATAATATTCCATTTATTTGAAGGCTAAAATTTTGGAATATTACAGTTGTCACCTCCAAAATGTTGCTTGTCCTCAAGCAACTGTAAAGGTGGAGAAAAATTTCTCCCCTCCTCCTCTTGTGGCCTCATCATCAATAGTCCCCACCGCTGCTCAAAATAGTCTGCAATAAATCTGACCCCCAATATTTCCTCCCAAGTATGTAAAACCAAATGGCTCACATCATGAGAAAGTGGAAGGTGTAAGTGGAAACATTCTTGCTGTCCAATGGCTCTTCAAGGTAGGAGTGATGATAAGCATAGGGTATCTTATTCCCAATGAGAGACTCCCATCTCCATGTTATCATCCAAATTAAATGAGCCATCCTAGGTAGCTCATCAAATAAATCCTCAATCCCCTGCTCATGCAATGTTTTGGGGATGTATGGAGAGATTAGATTTATCCACTCATGTTGTTTCTCTCTCCATTTATGATATGTATGGGGCTGCTGCTGATCTTGGGCTGAAATTTTATGGTCTCCAAGAATGTCCCAAGTTACCCCATCAATCAAAACATCCATGAAGTGCCTCTCCCAAGAACTCAAGTTCTCCAAATGGCTCCTCCCACATGAAGACAAGAGATGTAGTGTGGCAATCATGGTTTGCCCATTTTTTCTCCTAAAACATGCAACATATTAAGCATGGAGAATCATACTCCCAATGGGCACCTCCAACTCTTGTGCCATCCTCCCAACAAATCTTCTCATAAAAATAAGAGCATCATCAATATATGGAAGCAAAAACATTATATAAACAAGTTTCCATATGACAACCAGGAGGTGGATCATAGTTCCACATGTGGAACCAGCATAGTGCATCCCTTGCCTGCCTCAAAACAAAGTATAACAAGTGTCCTTTCAGCCACTTATTTGCTGCCATAATCATCCTACAAGATAGGATCATAAAAGTAAAATTTGGTGCCAATGGTGCACACCAAGAATCATGTGGCATTCCCCACAAACCACTAATAGAATGGCCAAAAAAAAAGCTGAAAATGGCCTCAAGTACATCACAATACAATATACAAGAAGGAAATATCCTCCTTGGTACAATATGCTGCTCATAAAAAGTAAATGAATACAAATCATAATGCATAAATGTACATCCTCTATCTTGTACTTTGGTCATTGAGCTGAAATGGCTCAACTGAAAGTTCTCCCTCACTCTCAATGAGTAGGGAAGTGGTTGTGACAACCTATCCATCATCATCCAAGCTATGCATATCTCCATATGCTGATATACATCTTGCTGGATGCCCTACCAAGTGAACTCCTCCATCAAGGAATAATATGCATCAAAGTGCATGGAAAAAAAGTCCACATGTGTTGCATGTAACAACTTCTCCTTGAGCTCAGAAGCTTTAGTCAAGAAGACTCTACCATAAGAATAGATGACCTCATCATCCACCATGTATCTATCATCTCCCTCCGAGTCATCAAGAATCATGCAAGCACCAAGATCGTTGGAGTACTCTACCAAAAGTTGAGATATCCAATATGGATCAATCCTCCTCAGAGACAACGTTGTAGATCTGAAATGTGAAGTTACCCACATGCTGCTATCTTTTCCTTTGACATCCCTCATGCCAAAGTCATCCTCCAAAGTGTTGCCATGCCCATCATGAAACTGCTCATGCTCAAGTGGAAGTGGTGGCCTTTGGAAGTTAGCCTCCCATGAGAAGCTACCATCCAAAAAGAACCTCCTGATCTTGGCCAATGTAAGCATGAGTGGCCTCCATCTACTCCAATATATGGAGGATTAATTCCTCAAGGGAAGTACCCTCTATTTCTCCAAATCCATGGATCGGCTCCCTTGCACCATGATGGTGCCATCCTCCAATACTTTAGCAACTTCTGTCAGTGTAGAATATGTAGTGAGAGTGGGTAATGCTGAAAATGGGAGAGTGTATCCCTCCTCCTTGAGTCTACCCCAGACTCTCTGCGTTGTACCAGAACCCTCCAAGGTATTCACCCCTTTGGAATCTAAGAGTGGTGAACCAAATGGTAAGATGTGTCTCACCAACTCTAGATCTGGTGGCCTCCCAGGTGGAATGCCTCCATGGAGTGAGACATCAAGATCTAAAGCAGACTGTATATATGAGTGAACTGATTTGTCCCTCCTCTCATTTCACAATACAGTCTCCTTCTTCTATGCAGAAACCTCCTAAAATAGATAAGGATGAATGCTCATGATCCCTTGATGTTGATCCTTCTCCTCTTCTCCTCCTTCCATCTGCCAAGTTTCACAATCCACAAAAACTGATGCATGCTTCTTTGGAATTTTTCTTTGGTATCCACATGTTAGATCATTTGGAACTCCTTGCAAAGACACAAGGGATCCTCTAATGGAAGCAATGGCTCCCTTTCCACCTCCATGTGGTGATGGATATTCTCTTAATGGTACAATGCTGTTAGCTATTCTTTTCTCATCCTCTTCACCAATATTTGAGAATGCCTCATCATCAATGAGAGACCCTAGATCTTGGTCTTCCCTTGAAGGAGGAATCTCCATGTATTCATCTATAGAAGAGGTCTCTTCAAGAAGTGGGGATCTTGCCCTTGGCAAGGTATTATGCATGTTTTTACCCCCTTCAACAGAAATATGGAGTGGAGTTGCTAAAATAGATCCCTCCAACTCATGAAAAGGTTTTTAATTTTTGGTTTCAACAAAAGATGTTTTACAATATTTAATATCAAATATTTTCATTATCTTCTTAGCGAAACCTGCATAATTATTTACACTTGCATGATGAAATGAAGAAGAACTATAAAACCACCAATCATGGGCCATACCTTTGTTAACACAAAATTTGACCTGATATGCTGCTTGATCAGTCAACTTCATGTAACTATTTCAAACCTAATCTTTTGACTGAGGCTTAGCCTCCTCAGCTTGAGAGGGCTCTCTCAAGGGTTAATGATTTGGATGAAAATATAGATGGCTAACTCTATTTATGTAACAAAAAGATAAATGATAGATGTAGGTTGAGAATCACATCAGCATGCACACATTGAGCTTATGGAGTCAAAGCTATTCAATAATCCAACAAACTACTTAACATGGAAGTTGAGGCATATCATAGTTTTAGTCAATAGATAAACACATATGGAATTGTAAAAACATAATCAATTCATTTATATAGGAAGTTAGAGCATCTAAAGATGAATTCTGAGTAATATAGATAAACACCACTGTAATAGGATAATAAAAGAGAAGCAAATAGAATAGGAACAACCTAAAACTCCTTCTAAATCTCAAGTTGGTTAAGCAAAAAATCTCTATATTAACTGAAAACCAGTCAATTACAATAAGCACAGTTTTTCCAAAAATGCCCAACCCTTTACAAATTCGACCACTTGTCCTTTAATAGACCTCTTACAGCATGATATGATCTACCTCTAGGCTAGATACATTGAATTTCTAGCTACTGACACCTTGCATAACCATAAGACATGAAGTTTATTACAAAAAGACACCTAATCCACTTAAACAGTCCTATTCCAAAAAGGACTCAAACTGCTTAATGCCATCTCTAACAACCTTATCTATTTAAATTTACATCATTTCCAAGTGTATCATCACATGGTATAATTTGGATGATGGGCTTCAGCTCTTCATGACCACTTTGTTTGACCTCCACAAAAGTAGGAAACAATACCCTGTTTTTTAGGCATAAAATCCTTTGCATTCTTTGAACATTTTCATCATCAATTAAACTTCATTTCGTGGTCCTTAGATGTTGGAGATTATATTAACATGTCTCATCACTTATCCCTAGCCTCTAGCTGTCCAATACCGCTTCCAAAACTGTTCAAAAGAGCTGTGATATACTGCGCTACGAAAACACAGTAGTTTCGTAGTGCCTTCGTAACACTGCCATTTTAAGTCTTAATTCTCCAAAAACTGAATTCTTTCCACTTGCATAGTTTCACTTACCCTTTAATACATCTCCCATATCAGTTATAGTTCTTTAATTACTCTTCAACCTTTCAAAAACTGACCAAAATGAGCAAGAAAAACAGCTACAACAGTTTCATAGCGTTTTTATGCTTTTTTACACTCACTGCACTACGAAAATACTGATTATGTAGTTTTGTAAAAAAAATTCGAAAATGAAAACTGTAGCTATGCCAAAAACTTAAAATATACTTGCCTCCATCATTTAAAAATCATATCAACTGTAAAAACACAGTCATTCCAGCTTTCTTGAGGTCCCTTCTTCATTTTCACTTGATTTAGCCATTGGCTCTTCTATGACTGTAACTTTAATACCTTTTCTCTTTAACTCATCATGAATCAACTTCAGCTACTGCTCTAAGTCCTCCACTTTATCTTTAAGTCTTCTATTAGTAGCTCTCAAACGAGTATTTATTACTCTAACAAAATTTGCTTCCTTTATTGTTGGGACTGTCCGCTTGAAAAATTGCTCAGCACTACTTGGAGTTTCAGAAATAGAATCAGTTTTCCCTTCCCACAATTCCTTCATCCTTTTAAAGTATGCTTTCTCGAATCTGTGATTTCTATCCCTCTTTCTCATGACAACAATTTCCTGGTTTTCTAACCTCAATTTTTCCTCAAGATGTTGAAACTCTGTTTTTTCTGTCAATTTTTCTTTTCCCCTCTTTGTTCTGTTGATTGTATGCTTCACTATAGGTGATGAAAGATCAATAACTTCTTTAGGAGCTTTAGTTGTCTTAGTGGGTTTTTGAACTTGCTTTTTTGCTTCCTTCAGTTTCCTAGCCTGCCTAGTCATAGGCTTTCTTGCTTGGAAGATGAAAGCTGCATCTCCCCCCTCAAACTCTAGCTTCTTTGCAGACTTGTCCTTCTTCAATTTATGCTCATCTTCCCCAATGAAATCAGCTTGAACAATGGGTGTCTCCTCTATGTCAATAGCATGAAGGATGTCCTCTAGATTCCCTTTTGTTACTGGGATATCTTCTATAGCAACTGTCTTTCCTTTTAATTCCACTGCTTGGCTTCTAGTTACTCTTTTGGTCTCCTTGCTGACAACTTGTTTCTTTTATGCATCTTTGACAACCTTTGACCTCTATTTTTCAGGTGGGAGAGTTGGAGTATCAAGTATTTGCACCTACTTTGGCCCCTTTTCAGTTTTTTTTCTTGGCTTCACTTTTGCAGTTGTTTTTGTTTTTACAGCCACAGGTTGACTTGGTTCTGCTGGTGGTGGTGATGGAACTCCTTTAGATTTATGGTTTCTTGCAAGGGTTACAGTTTCCAACTCAAATCCATTTATAAACAAGAAATATGACCAATCGCTGCCTATCTTCTGAAGCTCATCTAAAATCAATAACTTCATTAAACCATGATGAAATAAGGATGTTTCAATCCCTTCAGGTTTTTCTTGCACCTTATCTGCTATCTTTGCAAGACTCCTATGCAAATAAAATGGCAAATCAAGTGAAATATTACTAATGAAGTGCAGAAGCAAATTGAAATGATATGATTAAACCTTGTGATATCTGCCTTCACATGTAAAATACTTTTGAATTTTGAGCAGCAGCTTTGAATAAGTGTCTTTGATGCAGCCTCTAGGGATAGCAATGTTAAGGTCCATGTCTTTGTACTCAGGCTTCATGAACTTTTTGCATTGCTCCATATGAAATTTGAAACTTTTGAACCAGGTTTCTTGTCCTCTTGGTATTTCTGTAACAACAGCAATGACCTCTGGTGTAATAGACACACTCAGCATCCCGATATTTGTGGTTGTTCCATTAAAGTTCATGGAAAATTCCTTGGATACCTGTGTGTGACAGCCCTGCAAATTTTCACAAAACCGAAGGCAACCTGCTCTTCTGAATGCTTCCATCATTATTGGGTCTTAAATTATTTCCTTCATGTCTTCAAGTTCATGCCTTAAGTAGTGTCCCCCTCTATGAATTTTTTATTTTCCTCTGCCATGTTCTTGAACAAATCTTTCAGCCTCGCTTGAGAAAAAAAGAAGAAGAAGGTAAAAACAGCCTCGCTTGAAAAAGTATCAGCCTCGCTTGATATCGGTGTAGTAACCCTTTGTATGAATCAGTCATAGGTTTAGCTTGAAACTCATAGCTCAAACATTTCGAATGGAGGCAGAAGAAAACGAGAATGACCAATTAGGAAATATTTTGAAATTTAAAATGTCATCTCATAACTGAATGATGCCTCATTCATAACCTATAATGACAATGATGACTGCAAACGTGGGTGTGTACATCAAATTTCATCATTACATGACTCGACATGCCACTAACCTACCCTTTCCCAACAGTTTCTGACATCTGCCAACTCAACTGACAAGACAATTATAAATCCGCGCTTTCGTAGCGACTGCAGTGCAATTTTTCATGTTTGTGCTATGAAACTATTAGCATTTTCATAGCACAAAACAACGTTTTTCAATGGGTGGCGCTACAAAAACAGGTTTTTTTGGCTAACTGAACAGTTTTGACCTGATACTTTAGGAAATAACCCACAAATGAAAATGATGAATATTTTACATGAAAAGACTTTAAAGAAGACTTTATTTGAACCTAAAGATGAGCTTTAAACTATAAAAATCTAAAACCTACCCTTGATCAAACCTAAATTGACTCCAATAACCTAAATTTGATCCATGAAATTTTGTAACCTTGTCACAATGATGTGATAAAATTTTTGAGTGATAATAGTGGCTCCACTTGGGATAGTGTGCCCCTGTGGTACACTAAGAACCAGTATTTCCAGTGTTGCTATCCATTTTCTTTCTAAAATAGAAAAAAAATTGAAATTTCCAAGCTTTCTCCTCAAGCTCTAATGGCCTTCACCTTGGGCTCAAGCTTGCTGATTTAGCTTGTCATTATTAGCAGAAAAACTCATAAAATGGAATATGTACAATGATATGAATGATCAATAGATTTTTAGGAAGAGTAGTGCTTTAAAAACATGCCATTTACAAGTCCTCTAGCATATGATTTTCCATCCATATCTTGCAGTATGTAAATATTTTTCCATGGAAAGTAGCTATCTTAAAAGGACCTTTCCACAAGCTCTCAAACTTACCATCTTTTCCTTTCTCTTCAATTCTGGCCTCCTATTTCAGCACTTCATCCTGAATTTGAAAACTTTCTTCCTTGATCTTCTTATCAAATGTCCTCTTGATTATGTTTTGAGACTGTTGATTGATTTTATAAAATTCATCCCTCTTCTCTTGCAGAGCTATTAACTGATTGATTCTTCTCTGAACTATGTTAGGTTCCTCTTCTAATCCTTGAATCGGCTTCATGACAGGTACCCCTAATGATGTAGGAAAAATGGCTTTAGCTCCATATACCAGCTCATAGGGTGAAGTTCCAATTGACCTTTTTGTGCATATCCTATTAGCCCATAAGGCATACTTTAGCTTCAAATGCCAAGCCTTCTTATTTTCCTGCAACACCTTTTTAATGATCCTCATAATGCTCTTGTTAGAAGATTCAGCAAGACCATTCCCTTGCGAATAATATGCAGTGGAATTCCCAAGAGTAATATGATATTGATGACAGAAATTGATCAAATTCTTAGACTCAAATGCCTGTGCATTATCAGTTATGATCTTCATGGGGCAACCAAACCTAGACAAGATATTATTTTCCAAAAAAGAAATATTAATAGAATCATTTGCTTGCCTAGTTGGGATTGCTTCAATCCATTTGGTGAAGTAATCAATCACCGTGAGAATCCAGCGATGCTGACCTGATGATGATGGATGAATCTCTCTAATAAAATATAGCCCCCACTGCTGAAATGGCGCTTCCACATAGGTAGGCATTAAAGGTAAAGGTACAAGCTTCTTCTTACCATCGAAAATCTGACATTCATGTCAAGCAACAATCTTTTTGTAGACATCCTTAAACATTGTAGGCCAATAATAACCTGCTCTAAGAATCTTGTTCATTGTGGCCTTCCAATAATGGTGACCTCCAAAATTTCCTTTGTGGAACTCCTCAATCACTTTATCAGCCTCCTCTTCCAGCAAACAATTCAACAAAATTCCACTGGTATCCTTCCAAAACAGATTTATGTCAAAAATGCAATATCTCAAGGATTTTAGCCTCACAAATCTTGAATTATACTATGTTAGCTAAGCAGGTGCTTTATGATGTTGTAGAACAAAAAAAATATCCTTGTACCAATCCGAAGTGATGTACTTTTCTTCAATAGGAACTAGTTCTTCTTCCTAATCTAAAATTTCTGAAATTTCTGCAATTAAGTTCATGTCAAGACAGTCAAAGTTTGACTTTGCCATCGGCTTTACTAAGCCTTGCCGTTTGACCAATTTTGTTGGCTTAATATCTATATCATACTCTAGCAATTTAGCAATCCATTTTCCCCTCTTACCATTAGGATCGGCTTGAGTGAGGATGTCTTTCACAATAGTATTAGGAACAAAAGCCACAATATGAGAATGCAGAATATAAATTCTGAAATATTTGATAGCTTTCACCAAGGCATAGGCTTGCTTCTCTAAGATAATATACTTCAGCTCAGAGTTAGCTAATGTCCTACTAAAGAATGAAATAGGCTTCTCAATACGTTGTTGCCCCTTTTGTAGCAAAACTCCAGCAATAGTATTTTCTGATGCAAAAGTAAAAACCATAAATTCTTTTGAGAAATCTGGACTGATTAATATCGATGCTTGTGTGAGTGCCCTTTTTATCTCTTCAAATGAGTGCTTTTCTTCCGCTGTCCACTTAATTTCAACTCCCTTCTTCAACATCCTTGTTATATCCTTCAAAATCTCAGCAAAATTAGGAATAAATCGCCTTACAAAATTTACCTTTCCAAGGAAAGATTGAATCTCCTTCCTGCTTCTTGGAAAATCCACCTTTTGAATTGCATTGACCCTGTTTAGATCAATATTAATCCCATATTTAGAAATGATGTGTCCAAGTAATTTACCTGAAGTTAAATCAAAAATAATTTTGGTGGGATTTAGATAGATGCCAAACCTTCTACACTTCAGTAGAATTCTTTCTAGGTGTTTCAAGTGATCTTCTTCCCTCTTTAAGAAGGCTGTTATATCATCAAGATAAAAAACCAAGATCTTGTCCTTCTCTTCAAAAAAATCAATGTCCATTGCCCTCTGAAAGGTAACTCCTACATTCATGAGACCAAATGGCATCTTGGCATGCATGAAAGTGCCCCATGGTGTAGTAAAAGCTGTTTTTTCCTGATCATCCAAATGTACAAGGATCTGATTATAACCTGAAAAACCATTAAGCATAGACATTCTTTGATAACCAACAATATTTTGTAAAATTTGATCCATCTTTGGGAGAGGATAATTGTCCTTCAGAGAGGATTTATTCAAGTTTCTAAAGTCTATACATATTCTGATTTCTCCACTCTTTTTCCTAACTGGAACTATGTTTGAAAGCCAATTTGAAAATCTGATTGGGACAATGATTGTGGCATCAAAGAGTTTCTTGGTCTCCTTCTCAATCAATGGCATGAGAAGTGGATTGATCCTCCTCAACTTTTGCTTGAAAGGCCTTTCATTTTCTTTGGTGGGAATAGTATGCTGGATAATAGTGGGGTCATATTCTTTCAAATCAATATAATTCCAAGCAAAAACATCTATGAATATTTTCATCATCTCAATATACTTGTACTTCATATCAACTGAAAGAAACTTTGAAAGTTTAATCATTTTGAGCATAGCTACTATACCAAGATTACAACTCTCAACTTCTTCATCATCCGCTTCTATCTTAGGGGATTTAAAAACATCGTTCTAATCAAAAAAAAATTCAAGAGGTATGAGTCCCTTTGGTATGGAATTATTCTTTAGCTGCAAAACTTCAGAATTCCCTTTAGATTCAACAAGCATATTTTGCTGATCTACTTGTATATTTTCAAACTCTTCTTTTAGCTCAAATAAAGTTCTTCATTTGTTGGTCATCCTCAAAAACTTGCCAATGAGTAATATTATCAGGGATATCTGGTCTATGGTGAACTTCAACATCATATTTTTCTATGGAATGCATAGGAATAACGAAGAGACTTGCAGAGACAACAAGAGAATCAACAATGGAATTTTGTTCTCTAGTTTTGATCATGAATGAATAAGCTTGGAAGTTTTCCAACATGTCCAAAACTAAGTTTCTATATGCTCTCATCCTTATATCTTTTTTTTGATAAACACCTTAAACCTATTTAATGACTAATTCTAAATCTCCAAAAACAGAAATATTTTGAGCATTCATTCTTTTCAAAACTTCTAAGCCCAAAATCAAGGATTCATACTCAGCCATGTTATTCGTGCAATCAAAGTTCAATTTGTAGGAAAATAAATTACTCTCATCACTTGGACTTGTGATCCAAATCCCTACTCCTGCCCCTTCTCTTCCTGCTGATCCATCAAAATGCAATGACCACCAACCTTCCGCCTCTTGATCACTAACTTGTTGATATTTTGTTTGCTGATTTCCTGACTGTTGAATTTCAGATCTCCAATTTTCTGTTTTCTTCTCACCCTCTGCTTCATTAGTCAACTCATTGAAAATAATAACAGATCCAAGTTCAGTATCAAGAGCATAAATTGGAAAATTTTGGGGTTTGTCTTTACTACTCACCATGTAGGCCATTCTTGTCTCTCGATACAACCTCCTTTTCTCACCAAAAATAGGAATGGTAGCATAAGTAAGATCCATCTGCATTGTACCTTTGATTTTCGCTACCCATGACCTTGATAATAGCATACCAAACTTTGGTGGAATGTCTACTACCACGATGTCCATAACCATAGTATTAGCAGGAACTTGCGTTAGACCAACAACAAAATCCTTAATTAAACCAATGCATTGAACTCTTTTCTAATCAAAAGAAAACAAGTCCTTATATGGTCTAGTTATTTCTAACCCCATTCTTTCCATGATTACTTTGGGCATAAGATTGTGAGAGGCCCCTGAATTGAACATAGAATTATGTAATGTCATGTCATGAATGCTAAGGCTTACATAAAAAGGAGGCACCCCCTCATTCTGTTCATCTTCTAATCTTGGACCCAAGTATATGGTTGGGTGATCCTCTTGCACATTTAAGATATCAGCAACTCCTAGTTGTGAATTTAACATTTTAACAATCTTGCTTCTATACTCATTGACTTTGAGAATCTCAGTAAAAGGTACTGGAATTTTGATCTTAGAAATTTCATTTTCCAAACTGAAAACATAAACATATTTTTCAGCTTCTTTGATAGGAGGAAGAGCTGGTGTATCTTTCTTACCTTCAGCGACCTTAGGAGCATATTTCTTGCCATCAACAGCTTTAGGTGTATCTTTCTTATGCTGTGTCTTATGTGCAATGATAGGCACATTTCTATTTCTGAGATTGTATTATTTTTTTATTTCAAAAATAGCATGTTGATACCCCTTTAGATAATCTGATGTTTCCTGTCCATGATTACCTTGGTCTGATTCATCATGTTCCTCTTTATTCAAGAAAATTCCAGACATTTCTTCATCAAAACAGTGAATAGACTCTTTAGGAATTTAAGGATCATCTTCCTCATCAACTAAGTTCTGATGGAAAGGAGGTCTCACTGGAGGATCAGGCTGCTGATTTCTATTTTCTCTTGGTCTCTGTTGATTTTTAGGTCTCCTAAACTAAGGGTTTCTAAACTAAGGTTTATGTTGTGCAGGAGGAGTAGAGGTATTCCCAAGGGCTAGTCTATCCATAAACTTTTCCATTGTTTTCATCATTGAATCAAATTTATCATTAGGGGTAGAGGAGGAAGGATTCTCTTCTTATTTTAACTTAATCTTACCCATTTTTGACTTTTTGTTGCTATCATATTAACCTCCACCTTCACTGCATCATTTTGCATTTCAGCAAGTGTAGGGGATTCTCTCTCTCTTAGCAGTATAGAAAATTCATAATCAAAATCTTTGGCATATCTCATCCGAGCTAAGGCTTGTGGAGGTTTTAAATGGGCAGGAATAGAGTCATAAACCTTATTAAACCTTTTTGAAAAGTTTTGAATAGATTCATCAACAACTGTTATTAAACTGTTATACTCAATGAGGGCTTGTACTGGATTAGTTATATTTCCCCATTTTCTCAAAAAGGTATCTTTGAACTCATTCCAATTATGAATACTTCCAGGAGTAAGGGCTTTGAACCACTTCCTAACTTCACCAGTAAAACATTGAGCAAACAATCTCAACCTAACATCTTCATGATCAACCTCCTCCCTGTCTATAAAATCATTAAATTGGTCTACATGTTCCTCTGTTGTAATCTCTTCATCACTTCCCCAAGTTTTGAATCTAGTAGCATATTTTCTAGGGAGGTCATGTAAAATAGTTGGAAGAACAAGAGGGGCATATCTAGCAGGTGCAACAGGTGGAGGAGGTACATTTGCAACCATGGTAAAAGGGACTGTGGTAGCTTTTGGGATAACAGCAGTAGAGGATGAAGAACTGTTATGAGGAGGATTTTTTGGTCTTTGTTGTCCACTAACAATTAAAATCCAATCAGGAAGAGGTAAACCAACTCTACTTTTCAACAAGACTTCAAAAGGGTCAAGCTCTTTCAACTTATTTAAAGACTCCCTTTCCAACAACAACTCAGAAGTAACAAATTCCCAAAAATCCTCTTTGTCTTCCTGTGTTACTAGGGCTGAGGTATCAATACCTCTCTTATGAAAGTATAAGACGATTTCAGTTAATTATTTTTCACTTTAATACCTAAAAAATATTTCCTGGATTTTATCATCAACTCTTTTATCTTCAGGACTTCTTAATATTTCAGAGGACAAGGATTTTGAATGTGATGGAGTACCTGATATTTTAGAAATTCTTTGACTACCTCTGGAAATAGTGTTTGGATTGTCCATGATGGTAGGTGGATCTGGGTCAGGATTACTGGTCATGTATCTCCTTCTAGAAGACACCCTTGATCATATAAATTTTGAATGGAGTCACCAAGGTAGATGCAACCTCGAAAAGCTTCCAGAGCTCCTCCTACCTTTAGAAGTTTAGCTTCAAAATTTTGGGAAAGTATAATCTTCAGGCTCCCGGCAGATGCACCAAAATTTTAACACAAAATTGGACCTCATAGGCTGCTTGATTAGTTAACTTCATGTAACTATTTCAAACCTAATATTTTGATTGAGGCTTAGCCTCCTCAGCCTGAGAGGGCTCTCTCAAGGGTTAATTATTTGGATGAAAATATAGATGGCTAACTCTATTTATGTAACAAACAGATAAATTATAGATGTAGGTTGAGAATCACATCAGCATGTACACTTTGGGCTTATGGAGTCAAAGCTATTCAATAATCCAACAAATCTACTTAACATGGAAGTTGAGACATATCAGAGTTTTAGTCAATAGATAAACACATATGGAATTGTAAAAACATAGTCAGTTCATTTATATAGGAAGTCAGAGCATCTAAAGATGAATTCTGAGTAATATAGATAAACACCACTACAATAGGATAATAAAAGAGATGCAAATAGAATAGGAACAACCTAAAACTCCTTCTGAATCTCAAGTTGGTTAAGCAGAAAATCTCTATATTAACTGAAAACCAGTCAATTACAATAAGCACAATTTTGCCAAAAATGTCCAACCCTTTACAAATTCGACCACTTGGCCTTTAATAGACCTCTTAAAACATGAGATGATCTACCTCTAGGCTAGATACATCAAATTTCTAACTACTGACACCTTTCATAACCATAAGACATGGAATTTATTACAAAAAGACACCTAATCCAGTTAAATTGTCCTATTCCAAAAAGGACTCAAACTGCTTAATGCTATCTCTAACAACCTTATCTATTAAAATTTACATCATTTCCAAGTATATCATCACATGGTCGAATTTTGATGATGGGCTTCAGCTCTTCATGACCACTTTGTTTGACCTCCACAAAAACAGGAAACAATACCTTGTTTTTTAGGCATAAAATCCTTTGCATTCTTTGAACATTTTGGTCATCAATTAAACTTAATTTCATGGTCCTTAGATGTTGGAGATTATCTTAAAATGTCTCATCACTTATCCCTAGCCACCAGCTGTCCAAAACCGCTTCCAAAACTGTTCAAAAGAGTTGTAATATACTGCGCTACGAAAACACAACAGTTTCGTAGTGCCTTTGTAACACTGCTATTTTAAGTCTTAATTCTCCAAAAACTGAATTCTTTCCACTTGCATCATTTCACTTACCCTTTAATACATATCCAATATCAGTTATAGTTCTTGACTTACTCTTCAACCTTTCAAAAACTGACCAAAATGAGCAAGAAAAGCAGCTACAACAGTTTCATAGTGCTTTTCTGCTTTTTTACACTGATTGTGCTACGAAACTGCTGAGTATGCAGTTTTTTCAAAACTTTTTGAAAATGAAAACTATAGCTATGCCAAAAACTTAAAATATACCTATCTCCATCATTTAAAAATCATATCAACTGTAAAAACACAATCATTCTAACTTTCTTGAGTTCCCTTCATTTTCACTTGATTTAGCTATTGGCTCTTCTATGACTCTAACTTTAATACCTCTGCTCTTTAACTCATCATGAATAAAATTCAGATGCTACTCTAAGTCCTCCTATTAATCTTTAAGTCTTCTATTAGGAGCTCTCAAATGAGTATTTATTACTTTGACAAACTTGGCTTCCTTTATTGCTGGGACTGTCCACTTGAAAAATTGGTCAACACTACTTGGAGTTTCAGAAATAGAATCAGTTTTCCCTTCCCATAGTGCCTTCATCCTTTTAAAGTGTGATTTCTCGACACTGTGATTTGTAGCCCTCTTTCTCATGACATCAGTTTCCTGATTTTCCAACCTCAAATTTTCCTCAAGATGCTGAAACTCTATTTTTTATGTCATTTTTTCTTTTCCCCACTTTGTTCTGCTGATTGTATGCTTCACTATAGGTGATGAAAGATCAAAAAATTCTTTAGGAGCTTTATTTGTCTCAGTAGGTTTTTGAAATTGCTTGCTGCCCTCCTTCAGTTTCCTAGCCTACCTAGTCATAGGCTTTCTTGCTTGAAAGATGAAAGCTGCATATTCCCCCTCAAACTATAGCTTCTTTGTAGACTTGGCCTTCTTCAATTTATGCTCATCTTCCCCAATGAACTCAGCTTGAACAATGGGCGTCTCCTCTATGTCAATAGCATGAAGGATGTCCTCTAGATTCCCTTTTGTTATTGGGCTGTCTTCTATAGCAACTGCCTTTCCTTTTAATGTCACTGCTTGGCTTCTAGTTACTCTTTTGGTCTCCTTGCTGACAATTTGTTTCTTTTCTACATCTTTGACAACCTTTGACCTCTGTTTTGCAGGTGGGAGAGTTGGAGTATCAAGTATCTTCACCTAATTTGGCCCTTTTTTAGTTTGTTTTCTTGGCTTCACTTTTGCAGTTGTTTTTGGTTTTGCAGCCACAAGTTCACTTGGTTCTGCTGTTGGTGGTGATGGAACTCCTTTAGATTTAGGGTTTATTGCAGGGGTTAGGGTTTCCAACTCAAATCCATTTATAAACAAGAAAGATGACCAATCACTGCATATCTTCTGAAGCTCATCTAAAATCAATAACTTCATTAAACCATGATGAAATAAGGATGTTTCAATCCCTTCAGATTTTTCTTGCACCTTATCAGCCATCTTTGCAAGA
This sequence comes from Pinus albicaulis, assembly GCA_034641835.2. Lineage (NCBI taxonomy): Eukaryota > Viridiplantae > Streptophyta > Pinopsida > Pinales > Pinaceae > Pinus > Pinus albicaulis. Next base: position 169,631,666 of record CM076578.1, on the reverse strand, counting down.
CTCCTATGCAGATAAAAAGGAAAATCAAGTGAAATATTGCCAGTGAAGTGCAGAAGCAACTTAAAATGATATGAGTAAACCTTGTGATATCTGCCTTCACATGTAAAATACTTTTGAATGTTGAGCAACAACTTTGAATAAATGTCTTTGATGAAGCCTCTAGGGATAGCATTTTTAAGGTCCATGTCTGTGTACTCAGGCTTCATGAACTCTTTTCATTTCTCCATATGAAATTTGAAACTTTTGAACCAGGTTTCTTGTCCTCTTGGTATTTATGTAACAATAGCAATTACCTCTTGTGTAATAGACACACTCAACATCCTGACCTTTGTGGTTGTTCCATTGAAGTTCATGGCAAATTCCTTGGATACCTGTGTGTGACAGCCCCTGCAACGTTTCACAACACCGAAGGCAACCTACTCTTCTGAACGCTTCCATCATTGTTGGGTCTTAAATTATTGCCTTCATGTCTTCAGGTTCATGCCTTAAGCAGTGTCCTCCTCTGTGAATTTTTTCTTTTCCTCTGACATGTTCTTGAACAAAGCTTTTAGTCTCGATTGAGAAAAAAAAAAGGTAACAGTAGCCTCGCTTGAAATAATTGTAACAACAACCTCACTTGAAAAAGTATCAATTTCACTTGATATGGATGTAGTAACCCTTTGTATGAATTAGTCATAGGTTTAGCTTGACACTCATAGCTCAAACATTTCGAATGGAGGCAGAAGAAAACGAGAATGACCAATTAGGAAAGATTTTAAAATTTAAAATGTCATCTCATAACTGAATGATGCCTCATTCATAACCTATAATGACAATGATGACTGCAAACGTGGGTGTGTACATCAAATTTCATCATTACATGACTCGACATGCCACTAACCTACCCTTTCCCAATGGTTTCTAACATCTGCCAACTCAATTGACAAGACAGTTATAAATCCGCGCTTTCGTAGCGCCTGCAGTGCAATTTTTCATGTTTGTGCTATGAAACTATCAGCGTTTTCGTAGCGCAAAACAAATTTTTTCAATGGGTGGTGCTACGAAAACAGGTTTTTTTGGCTAATTGAACAGTTTTGACCTAAAACTTTAGGAAATAACCCACAAATGAAAATGATGAATATTTGACATGAAAAAACTTTAAAGAAGAATTTATTTGAACCTAAAGATGAGCTGTAAACTATAAAAATCTAAAACCTACCCTTGATCAAACCTAAATTGACTCCAATAACCCAAATTTGATCCATGAAATTTTGTAACCTTGTCATAATAATGTGCTAAATTTTTTGAGTGATAACACCTTTAAGGTGCAGCGCTGCTACTCTAATGGCCTCCTTTTCTGAGACTTGGTGTAGTTGAAAATAAGAATCTAGCTCCTTCACCCAAGCCTTGGTTGTGCATTTTGCTGATCCATCAAAGTTAGATAGAAATATTCTACCTCTCTTGCTTATATTATGGTTGCTGGATCTTCTGTCTTCCTTGAGTTGGAAAAACCCTTGGAAGTCCAAGTGCTCTTTGAATCTCCAAGAATGAGACTCATACTCTCGAAGATAGTCACTCAAGGTCTCCTCCATGGGTGCATCTTCTTCCTCCATTTCTCTTGCAGTGAATGTGGGAAATAAACTGCGCTGTGGATCTGCATGTGTGGTTGAATTTCCACACCCATCATGTGAATATCTAGGGCTTGCTTCACTTTCAAACCCTCTTGGGAAATTTTCTACACTTCTCCCCTTTCATCTCCTTGATATCTTCCTTGATATTTTTCACAGTTTGGAAAATAAGCTGGGAGATCCTCTCTTCCTTCATTTCTCCAAATAATGGAGTCATGTATTTGTTTCTTCTGTACAACTTATCCTTCCTGTGAGAATCTTCTCCTCCTAATGGCATAATGTCTTTAGTGCACAGGCTGAGCCAAGATTATGCTCTGATACCACTATAATATTTTGAAATGGAAATAGCAGCAATACAAGACATAATAATGTAAAACACAAAAAATATGAACATTTCATAAGAGGGATGAATATGCAGCCATAATTTTATTTAAATATCAACAAAAATATACAAAAATATCTTGAGGGTCAAGCCAGTCAAGCAATAAGAACAAGCCTCCAATGATCATATCAATAAGCACATGAGTTGTTGCTACTGTATAGAATGCCAGAAAGCAATGACAACATTGTCTATATTAGTGCAACTGCTCCTGTAATCATACATAAATGTAATATGGATGATAGATACAAAATAAATTCCCAAAAAGGAAGATGTGGGCTCCAATACAAGATTTATGGCCAACCGAGAAAGATTGCTAGAAATACCAAAGAAAATATACAATGTGACAATAACCCTGGGGTTAATATGCCACTGCAATTGGAACTGAATAGAATGAGGCTATGACAGATCTGAAATGATAATATCCTCCTCCAGTGGTATTTCTCAATATAAGGTTGATCCCTCCATTCGGAAATAGACCCTCCTGATGAGCTCAATGAACCCTCCTAGCAACTGCCTCTAAAAATAACGTAGATTTGGACTGAAACTACAATGTGAGGGATGATAGGTGGTTGGCCTAATTCCAAAAATGTAGAAATATGCCTAGGAGCCCTCCTTGCTGATCCTCCAATGGATAGGCTGCCTCTCCACTGAAAAACAAGCCCAAAATTGGCTCCATGTGATCCTCCTTTGCTGCACCCTGCAACACAACTAACTCTAAATAGAAATTGTGTTGTAGCTAAAGGAGGTAGCTTGGCCAGAATTCTGGAATGAGGAAATGTAGCCCAATGAACCTCTCCTTCCTTGAGGATGAGGTAGGGATTCTCGATCAGGAGCACCCTTGTGCTAAACAACACAAAAAACCTCTCTAAACAGCGAAAGGATGCAAAGTCTAAAGAGACAAATATCCAAAATGATAATCTAAGACATGAATAAAAATGGCTGCCATCCCCTCCATATATAGTGTGTGAGCCTTCTCACATTAGGTCCCATCCATACTTGCCACTAAGCTCATGCAGGTTGTCCTCCACTAAAACTACATTGTCTCATCTTAAATGCCACTCCTCCATGACAACACTGTTCATTTGGTCAAATTTGACCTATTCAACATGTATCCCCTCTAATTCACACCCAAAGGTGCTTAATATAACTGCTTATTCTTCCTCCTTTCACATTAGAAGTGTTATTTTTTTCCTTCTAAGGAGATTTATGGGCCTCCCTACCCACTTATTCACCTACCTAGTGATGAAACAAACTATAATATTCCATTTAGCTGAAGGCTAAATTTTTGGAATATTACACTAAATTCCCTAGGTTGCACAGAGCCACTATTGGAACATCATCAGTAGGACCACAAGGGATGCTGCCAATAGGAGTTGTTCAAGTAAATACACAAGGAATGTACTGTGGCCAACCACATTACCATGGCTTCTCGAACCAGCAGAAGACAACTTCAAAGAAATATTGCGAGATTTTCAAAGGAGTTGACCACCCCCCTCGACTGTGTCCCATTCTACAAAAGTACTATAACGTCCCAAAAAATGTCTACTATGAGTTCCATGCCTCAACGCCCCATCACATAGACTAGTGCAGAGATTTGGATGCACTGGATGATATATTGGACATAACCTCTTACAGGGTAAATGAGGCTCTGCGAGGATGAGGAGGGCCAGGAATGCGAGGGGGTAGGACGAGTGGAGAAGGGCCCCTGAGATGATACAACTATAATCATGAGGGCCATGTTGCAAGGGAATGCCCATTACCAACAAGGCCATGGTTCTCTCAGTTGCAGAGTAAACAAACATGCCACAGAAGATTGTACCAAATTAATAAAAGGGTGGGAAGAAAGGAACAGGCAGCGAGGCACTTATTTGGTCAATGCAGAACTGAGATTATCTTAAGCACAACCTCTACCGAGTGTGGCCATAATAACCAAAGGAGGAAAGAATACGGGAGAATATGCAAGAGAAATGGAGCCATTAAAGCTGATAAAATCGACATCGCCAAAGAAATCCTATGACTTCGAACAACAAAAACAATACTTCAGAGAAGTGGTGAAGACGTTTTCAAAATTAGGTACCCATAGAGACCTGCAACAGATACAACTAGCGAAAGAGGGAGGAAAGGTTTCATTTATAGGTACACTGATAGAAAAATGGTTCAGACTCTTCCTGAACATTGTAAATGATGCACAAATGCTGGAACAAATGAAACAAAATTTGAAGACAATTGTGGGAGTAGGAATGGAGCATGCAAGTCCAATCAATGCTAATCTTCTAGAAAGGCATGTGAGACGGGTGAAAAGAAACAAGAGACAAACCAGAAAGGAATTTTGAATAAATGCACAATTTGTGGGGTTCCAAATAAGGGACATAATGCTGGATTTAGGTTTTGATGTAAATATACTACCAAGAAAAACCTGGGAGGCGCTAGGTATGCCTAAGTTGGCATTCTCTCCCATACAGTTACATATGGAAAATAATTATTGTATTGTACCAGTGGGAAGATTAGAAGATGTTGAGGTGGATGTGGTAGGGGTAAATAATTATACTGATTTCAAAGTAATTGATATTATGGGTGATAAAGACCCATACCCAACCTTGTTGGGGATTGAGTGGGAATTTGAGAACTACATAGTCATTGACTTAAAGAAGGAGCTAATGATATTCAAAATGGATAAGTCAGAGTGGTTCAACCATTAGATCCATATCAATGGCCTTGGTACACAAAAACTGTCGACACTAGAGAAGATGCATGACTCCTATACCAACTATACCAGATGACAACGGGAAAAATAGAAGACTATATTAACCTAACGACATAGGGGGAAATAAGTTGGCGGAGTGTTCAGAGCTCTGAGGTGGGGTTCGAAGTTGCATGGGACGACTAGCAGCAAGGGGGTACGAAGTCAACACCAAAAGGTGTACTTCCATTCATGGAGTCAACTGGATCAGGACAGAGGTAATAGGTTAACCCACTCTTAATAGCATGGAAATTGTCAATACTTTTATCAATAAAGTAGATGATACTATCCCAGAAAAGAATAAATTTCCTCTATTGAATGTGGCATTCCAATCAACTTCGGCGAGGTGGTGGGGAAACCACCAAAACTACCTTCAAAGTTTGGAACATGTGTCTAAGGCCTTGAGAATGAGATTCCAAGCATTAATGGGACCGCAACCAGATAAAAGTACAGGGGAACTTCAGATCCCCACACCCATAAAAAATATTGCAAAGATTGATGGGAACTGGAGGACTACCCCAAGTGGGTGCATAACTTTGTGCACTCGCTGGACACAATCCTGCAAGCGTGGTATCTTACGGAAGAGAAAAAGAGACAAACCAATAATTGGGAATTATTGGTAGATAGGTTTGTAAAGAGATTTTCTTTCGAGGAAGACACTCAACAGTTAATAGATGCCTTACAAGCCATGAAAATGATTATTTTCTCCCCAGGGCCCATGGAGACTGGGGAACAACATTCTTTAAGGAAGATACCTAAATCAAGCTACCGACATGCAGTGGCTTTTGGTAAAATAGATAAGGAAATGGATGATGATGATCTGGAAAACCTGAGACATATTTTCGTTTGAAGAAAAGGAAGGGGAGCGGAAAATTCAAGATGAGCCAACTACAAAGGAACTGCACTTATTTCCACTAAAGATCAAAAAACATAATATTGGGAGTGTCGAGAAACCAAAATTAACTTCCATTGGAGACTATTGGGATGAAGAAATGACAAAATATACTTTTGATCTACTAACGGAATATGAAGACCTGTTTCCCTCTTCCATAGAAGAATTGAAGAATATCAAAGGAGACTTTGGGGAGATGTGAATAATGTTGAAAAAGGAAGCCAGATCAGTGAAACACGGGCCTTATCGGTTGAACCCCAGAGTAAAATAAAAAGTGAAGAAAGAGATAGAAAAAAATCTGGATGCAGGGATGATATTTCTAGTTGAAGAAGAAGAATGGGTCAGTCCCATAGTCAGAAAAAAAAAAAAAAAGGAAAAGTCATAAATAAGAGTATGTGTAGACTACTGGAGTTTGAATAATGAATGTGTGCATGATCCTTTTCCTATGCCATTCAGTGATGAAGTGTTGGACAATGTAGCAGGAAATGAGGCTTACCTTTTCACAGATGGGTTCTCTGGGTATCACCAAGTCAGGATAGCCAAAGAGGACAAAAGGAAAATCAGATTTACCACTGAATGGGGCTCCTGTGATTATCATGTGATGCCTTTTGGATTGAAGAACACACCGATGGTTTTCTCAAGAATAGTCATAGCAGCATTCCGAGAATACATACACATATTTCTGTAGGTTTACATGGATGATTGGACCATATACAGTTTATTGAAGAAACATGCAAGTCTGCTCTATATAGTGTTTGATCGGTGTAGGCAACTACAGATCTCTTTAAACATAAAGAAGTGCATTTTTGCAGTTCCATTTAGAACATTGTTGGGTCACGTGGTGTGTAAGGAGGGAGTGTGTGTGGACCCCACCAAGGTTGCGGTAATTGTTAATATGTACCCTCCGGAGAATTTTAAGCAATCGAGGTATTTTCTGGGGCATATAGGCTACTACAGAAGATTTATCTGCAACTATGCCCGCATCAATGCCCCATTGGAAAATCCGCTAAGGAAAACATAACAGTTCACATGGACTGAGGATTGTAATAAATCACTAGATGAACTAAAATAAAAACTATCCAGTGCACCTATCCTGCCATACACGAATTGGGACAAGCAGTTCCATGTGCACATTGACGCTTTAGGCATTGCGTTGGGGGCAGTGCTAGCACAACCGAGGGAAACAAATGTAGACAATCCAATATATTTTTCAAGTTAGAAACTGTCAACCACAGAGAAGAAATACACAACCACATAAAGGGAAGCTCTTGCGATGGTTTACTCCCTCCAGAAGTTTCGCAACTACTTGCTTGGGGGTTCCTTCAAATTATTTACAGACCACTCAACATTAAAGTATATTGTAAACAAACCGGTGCTGGAAGGCAGAACCTGTAGATGGATATTACTATTCCAAGAGTTCATATTTGAGGTTATAGTGAAGCTGAGGAAATTAAATGTAGCTCCCGATCATCTATCAAGACTGGAATTAGGAGAGAATGGTGGGCCAGTTGATGATCAACTACCAGATGCGGACTTGTTTCACTTGCAGGCTATCCCATATTATTTGGAGCAAATAGCAACATTTTTTTCTTCAGGAAAGTGCCCAGAAGAATACACGACAGTGAAAAGGAAACACTTGGTCATTAGAGCAGCCAATTACCAGCTCATTTCAGGCCATTTATATAATATGGGACTAGACCAGGTACTGCGAAGGTGCATGTTAGACCATGAAAGGCCGGAGATTTTGTGGGAATGCCACAACGAAGTTGAGGAAATGGTGGAGGAAAATCTACTGCAAGAAAAATATTACAAGCAGGGTTATGGTGGCCTACAATGCACAAGGATGCTAAGGATTATGTAAAGAAGTGCGACATATTTCAAAGAACGATAAAACTGTCACATATGGATGAACTAAAATTACAACCAATCAGAGTAGTACAACAATTTGAAAAATGAGCATTTTACTTTATAGTACCTATAACCCCAGTTGCACACCATTAACATGCAAGGTACATAATAACCGCAATTGAATATATGACCAGGTGGGTTGAGGCAACACCAGTAAAGGACTATACAATAGATACAATAACTAGGTTCATTTTTTAGAACATCATTACAAGATTGGGTTGTCCAAGGAGTCTGACAAGCAACCAAAGCACACATTTCATCAATGCCACAGTCAAATCGCTGCAGCAAAAATTTATGATACAACATCATAAAAGCAGTTCGTATCACCCGCAGGAAAATGGAACCATAGAAGCATTTAAATTTTTTTTGGAAAAGGGCCTAACAAAAAACTGCACTGCAAATGGGGACGACTAGGACGAGAGAATTCCAGCTACATTATGGGCATATAGGACCATAGTGAAGAGATTGCACAATCAGACGCCATTACAACTGGTGTATGGAAAGGAAGCAATCGTACTAGCAAAGTTTATTGTTCACAACCTCTTTATTGCTACAACAACTCAGATGTCCAAGGACGAGTCTATAAAAAGGCATCTCCAAGAGCTTCAAGAATTGGAGGAATCAAGGTTCCTTGCAGATTTCCACCAATCAGTCCAGAAGCAGTGCCAAAAAGCTTGGCATGATCGCGATATTAAGAAGAAGACATTCAACGTTGGTGTCCGTGTATTACTCTATGATAGCAAGTTCCAAAAGTTTCCAGGGAAAATACAAATGCACTTGATGGGGCCTTTTTATGTCATATAAATTCAAGATTCAGGAGCTATAAATATTGCACAATTGGATGGATTAATACTTCCTAGTTGGGTGAATGGCGCATGCCTGAAACCCTTCTACAAATGATCAATTTCAATTTTTATTTAAAATAAACTCTTGCACCTGAGAGAAGTCTGTAGGGTAGGTAGTTAATAAATATCTCAACCGAGAGACATCTATAGGCTAGATGAGTCAGTTTCTGTAAGTCTGTTAAATCACCACCCACTAAATAATGTCTGTGTCATAGGTATTCCACCACTACCCTTTTGTGACATGGGGACCATACCGCAACCAATTGTGGTCAGGGGAGTGTTGTACGGAGAAACAATGTCAACCATAATTCTATCCATAGTGTCAGTAGAAAATTTGAAAATATTTTCCGTAATTAGAAACATCACTCCCTACACAATGAACTGGTTCAAAAACATGAGCAACAACAACAACATGTATTGACACTTGCTAAAGAGCGTAACCAGTTGCAGCAAGAAAGGGACACCCTTAGGCAGCAGATTGATCAAATCATCAAAGACTTCCACGGGCTATGACCAACAGTCACAGGTGTAGTGGAGGCCACCCCTGCAGATATGTGGGCGTGTAAAATTGTAGAACACTCCCCTCTCTCCATGTGAGGGAAACAAGTACAAACATGAGCAATAAAAATCAGGAACTTCGGCAGGCCCTGTCAGCCAGACCAGAACTGCAAGATCCAACCATAGTCTACGCAGAGAAGATAACCTAGAAGAAGGAACATATGAGTCAACTTAAGGAGACACTGGGAAGTACAGTCACCGAGGCGTATACATTGCTCGAGAAACTCCATGAATTCTCAAATTCACTAGCCATGAAGGCTCAACTTATATTTGAGCAACTACACAAATTGGTTATAGAAATCAAGCGAACCACTAACCCAGCTTCCCGTAGACAACTATATGATCAGGTTGATGCTTTACATATGCAGATTCAAGCGATAAAGGAGAACTTCGCTAAGACCAAACAGCTCCTTCATGACCTCAAGCCTCTAGTCAAACAGAAAGAAGAATTGATTCAAAAACTAGTCTCCGATTCAGAACCTCAATACAACATGACATTCACAGACCTACCATAGCCAATCAACACCACTCATGCAGACAAGTTGGTTCAGGCTACATACACACTGATGAAGGCTTGGTATGAGGCTATCACTAAATTCCTCGAGCTCAAGACATAAGCCATAAATAAAGTCTCGGATTTGGGGAATTTGTTTGAGGAACGAGAGCCAAAGCAGGTGCATCAAGGGAAGGGAGTAGTGGAACTAGACCAATAGGAGAGCATGGTAGAAGGCCACATGGTGACCACACCACATGGAGAAAATTAACGCATGACGAGTCAATAGCTTATGGTCGGGGCTTGTTGGGGCCTTTGTTTTTGGTTGAAGGATAAAATCGGTTTTGAGTTGCGAACTGTCAGTTGCAGGTGTGATAAGTCGTGGAGAGCTGTTGCTGGATGAAGAGATATGTTGTGGGTTGCGGATGGTTGTTGGGAAGGTGGTAGAGTATGGACAGGAAGTGGCACAAGTGGCAAGAACAACTAATAGAAAATAGAAAGAAATACTCCAAGAAGCAGAGCGAAGCGAGGAACCAAATGAGGAATTCCAAAGCACAGTAAGTTAGCTAAGAGGAAAAGAAGAAAGGAATGCCAGTGCCGAGAGAAGACGATAGATAAGGAAGGAAGAGAAGGAAGGAGTCATTTAGTTATGTTTTGGTTCTATTGTGAATAGAGCTCTGTAGAGACTTTGATAACGAATGTATTATGCTGTAATGGAGGATTAATATAATATAGGGATATTTTCTGTGGTCATGATTTGTGTATTGAATGAATTTCTGATAGTGTATGGTGTTTTATGGGACTACTTAATTTTTTATGATATCTATGTTTAAGGTATTCTATATGGTAGATCCATTCATCAAATGTTATGTAATAAGAGTTGTTTATGCATAATTATAGTGTATTGATGTTAGTTAATAGAGGGCTAGCTTCACTGTGATGCTGTGGTTATGGTTCTCCTACCTCAGTAAGGTCACGACATGCCTTGGCTGAGAATCCTTGCTCTCCTTCGAGCAAGGTGAAAATGCTGGTGTTGTCCTAGACTACAATGAGATCTTGTTGGCCTCTGAGCCCAAACTTGGGTCTTTCCCATAAGTCATTATTTCGCCAACTATTCGCACAGGGTTCAAAATCACAGGTGGGGGACTTGCTCTAATCTAGGTCTTCTGGATTATAGCCATAGGCATAGAACTGGAGAAATTAGGCCAAATCCACAGGCACAATGTGGCAAGGTAGCAGCCAAGGTGGAATAATTGCGGGTAGAGTGTGGAAAGGTAGCGACTAGGGTTCTGAGGCCATATCAAGTTGATATGGGCCAGCTTCGTAGGTACAGAGTATCCTACCAGTGGCCAGGGAGCTATAGCTACAGGAATAATGTCTTGTGGGTGCAACTAAGGGTTTTTTTTTACCAAATCTGAGTTAGATTACCTTCATTTGCTTGCGCAGTGCTTCAAAACTTCATCCGCTCAGTGACAGATGTTTGCGACTAGTCTTTGATAACATCCTGGATTTAGATCTAGGATTTGACATTTTATATCAGTTGGCTTCAATGATCTATTAGCTTTGTGTTTCTTGATGTTATAGATATACAAATCTGTAGATATGTTTTGTGTATTTCCGCTGCATATGTATTCAGCTCATTGTACTTTGTTGAATTTTTTCTATGACGATCTATTGAAGAAAAATATTTCAAAGGGTTTCCTGGTCTTGGACCAATTTTATGTCTCTTATGGTTGTGTTGTTATCTTCTTTATCGCTGCATATATTGTTCTATCTTTAGTTACATTTTATGATTGATTACACTGCTAATAATATGGTGCATTGTTTATGAAGAAGTAATTTGGGTTAAAGTAATTGATACAACATAAAACAATATGAAAATTTAACAAAACACAAAGGAGCTAAGAGAAAATAAGTTTGTGTATAGAATAAACTTCAATATTTGGGCCAAGGTTAGAATATTGATGCCTCATACATTACATGAGGAAATTTAAGTGGCTATCATCAATGAAGAAGAGATATGGAGTAGTTGACTACGCAGGCCTCTAAGACCTATAGGGCTTGTTACCCACCATTTTTTGGGTGATATCCCTAGGATAAAATTTTCTCCAAGTGGTCCTCAATCGATAGCAAAAAACCCATTGCAACCACCAAATAGCTCATTGTGCCATTTTTCCGCCACCTGAGCCAACCATGTGGTCCCTTACCCATTTTTCTTGATTATATGTTTGAAGGTGGGGGTCCCGAACCTAAAGGTATGCCTTGTCATTTGGTAATTGAGTATTGTAGTTTATTTATCATGGAAAATTTTGGGAATGGATTAATGGGGGGATTCAATGAAAAGAGTGGGGTAGATCTATGCTCTTGTCCCCTAGACCTATTTTTTGGCATTGCCCTTGGATCCTAGTCCCGTGGGATCTCTTTTATTGAACTTTGGGATTTAGGGACAATACTACATGGGAAAACCTAATTTTGGTTGCATGGTCCCACTCCCTCATCCACATATATCACTCCCCTTCCGTTCATTACAACACCATTCATCATTTCTCCCACCTGGGTCCGCATCCCTCCACTAGGTCCACATAGGGTTAACCTCCCCTTCCCATTGCCCACATATTGCGTCAGGCTTGAAATGATGCCTTGAAGTTTAATCAAGATAAAAGAAAAGTAAAAGCATAATTGGCCACATTCAATAGGAAAATGTACGAAAAAATGCAAAATATTGTTGTGATAAACACATTTAGCATGTGGGAAAAATCCAGTGCATGAGCTCTACCCCACACCCATGGCCATCACCTTGGTTCATATAGGCCCTAGGTGAGCCTCCTTTATCATTTGGAACCCATGATTTTCCAAACCCATAGGGGGCAATGAACCGCCCTACCTTAAAGGGGGTATCCACTACTATACCTTACACATCATGCTTTTATCCCTGGAGCCCCGAGAATTTAATCAAAGAAAAATCATAAAAGGAAAAGGAATATGAAAGAGGGTGGAAAAATCAAGGTTGGGGTAACCCATGCACCATGATTTCTCCCTCCTAAAAATTATATACCCACGTGTGGGCTTCCCTTTATTATCTATCCTTGTACCCCGACATGTGGATTATGACTGACCCTTTCATTCCATATTCCATTCATCTTTTTATAACATTCCACCTGAAGGATGTACCTTGGAAATAATATCCCCTCTAAAAGTAGAAACCACCTACTAGGGTACTTGGTTAAAACCCCTTAGAGCTTAGAGACATTAGCACATGCCAGAGCCCACTATAGAAGGGAATTCCATTATGAAGTGCCCACCTATTTTCCATGGTTTGTAGGCTCTTTAAATCAATTTATTTAAATTACTTGTTGTACTAGAAGGCAAGGGGACACATTGGAACTTATGTAGGATTTTATATGGCATCCTTTTGGTTTTGGTATCCCTATACGAGATCCTAACCATCCAAAGGGATACATTGGCACATACAGGGTGTGTGTAGAGAGACATGGGCATCCACGACAGTATCAAAATTCTGTTAGGTCCCTATATTACTATTATAGTCCCTTATTGTTGTTATTGTAACCCCATTATTGTTATTATTGTACCACTGTAACCCCCATATTTTTATTATTGTGCCCTTAAATTATTATTGTTAGGTCGGCTAGGATTACATTGTGGCCCCATGGACTCCTATATATAGAAAGGAGGTTTTGTAATTTGAATCATCCAAGAATTGTTCATTTATGTAATGTATTGAGGTTTCCCCCTTGAAGTGACTTATTTCTAAGGCGTTGATATCTCTTTTCTTCTATTTTTGGAGCTGGTTTCAAAACATTTGGTATCAAAGCTTTGGATTCTAGGGTTTCGCTGCTCCAAACAGGTCATCGTGGAATTTTCGCTTTAAATTTTTTTCTACGAATGTTCAGAAGCTGAATTTTTTAGAGTATGAATCCAAAATCCTGAGGAAAATCATCACACAATTTCAGATCTTGGTTCACAATATTTTCGGATATATGATCTGCGGAAGTTAGGTCTTTTTGTAGACTCCTGAATTTAACCTAAATAGGTCATCGTGGAATTTTCGCTATAACTTTTTTTCTGCGAAGGTTCAGAAGCTGAAATTTTTGGAGTGCAAAGTGGAAATATTGAGGAACATCTTCAAAAACATTCAGAGCTTGTTTCACAATATTTTCAGAGATATGGTTTGTGGAAGTTAGGACTTTTTCAAGCTTCTGAATTTCATCTAAAAGAGGTGATCGCGGGAAAATCTTCACAACTCTCTCTCTGAGCATTGGATTGGAATGCTGTAAAAAGTGGAAAAAAGTACACGGACTATAGTGTTCTTTATATTACTTTTAGAGCCAAAGGAGGAAACATTGACACGTGGCAATTCATACAAGTTCTATCTACTAAACCAGTCCATAATTGGGTCATTATGGGAGATTGGACATAACTTTGTCTTGAAGAATCCAAATCAGGTCAGACCTATGGCATTTGAAAGAATCTTCAGAGGGCTACTATAGGGCCAAATTTTAGATATTTAGGATCCACAATTATAGAGATAATTCAATTTCAATAACTAGCTCTTCAAAAGCGAGTAAAAGGTGTGTATTTTTCTTTTCCGAATTGCATAAGTCTTGTTTGAACAATCAAGTTGAATTGATTCCAAGGGCATATTGTAGAATATATATCAATATTGGATTCAAAAATGGCCCCTAAAAATAATTCAACACCCATGAAGCCTTTAGAAGGCTCTACTATGACTCATGAAGATGAAGAATGGAAACATGACATATCAAAATTACAAGAGCAAGTGCAACAAATTCCGCTCTCGCAAAGAGCAACAAAAATTGACATGGAAGTTTTGAAGAAAGGCGTGGAAACTAAGGTGTATGGTTTGAAGAAAGGCGTGGAATATAAGATGGATGGTTTGAAGAATGGCATGGAAGCTAAGATGGATGGCATGGAAGTTGACATGGAATCTAAGATGTAAAACATGAAGAATGATCTAAAAGCAGACACGGAAGGTTTGACAAAGTTGATACAAGAAATTTTTCCTAATGGTGAAAATATAGTAGAGGAAACTCATGATGAGAACAAAATAAATTTTAATCATGATTTCATAAACTCTAATGTTGGCGGGAAGAACCACCATATTCCAAAAATGGATATGAGGAAGTTTGATGGAAAGGATCCGTAACATGGATACTACAGATGGAGCAATATTTTGATCTCCATAACGTGCAAAACACACAAAAGGTACGCATTGCAACTTTACATTTAGAACAAAATACATTTGTATGGTATCAATGGCTTTGCTCCCGTAAAAAAATTGTCACTTGTTCAATTTTTACGGAGGAAATGATAACACATTATGAGGATACAAAGAGCAACACCTTCTTTAGCCAATTGATAAATCTCAAACAAAAGGGTTTAGTGGGGGAGCACATTGAGGACTTCCAAAAATTGAATATAAGAGTAACTGATATTCCAGAGGAACACATGATTGATCTCTTCACAGGTACTTTAAAGAATAACATCCAACATGAGGTTCGCATTTTGGAACCTGATTCATTAGAGAAGCCATTCAGGTTGGCAAGAAAATTTGAATGTAAAATTATGGCGACAAGGAAGCCTACCACTCACTTCTATAAAGAAGGAAGTGTTGCTACACCTAGATTCCCACAACTTACAAGGTTGAAACCACAAAAATTGGAAGAAAAAAGAGAAAAATGGCTTTGCTACAGTTGTGATAGAAAATACACTAAAGGTCATATGTGTGCTGAGAAGAAATTATTTTACATAGATTGTGAAGAGGAAGAAGAAAATGAACAAGAAGAGGATATACACTAGGAACCAACCCTAGAAGAGGAAGAAATGAGTCCGGCCATATCGTGTAATGCATTGGCAGGAATTAGCACTCCTCAAACTCTCAATATAGAAGGACATATCAAGAAGAAAAAGGTAATAGTGTTGATTTATTCAGGTAGTACCCATAATTTTATTCATTGTAAGGTAGTTGCCAAGGAATTGAATTGTTTCTTATACCCAACACTAGAATGTCAAGTGATGGTTGCAAATGGAGGAACTATAAGTTGCTCTGGAAAATGCCATAATATCAAGCTAACCATGGGGGAATATGTATTGAATAGTCCAATGCTTTCCATTCCTATGGGAGGTGATGATGTTGTCCTAGGAGTACAATGGTTACAATCTTTGGGGATGGTAGCTTTTAATTTTCAAGAAATTTTCTTGAATTTTTTTTCAGAAGGAAAGGAAGTCGAATTACGGGGTATTTCAGGGAAGCTAGGAAATATAATAAGCTCTAATGTCATGAAAAAGATTCTAAAGAAAGAAAAATGAGGCGTAATTGCACAATTATGCTCACTAGAAGTTCCAACATCAAAATCATCTATTTTTGCAGATCTCCAAAAAGTCTTGGACAATCATTCCAAGGTGTTTGAAACTCCCAAGGGACTCCCACCTATTCGTGATCATGATCATGCTATTCATTTGATTCCAGGAAGTGTGCCTCAAAACATCAGGCCTTATAGATATCCTTATGTTCAAAAGAGCGAAATTGAACGTATGATTGCAGAAATGTTAGAGGCGGGTATTATTCTACCTAGTCAAAGTTCTTTCTCTGCTCCTGTAGTATTGGCACACAAGAAGGATGGATCATGGCGCATGTGTCTGGATTATAGGGAGCTCAATAAGCTCACCATTAAAGATAAATTTCCCATTCCTATGATTGATGAATTATTGGATGAATTACATGGAGCAATTTATTTTACCAAGTTGGATCTTCGTTCAGGATATGATCAAATTAGAATGAAGACTGAAGATATTCCGAAAACAACATTTCAAACTCATGAGGGTCATTATGAATTTTTGGTCATGTCTTTTGGCCTTACCAATGCACCTTCTACATTTAAAGGGTTGATGAATTCTATTTTCAAACCCTTCCTTAGAAAATTTGTGCTAGTATTTTTTGATGATATACTAATCTACAACAGGTCTTGGAAGGATCATGTTAAACATGTTGACAGGGTGCTCAAACTATTGCAGGAGAAACAATTATATGCAAAAACATCCAAATGTTTCTTTGGAGTACAAGAGGTGGAATATCTGGGTCATATTGTATCTCACGAGGGTGTTAAGGTAGAACCTAACAAAATTAAAGCCATTAAGGAATGGAAAGTCTCCACAACCATAAAGTAGTTGCGAGGATTTCTCGGGTTAACAGGTTATTATCGCAATTTTGTTAAGAATTATGGGAGAATAGCAGCACCTCTAACAACATTATTGAAGAAAGATGCATTTTCACGGACTCCTGAAGCAACTAAGGCCTTTGAACATCTTAAAGAGGCAATGTGCCTAGCACTGGTCTTAGCTATGATAGACTTCAAAAAAACCTTTATTGTGAAATGTGATGCCTCAGGAAATGGAATTGGTGTTGTTTTAATGCAAGAAGGAAGACCCATTTCTTTTGAAAGTCGTCCAATTAAAGGAAAGTATTTAAATAAACCTATTTATGAGAAGGAAATGTTAGAAATAATGCATGCACTAAAGAAATGGTGAACTTACCTAATGGGAAGACACTTCAAGGTAAAAACTAATCATGATAGTCTTAAACACTTTTTGGAACAAAGACTATCTTCAGAAGAGCAACAAAAATGGGTCACAAAGATGTTGGGTTATGACTTTAAAATAATATACAAAAAAGGGAAGCTAAATGTTGTTGTAGATGCACTCTCAAGAAAGAATGAAGAGGTGGAAGCATTGCTTTGTTCCATTTCTATTATCCAACCAGATTGGATAAACGAAACAAGAGATGAATGGAAGAAGGAAGAAGAAGTGTGGACACTCCTTCAAAAGTTGCAGCAAGATCCTTGTACATCTGATATATTTAGTTGGAAAAATGATTCCTTATGGTACAAAGATCACTTATATCTTTGTAAGAATTCCCAACTAAAACAAAATATTCTTTTAAAATTGCACACTTCTCCTTTAGGAGGACACTCAGGATTTTTAAAAACCTACCACAGGGTGAAGAAAGAAATTTATTTGGAATGGACTTAAATCTGATATTCAAAAGTTTGTGGCGAAATGTTTGGTTTTACAGCAGAATAAAGTTGAGACAATTAAGACCCCGTGTCTTCTACAACCTTTATCCATTCCAATTAAACGTTGGGAGGAGATTTCAATGGATTTTATCACAGGTTTACCAAAGTTCGAAGGAAAGAATGTCATCATGGTGGTAGTTGATAGACTTACCAAGTATGCACACTTTCGTGAATTATCTCATCCATTTAAAGCAAGTACAGATGCTAATACATTTACGGACACAATTCAAAAGCTACATGGAAACCCAAGGTTTATTGTGAGCATCAGAGATCCCATTTTTACTGGAAATTTTTGGATGGAGTTATTTTCTTGTTTGGGTACTCAATTAGCTCATAGCTCATCTTATCGTCCTCAATCTGATGGTCAAACTGAGATAGTAAATAAATGTTTGGAAGGATATCTTCATTGTTTTGTATCTGATAAACAAACACAATGGGTCAAGTGGTTACCACTTGACCCATTTATGGCACTTTATGGATATCATCCACCATCCATCACATCATATTTAAGAGAAAATTCAAAGGTTCAAGCAATGGAAGATCACATCAAGCATCAACAAGAAGTTCTCCAACTCTTAAAGGATAACCTGAATTTGGCACAAACTCGAATGAAGCAACAGGAAAATCAACATCATAACGAGAGAAGTTTTGATGTAGGAGACTAGGTATTTTTACAGCTCCAACCATACAAAAAAATGTCCCTCAAGCAAGCTAATAAGGATAATGAATTATCACCAAAGTACTATGGTCCTTACAAAGTGTTGCAAAAGATTGGTACTATGGCATACAAATTGGAGATTCCTGCTTCTTCACGAGTGCATCCAGTTTTTCATGTTTCATGCTTAAAGAAGGTTATAGGTGAAAATCTTCCAGTTCAAACAATATTGCCTTAACTTGATGAGGAAGGAAAAATCATATTGGAACCTGAAGCGGTCACAGAAGCAAGAACTCAAAAACTACGGAATCGATCAATTTTAGAGTATCTCATCAAGTGGAAGAAATTACCCACTGAATATTATACATGGGAGGATGAGAATTTTATACAGAAGCACCCAGAGCTACTCAAGTGTTGAGGACAACACTTTTTTGAATGAGAGGGGCATGTTAGGTCCCTATATTACTAGTATAGTCCCTTATTATTGTTATTGTAACCCCCTTATTGTTATTATTGTACCCCTGTAACCCCCGTATTGTTATTATTGTGCCCTTAAATTATTATTGTTAGGTTGACTAGGATTACATTGTGGCCCCATGGAATCCTATATATAGAAAGGAGTTTTTGTAATTTGAATCATCCAATAATTGTTCATTTATGTAATGTATTGGAGGTTGCCCCCTCAAAGTGGCTTATTTATAAGGCATTGATATCTCTTTTATTCTATTTTTGGAGATGGATTCACAACACATTCCATGGATCCCAAAACACATTAGTGATTTCTTGAGATTCACTTATTGGACGAGGAATATGCACTTGGTTCACCATGCCCAACCGACCCCACAGTTGCACCATGCAATTGGAAGATGACCCGGGACTTGTATGATGATACGGAATCACTTACACCATCATCCAAGCCCTTACAGATGGTATAAAAGAATCTTTGATCTATTTGGAGACCCATATGGTTGCTTGTGTGCCCACACACCCATTCGGAGAACCATTGGTTTATTATTTATAGAACCAGGGTCCAACCACTTTCCCACTACTTTTGGAAGTAATTTTTTCACATTATGGCACCTATGGAATTCATCAGGCCTCCTAGAAGGTCCAACGACATGTACTATTTATCATTTGACCTCTTGAGAGGCTTATTATTTTGTTTATGAGAGAGTTTGGTGGGCTTGTCACCAAAATTTAGTTATCTTGTACATTATTTTATTTTAGGGGTTAATTATGCCTAATTAGATAAATCAAACTCATTATAAATGTATAAATACAAGTGATTTGATTTCATTTTAGGATTGGACTTGTTTCTCTTTAGAGAACTTCGCTATCCTTCTTGGAGGACGAATTTTTGGAGCATTGAATGAATTTTAATTTTTGGATAATTTTATCTTGTCTTAGAGCTTCTTGATTGGAAAAGTTTTGATGGTTGGATATACTCTTAATACATGTAAGTGAAATGTAATGCTATTATTTCTTTCTATTTTTGTAACATACATTGTTG
The DNA here is from genome assembly GCA_034641835.2 of Pinus albicaulis. Taxonomy (NCBI): domain Eukaryota; kingdom Viridiplantae; phylum Streptophyta; class Pinopsida; order Pinales; family Pinaceae; genus Pinus; species Pinus albicaulis. The sequence continues at coordinate 169,611,965 of CM076578.1, read as the reverse complement.
TTGGGATTTCCTATACTAGGGCTAATTTACTACATCCACTTATGCGAAGTTGTGGAAATTTTGTTTCTAGATAGTGATTCTTCATGTATGGGCCATGTATTATGAATGCATTTTCCTAGATATGTCTCATTATTTAAATTCATATTGATAAGATATATATTATGAAAAATTAAGTATAAATCTCTTGAAGCTGCTTTTGCTAATGCCCTAGTGTTATGCGAAGTTGTCTTTAAGGCCTCCTTGACATAGAAAAATTAATATCCATAGTTATAATTAAGCTCAACTCCAAATATCCACATAGGATTAGGCATTGTTCCACCATAAAGGTGATCACGTTAAGCCTATTTTTATTCTCCTATTTCTTCTTTTCTAGGTTTATCCCTCTAGGTATCCCATGACATCATTTATCTTGCAAACCACCCACTGAAAAAAATTGATCTCTTGGGATCATCTGCACTGAGATTTCTCCTAGGCACCCTCCATTTTTGAAGAAATTTTGATGATGGGATTATGAGATACCTCAAGCCCTAACCTCAAGATCAATTCTTGCCCTTAGTTTCCTAAAGTTAGAAACCTCATTGGGATCCCCATATTGCCTTGTATTGGAAATTCATTCTTTGGTCCCTTTCTCTCCTTTGATTAGGTCAAACATATCATTGGTTGCTAAACCATACCCCCTTGAGCTAACCCCAGACCCACTTGCTCCCATGTGGTCCCATACACTATTAGGGATAATCCTTCAAATATCACTTGGAATCCAAGCTTTTCCAAGAATTTTAGGGTTTGAGGACCTTCATTATGAGATACATACCATAAAACTAAAACCTTGAAATTCTCCTTAAGCCCTTCCTTGGGATCCTTCAACCTTGCCTTCCAAAGCAAGAAATCTGTACATTTTATCCTCTCTTATGAATATGCTCCCAAGATCACCCCTCACCCTATTTTTTACCTATTTAGTTCATGATCGTTATTATATCGGGTCTCCTCCGATCGGTGAAAGTCCATAGAGAGTAGGGAGCCATAGTCGAGGTGACAATGGGATATTGCTCCATTATTTCCATTTATATATTAATAGTCCTCCAAGGATCCCCTTTTAGGACCCTTGTTAGTTTGAACGGTAATAGGGCCAGTAAAACCTACTTTGAATAATATAGAATGCATAGATTTTCAGAAGGGACTTGTTCACAGTCATCAAAATCGGCCAACACGAAATTGGAGACCACCATATTGGTCTACAAAACAATAGTATCACAATGTATCTTATTAGACTTGATCTACTATTATGCAGAAACATCAAACACAACAATATCACTCTACACAATAGTACTATGCCACACCACGACAACATCTAGCACAATGGTCATTTTCCTATTAGTATAGTTCCAGGCTAGCCTTAAGTTGAATTGGTAGTGTGGGTAAAGCTCCTAAGATGGGTTATTGTGTTTGCAAAGGTCCAAATTTAGAGATGGATTTCCCTCAAAGAATAGGTAATTTAAACACAACTCAACCACAAGCCACAATGGGGGATCTAGGACAGGTTCATCACAACCATGCGGTGGTGAATGATTGCTAGGATGAAAATCAATCCGTTGTGCTTGAGATAATAGGTAATATAAATCGCATGAATTATATTATTTTGAGAGATCTAGGAGCTACTAAATAATTTATTTTTATAAATGCATTGTCAAAAATTAAACATGAAGCAATTGCACAACATGATTTTAGTCATGTAGAAATGGCATGCAGGATGAAAACGAGCATAGGTAAATTAGTAAGGGATTGTGAGGTGGATCTAGGTGTGTGTAAGAAAAAGGTTTCCCTATGTTCTATAGTCCTAGGATCATACAATGTGGTCATAGGAATGGATTGGTTAGAATGGAATGAGGAAATTCTAAATTGCAAATACAAGATACTACACTTCACATGTGATAAAGGTAGGCGGAAAACCATGATAGGGCGGAACTAAGGGGTGCCCCTTCGATTAATTTCATCGATGTGAATGATGAAACGTAAAAAAAAGGGATGTTATTTTTTCATGATTGTAATACTGAATGATGAAGGTGAATCTGAGAATCTAAATAAATATCTAACTTTTGTTGAATCTAAGGATGCATTCCTAGAAGAATTACCTAGAATACCTCCCAAGAGAGAGGCTGACCTCATAATTGATCTTAAACTTGGAATAAACCTATTGCAAAGGTGAAATATCATATTTCAACTCCCAAATTAAAGGAGTTACAAATCGAGTTAAAATATTTATTAGACTTGGGGTTCATATGACCTAGTGTATCACCGTGGGGAGCTCTAATTATTTTTGTTAAAAAGAAAGGTGGACCTTGGAGTTTTTGCATTGACTATCATCAACTGAACAAGGTGATTGAAAGAGTTCCTTTTTTTCATGTCCTATTTGGATATATGATATTTTTTTATAATATCCTGCGTTTATTAAACAATCTATACAAAACCGGGAATGAATCTTCTAACAAAATTTATCTTTCATAGAAAATATTGCATTAACTTTTTGTTATGTGGAAGAGAAATTTGTAAGATATATTTTACTTTTTCCGGATCAGTAACAATCCCAAATTTAGATACCACAAATCCAAGAAGCTTACCTTTATTAATAATGAACATATTCTTCTTGGAATTTAATGATATACTATATTTACGACATCTATCAAAAATTTTCTTAAGGTATTCAACATGATCCTCACCTTTTTTAGAGTACACTATTATATAGTCTAGATACACAACCATAGAATTATTGATCAAACCCTTGAATTCAATGTCCATTTTTCATTTAAATGTTTCCCCAACATTTATTAAACCAACTGACATCTTCTGATATGTAAAAGTTCCCCATTTGGTTCAAAATGTTGTCTTGATCTGATCTCCTGGTGCAACAAAAACTTGCTTGTAGCCTGAAAATCTATCAACTAAGGAGAACATTTCTGAACCAAAAACAAATTATAAAATTTATTCGATATGAGAAACGAGGTATCTATATATATATATATATATATATATATATATATATATATATATATATATATATATATTTTTTTTTTTTTTTTTTCTTCTGAATATTTGTTAAGATTCAAAAAATCAAAGCAATTTTTGATATACCCCTTTTTCTTCTTGACTGGAACCAAATTAGATACCCATTGTGAGTGCCTGACTGGAAAAATGATCCTATATTTTAAGAGTTTGTTAAGCTCTTCTTTAATTTGGTTTTCTAGCTTAGGGTGCATTTTCCTCAATTTTTGTTGAAAATGTTTACCATCTAGTTTGATTGGAATCACATGTTGAATGATTTTAGTATTGAAAAATTTTAAGTCAACATATGCCCATGCAAAGGTATCTTTGTATTCTTTAAATAACTGTAATATTCCTAAATTAGCATGGAGCTAATTGGAATATTAATTTTTGCTCTTGACATGTAGTTAGATGAATAAATGGTTAGGGAGGCCCATAAAGCTCTTTAGTAGACATAAAATCCATCTTAATGTGAAAAGGGATCATATTCATAGCTGGATAAAGAACCTTCATGTATGAACAAGGGCTAATGCATGTGTACAAGGTCAAGTTTGACCAAGTCAACAAAGCTAGTATGGAGGGAGTGGATCATTAATAAAGACAACCCAGTGGGAATATGGATCGGTTTAGAAAGTTAGAATAAAGCCACCTTGAGTGTGAAATGAGACATTGCATGGAGACTAAGTCATGGTTGATCAAATCAAACAACGCTGTTATGGAAGAGTGGCATTGATGTTGGGACAACATAGTTTTGGAGGGAGATTAACTGCATGATGATGGAAACCCTAATGAGTGGGACCCAAGGTGACAAGGCTCACATTGTTTATAAGGAAAAGGATGGCAGCCATATGGAGTTTAGTTTTTATGATTATGATTTTCTGAATATATGGTCCGTTTAGACATATAACTTTCTTTGGTTGTTTAGTTGAGATTGCATATGCTATTTAGCATTGGGTGTTCCTGATTGGGAATCCCACCTCTTCCATTGAGGAGCTCTTGTAGGAGTCTTGCACCACATTGTCCACTATCTGGCTTAAGGCCAAGCTTCACCTTTCTATTACAGTGTAAATCCTGTTGAGGGTTTGGTTGTTTCATCAAGTTGCAGCAAGTGGAAACTAGATCTCGAGATCTAGGCCATTTTAGTGCTCCTTTTCAGTGGAGGAGGTTTCTACTTCATTGGGAGGATAGTATTAAAGGCATTAAGCCTCATTTCCAGATCTTGGAATTAGGCCAACTAAATTTTTATCCTTACAGCGGAGTGTAGATCCAGATCTGCGTTATTTTGATAGGTTCATTTTCAGGGTGGTTCAACACACCATTTGGAGAGCTGACTTCCTAAGTGTTGGGGATCTACCCTTCATTTTGGAGATCTATTGAAGGAGGCTACTTTGTTGATCATATCAGATCAAACAAAATTTCCATATTTGTAATTTTTAGTAGATCTGCAGTCTTAAATCTCAGATCTACAATTTGTACTTGGTGTTTTGCTAAAAACCCCAAGGGAGTTCTTTAGAAGACCTTGTATAATGCCTGGATCTGATATAGATCTAAATTTTTATACACATAGCAGCTCTAGATCTGATGTACAAACTGTTGTTATTGAAGAGGCAATAAAATAACGCTGTTAGGGTATTCCATCTTTTATACATGGTTACAACCCCCCTTTTTGCATGATTTTTGGGATATTATGGCTTGGGAGGTTTGTGTAACTATGCTACCATGATTTGTTTCAGATCTCCTTTTATGTATGGTTGCTAAAATGTATAAAATAATGGACTCATGGGATATTATTGTCTATTATAACATATATTTCTGAAAAATGTGTCATTAGTGCATTGTATTGCCGATTTTCCCATTTGGGAATATTACAGTGGTATCAGAGCATAATCTTCGCTCAGCTTGTGTACTTCAACCAATATGCTATAAGAAGAAGAAGAGATCTAAAATTATGGAAGGAATGAGTTTCATCTCATCTCTTTTCAAATATAAGAAGGACCTCACCAAGGAGGTCAAGCAAAGAAAAATGGAGAAAATAAGTGAAACCACTTTAGGGTTTCAAGATGAGGAAGGTCCATGTACTTCCTATCAGCAAAAAGAAGATCATGCATTGCATAGAACTCCAAAGAAACATGCTATGCCATTTTATTTTGAAGACAAGAGGCATGAAGATGGAGGAAAATTAGATCATGAGATTATAAGTGAGTATCTTACAGAATATAAGTCTCAACCTAGAGCTTTCAAGGAGAATCTAACTCTCCCATAGTTCATTCATCTCAAAGAAGAATGGAGACCTTACAACAATAGAAGAAAAGAGGGAAATAGATTTCTATTGTCTACCTTTGATGGGTCATCCAAATGCACAGCAAGAGCTTGGGTAATGAGGTTGGATTCCTTTTTCCTGCTATATCCAGTAGTAGATAAAGAAGTTGTTGAGATTGCAGCGCTACACCTTAAGGGTGAAGCAAAAATTTGGTGGTTTAGCTATTTGAGTCATGCAAAAGTGACTGCATATGCAGATTTTACTCAAAGGTTGATCAAGAAGTTTTACAAGAATAAATTAGAGAAGAAGAAGCCTTCACCACCACTTGTTGCGGGAGCACTTGCATCAGGAGGAAGAACCCTTGCATCTTTGAAAATTGGTCTTGATCTCTTGACATATACAGTTCCATACACTATTCTAGAGATGCATGAGGAGGAGGAGACTTGTACTAGCACTGATGCAGCCATGGAAGAGCAACCATCATCATCAGTAGTTGGGGAAGCCATCACACCGGAAGGAGGAACCCTTGTAGCAGTGCAAGATGTTCCCAAGATTTACCAAGTATGCACATGTTTCCATTTTTTGTTACTTCAACACATCATATGGAGGATTGTGGGAATATTCCTTTGCATGACCTAGAGTCAAAGTATATTGCTGATTTGAAGCAACAGACTATCACTACGCTGAGGACCATTGATTTTTTCAAGGAAGAGATATACAGTCATCCTAGTATATCATTGTTGATCTGCACAAAACTCTTGGGGTTGGAGTGTATATTCTTGGAAGATGGGATGAGTATTGTCTTGAACAATACAATACAGAACTATGTGTGTAGCACTGAGCATGATCTTGAGACAGCAGATGCACCATTATGGAGATAAACAGCCCTGTCATTGAGCAATAGTGATGAGTTGGGGGCCCAACCATTAGTGGAGCATTCCAATGACCTCTCTACATGTATAGCAGATGATAGGCAGATGGTTGATGAAGGACATCTTATGATGGATAACATCTTCCATTATAATGATGGATACTTCTTGATGAGCACCTCACATTTTGATGAGAAGGTTTTTCCTACACCTTATTTGGATCCTTATTGGATCAACTTGGTCATTAAGGAGTGGTCTTCATTTGGAGATCTCTAGGAGATTTCATTTAAACATCCCATGAAATGCAAAGGCATAAATATAATTTGGGAGGATGGTATTCTCCATTGAAGGGATGCCACTTTTGGACATGATGATAGACACTCACCATTGGTTGGATGGGTGATGTTGATGAGCAAGAGTTTGGGAAGCCACTTGTAGACTTATGACACCGGGTAGGAGGAGTCAAGAATGCGTTGGTTACTCTTGAAAGAGTCTGGTCATCATATGACACATTCTATTTCAAAGGGTAGGTTGGTGGATGGAACTTGGCATGGCACTTACATCATATGGTAGCAAGGAGTTTGGGTGCATTGTGTTGATATGAAATTCTTCATGTCCATCATCATATTTTCACCTCATGATTTGTATGATGGAGGTGTAAAGGGGTGACAAGAGCTATTTTTGCTTTGGCTACTCTTGGGAGAATATGGGCAGAATTTTTTCCATACTCGGCATGATTTTTTAGGAGAAAGGGATGGCACAATCAAAGTGCAAAGGGGCTACTTCTTAACTTTGGAGGATCAGGAGGTACTTCCACTTTGGAAGGAATCTCCCATATACAACAACATTATGATTGATGGCTTTGACATGTGGTATGTCAAAGAAGGGAGCTATGAGATGACAGGAGCCTTATTACAAAGGCCAACATCACTGTCACTTGGGAGCTTGGGTTTGTTGATGGAGTGTCCCCAGGATCACTTCACATATGATGCACTTGATGGGAAAGAAGGAGATGAGAGTGATGGATTAGTGGATGGAGACATCTATTACCATGATATGATCTTCTTGACTTGGATTTTCAAGCATAAGAAGAAAGATCTACATGCAGCATATAGTTCATTCCTCTTCATGGGACTATGTCATACCACTATGAAGAGCTCATTCATGGATATTATTATTAGATTACTCTTAGTACATGGTAAGAATTGTGTTTTTTCACTTATTTATTATCTAACACAATATTTTCATTCTCTTACCATCTTTATATAGTGCATTGCTCCACAAGAGGGCAAGCCTCTATTTGGGCTTCATGGTCATCTTGGGACCAACATATATGATGGAGAGAGCCATTTCTTGTATGGCTTTGGGCAAGTGTTGTACTGTTTCCTATATGCTCATTTCATATACAATTCCATTTACTATTTACTAGTAGATGAAATCACATGCACAGCTAGCAAACTGTTTGAAGCCAACTTGCCATATCATATTCTGAAACTGCAGTTGGTAAAACTGCATTGTGACTACTTGAGAAACTATTGGTACCTTCCAGCACTATGTAAAACCTTCAGTAATTCTCTCATTTGGATTCCATATGATGATAATGTCATTTTCATTTTATATGTGATGATTTGGGCAAGAACCAAAGGGTGGGTCTTTGAGGATCCTATTGCCTTTTTACTCCATGAAGGAAACATTATTGCAGCCCATATTCAGCAACAACTCTACACTTATCATAAGTGGAGAGAGAGACAGTGTGGGATGGACATTTTGATCCATCATATTCAGCTATGCAGCCCACCTTCTTTGCAGGAGCCTAAGGTGGAGGCGATGTTTCAGAAGTTACCATGTTGGAGAGTGACTCACTTTTTGTGGATGATAGCTTGGGGATGAAGGCTTCACATGGGGATGATGGTTCCCAATATATTTCAGATCCCATGCCTCAAGAAGGCCTCTAGGCCACATATAGTTGTTTCCATGGATATCCCACTTTTTCATGATGAGAGCCATTTGGATTTTTCACCAAAGGCATACTTACACACATGGGAGGAACAACTTGAGAACATATTGATGAGAAAGAATATTGTTCTTTTAGGGAACTTATCACTTGAGGATGCTACAGGAGGAAGAGGGGAGGCTCTTTAGTTCTATCCTTGCAGTTGCTTGAGGAAAAGCAACATTTGGGAGGGGAGGGCTGTAATATTCCTAATTTAACATGCAGCTAATTGGAATATTAATTTTTTCTCTTTACATGTAGTTAGATGAATAAATGGGTAGAGAGGCCCATAAAGCTCTTCAGTAGACATGAAATCCCTCTTAATGTGAAAAGGGATCATATTCATAGCTGGATGAAGCATCTTCATGTATGAACAAGGGCTAATGCATGTGGACAAAGTCAATTTTGACCAAGTCAACAAAGCTAGTATGGAGGGACTGGATCATTAATAAAGACAACCGAGTGGGAATATGGATCAATTTAGAAAGTTAGAATAAAGCCACCTTGAGTGTGAAAGGAGACATTGCATGGAGACTAAGTCAAGGTTGACCAAATCAAACAACGCTGTTATGGAAGAGTGGCATTGATGATGGGACAACATAGTTTTGGAGGGAGATTAACTGCATGATGATGGAAACCCTAATGAGTGGGACCAAGGTGAGAAGGCTCACATTGTTTATAAGGAAGAGGATGGAATCCATATGGAGTTTAGTTTTTATGATTATTATTTTCTAAATATATGGTTTGTTTAGAGATATGACTTTCTCTAGTTTTTTAGCTGAGATTACATATGCTGTTTAGCATTGGGTGTTCCTGATCGGGTATCCCACCTCTTCCATTGAGGAGCTCTTGGAGGAGTCTTGCACCACATTTTCCACTATCTGGCTTAAATCTAAGCTTCACCTTTCTATTAAAGCATAAATCCTGTTGAGGGTTTGGTTGTTTCAGCAAGCTGCAACAAGTGGAAACTAGATCTCTAGATCTAGGCCATTTTAGTGCTCCTTTTTAGTGGAGGAGGTTTCTACTTCATTGGGAGGATAGTATTGAAGGCATTGAGCCTCATTTCCAGATCTTGGCATCTGACCAACTACATTTTGATCCTTACATCGTAGTTAGATCCAGATCTGCGTTATTTCTGTAGGTTTAGTTGCAAGGTGGTTCAGCACACCATTTGGAGAGCTGACTTCCTATAGTGTTGGAGATCTGCCCTTCACTTTGGAGATCTATTGGAGGAGGCTACTTTATTTATCACATCAGATCAGCCACACCTTCCAGATCTGTAATTTTCAATAGATCTGCAGTCTTAAATCTCAGATCTACAATTTGTACTTGGTGTTTTGCTGAAAACCCCAAAGGGGTTCTTTAGAAGAGCTTGTATAGTGCCCAGATTTGATATAGATCTAACTTTTTATGCACATAGCAGCTCTAGATTTGATGTACAAATTGCTACTATTGCAGAGGCAATAAAATAATGCTGTCAGGGTATTCCAGCTTTTATACATGGTTGCAGCCCCCCTTTTTGCATGATTTTTGGGCTATTATGGCTTGGGAGGCTTGTTTAACTAAGCTACCATGATTTGTTTCAGATCTCCTTTTATATATGGTTGCTATAATGTATAAAATAATGGAATCATGGGCTGTTATTATCTGTTATAACATATATTTCTGAAAAATGTGTTATTAGTGCATTGTATTGCTGATTTTCCCATTTGGGAATATTACAATAACTTAATAAATCTTGATCATTCAAGAAGAGTACAATGACTGACAATATTTCAATTTAAAATCTAAAACTCTATGCAAATTTTTTTTCTATGTGATTCACGAGCCCTAGAGATCAATGACCGCTACATCCATAAAACATTTGTACCATGAAGATCCACCCAAAAAGAATAAAAATCCACCCAAAAATAACATCCACAAAGCCAAACTCCAAGAGTGTTAAAAAAACTCTGTACAAATGTTATTTGATAAAAAAGAAATCAAATAACCTAAAAAAATACACAAATCAATAATAAAATAAATTATTTATAATTTTTCAACTGAGGAAAATATCATTCACCCTTTAAAATCAAACAAAGACCGTTAAAAGAAAAATTAAAATATTATAATATCATTTAACTAAAAAAAATACTACATTACAATCTCAATGCCCATATTTTTGGGAATTTCAATTTATAATTGACATATTTAAATAATTAAAACAAGTTTCCCAAAAAGTCATTTGTACATTATTATAGGGCATTGGTCCTACACAAAAATTAAGTCTTCTTGGGCTCGTTGCAAAATCTAGATCCGTAAAATGCACTAGTTTATCCATGTGAGGAATCCTAACGGAAATAATCCAGTGCAATATCTTTTTTATTAACAAAATATTAAGTTTGTGTATTTTTTTTAGATTTTTCTCTAATGAATTATTTAAAAAAAAAGTAGTTTTTTAAGTGTGATTTTTGGAAAGTTTTCTGGTTTATTTTCTGATATAATTTGTCTAGAATTTGGCAAAGATTTATTGAATCACATGTTTGATAAGTGAAATCTTCACAATTGAAATGCCCCATGGGTTTTTGAAGGTGTTGAATCCATATATGAAGTCAAAAAACCAGTTTAAACAATACAAATCAAGATTTGGCCACAATTGTTTTCGTCAAATTCCAACGAGAAATTCGCTAGAAACTCAACAATGTCGCACTTAAGGCCTTTTTATATTTAAAATGGTTTTATTCCCTTTCAAATAAATAATATACAATGGATTTTTATTTTAAATATAAAATTATAATAAAAATTATATATTATAGGTTAAAAATATTAAATATTAATGCAATGATATAAATTAAATGATTGATAAATATAAATAAACATCAGTTCATTATATATATATATATATATATATATATATATATATATATATCTATATATGAGTTTTTTTTATATTAATAATAATTAATATATGTTTTAAACACATGTACTTTCTTCACATATTAGGGTTTCGATCATCTGTGGGTTTTCACCATGCGCTTCCTATGGTTACACATTTGTTATACGCACTACTGAATGGTGATGAAGAGCTCAATATCCTCCACGACGATGGTCAGTGGCTAATTATGGTGTTCTGGGGAGAGTTTTGGCCACCTTTATCCTTAAGTTTCTTCAATGCTTCAGAGGCCGTAGATGGAAAAATGATGGGGTTTGAGGTGGTGGTCAAAGGGGGATCACTTGGTCCATGCCTTCTTCTCCTAGTTAGTAGTGCGGAGGGTTTTATTAAGCATGGTAGAGGATGAATCTTTCATGATTTGGTTTGGATAGGTATACCACAAAGATCTAGAAAATGCCTTTTTTAAACCCATATTTGTTATCAAATTGGATTAGGCAGGTGCAATCCCATTTCTCTGGTCCATCTGGGTCAAAAGCTTAGATATATGCACTTAGAACCCTTGCAAATTTCTACATGGCATAGATATACAAGGAAAATTCTTCCGTTCCCATCGATTTGGGTAGGGTGGAGGAAAGAATGAGCTGGAATACGAGGACTTTTATATTTTCATAAAGTATTTAAGCATGAAGTCGTTCCTTTTCTAGGATGCGAATTCAGACTCGGAAACAAAAGTGAGGCAACATATAGAGAATTGACTGAGTTTTCCTACAAATAAAAAATGTCTTATTTATGATGGAAAACATCTTCAAGATCCATCTCAGATGAAATATTACCACATTTCAAGAAACTCCACTATAATCTTGAACCTGAGGCTACGTGGAGATGCTTCGGTATGAAATATCCCTTGAGGTTCTATCTCCTACAAGGATGTAGTGCAGAGAACAGATCTAATCCATCGAATATACCACAATACAACCCTGAACCTTATATTGTTGAACACATTAAATAAGTGCCCCCCATGGAGGTAAACTCAGAAGAGGTAAACCACCTTTTTTTTGTTTTCCAATCCAAGGCACTGATTTGAAAATTCAATAGTTTTTGGCCTAGTTCTGATGCTTTGCACCAATCAGTATTTATAACCTTTACCAAAAATTGTGATTAATCTACCTATGCTCAAAAGGTTTATTTATTGTTCAACTCGATAGTCAAGAAGATCTGGAGAGAGTATTGGAAGATGAGCCTTGGTTTTGGGGAAGAGTGAGACTCTTCATTACCCCTTGGTTCTTAGATTTTGATAATACAAAAATGGTGGTCTCATCAATGCTAGTGTGGGTGAGGCTACCAAATATTTCCCTTCATTTTTGGCACCACAAGGTTCTAGAAGAAATTGGAAACACCCTAGGGTCATTCAAAAAGATGGAACTTGAAAGAATGAAGAAAAGATTAAATTTACCTTCATCAAAATATGTGTAGAAAGAGACCTAAGCAAAGGTCTACTTGATCACATTTAACTAAAACATAAAACTTCTAGTGGACCAAATTTCTAGATTATGGAAATACAATATTTAGATGCCGATAATTTTAGAAATAGGACACTTGTAGAGCACATGTTCATAGTAAAAAAAGAACCCGAAAAAGAAAAATGGGAAGAATCGCAAAACAAAAGGATCGCAGTGTTATGATCCCTACATCATGGAGGAGGAGGAAGAAGAAATCACGGAGAACCCTATAAACCAAGTAGGGGATGCTTCAGTGTAGAATGAAAATGCAACCCACAATAAGAATGATACAAAATCACAAGAAATACATGAACCAAAACACCAAAATAATATGGCATGCAAAGAGAATGGAACGATGGACACAAAGAGAGTTAATGTTTGTAAAAGTTCAGAATTAGAGAAATAACTCCCACCGAAGATAACTAGAAGTGATTTGATAATTATTCCAGTCGACCCCAACTCCTAGGGTGGCAGAAGGTCGAGAAAAAGAAATACAAGAAAGATAAGTTAAGTAATTACTATCACACTTAACTTCGCAAGTTTTCTTTTATTTTTTCAATTTTATTTTTTTTAGTTTTTTTAATGCACATAAACTGAGAAGATGCTCTTACTGAATGCGGTTAGTAGTTACAAAATGTGATTTTATTCTTTTTGAAAGTTGAATAAAATTATGGGTTTTTTTCTCACGAAAAAAAACACACACACACAAGAAAAATATAATAAAACAATGCTATAAAAGTTTAATAATACGTGAGAAAATGAATTTTTTTTAATTGAATTAAAAATCTTAATGATCCAGGTGGATTTCGGTGGCCACCCACCTATTCCATTTGGACCAGCACCATCAATTCTTGCAGCTTTTCACATTCAGCACAACTTACTATTTTTAGCAGGTTTTCGGGTCCTCCACTCTCGGAGCCGTTTTGGGGGCTTAATGATCCAGGTGGATATTGGTGACCACCCACCTATTCCATTTGAACTCCCATCTTCAGTTCTTTCAATTTTCAAGTTGCAACAAAACTTACTATTTTTAGCAGTTTTTCGGGTCCTGAACTTCCGGAGCCGTTTTGAGGCCCTAAACGACGTTTTTTGGGAAAACGGAGAGCAACATGGGTCCATGGACCCATGTTGCTCATTCAAAAATTGAAGTCCTCGGATAGATATTTCTAACGAGCTATTGAGCGCGTAAAACGGAGATCGGGTGCCAAAGTTATGCCCCCGGGAAGTTGAACCACCAATTTACCCAAACGGGCGCCCACAGTTTTGGCGCCTCATCTCCTACGGTTAGATTTTTGGACGTTTCGCATTCTACATTGCTTCTCATCAGTCAGGGCTCGAGCCTCATTGTAACACACCCGTAGGCTCAGGCCGCCACATCTCTTCTCCCTTTGCAGAGATAGCTACCAGCACCCTAGCTAGTTTTATTTCCATTCCGTCTGTAAGCAAATTTTAGTTCTTTGATATTAATGAAATGAAGTGTTATTTCCCCTGCATCTCTGTATTTATGGTTATATGTTTATTCTGTTGCATTCCTGCATAAATCCGGGATCGTGATTGACGAGGGGGTTTGCTCTTCTTTGTTTTTCTTTCGCATGTCCCCAACGCGGTCGTGGTGGTCGTGTTATAAGGAGTTAGGTCCGATCCGGTTGAACCTGTGATCACCGCAAACTCGATGACTCCCTGCTACGGGGCTAGAAAGAAAGACGCAGGAGCAGGAGATCCTATCTAACACGTCGAGGAGGCCTCTAGGAACAAAGTGCCCATGATGGATAACTTGCCACCTTCAACGATCGCTCATTATGGCGCATTCGCATCCAACAAAACACCTAGAGATGCCACCTTCAAGGTACGTAAACTGACATTCCTATATTTGAAGGAAAAATAGATGCAGACGCTGTAGGCAGATGGTTAAATTTGTTGGAAGGGTATTTCTCGGTCCATGACTTCTCTGACCGAGAAAAGATTATTTTTGCACTCCTCAAAGCCACCCCCCATGTCAAAGACTGGTGGGAAACCTACCGTGAGCAAGAGGGCGAAGGGGAACCCTCTCTGTTCCCGACCACACCCACTTGGAATTCGTTACGAGACGGCATCAAGGAACAATATTACCCTGTGGGGAGCTATGAGGACAAATACATCCAATGGAGCACGCTGCGGCAACAAAAGGATCAAGATGTGCACGAACTGACGAATCTGTTCCATACCCTACGCACAAAGTTGGGTATTAAAGATTCAGAGAGACATTTGGTGCTCAAGTACCGCGGCTGTCTGCACAAACACATTCAGGAGGAAATGGAGTTCCTCGACATTACATCGCTTGGCACGGCATATCGCTATGCCACCAAGATCGAGCAGAAATTTAAGCAGAAGAAGAGAGACTTTGGATCTGCAAATCCGAAAGGTGCCCCCGAACTGAAGAACAAGGGGCAAGGCCAAAGCAATGCGACTCAAAACAACACCACAAATCCAAAGAAGGACACAGGGAAGTGGTGTGAATTTCATAACAGCCCCACTCACAGCACAAACGAGTGTCGGGCCAAACAGTCTTTGGTGGCCGAACTAAAGGCACCCGAATTAGATGCATTTTCTGATCCTGAGTTAGAACCAGACAAAGGCAATGACAAAGGGAAGCAGATCATTGATGCAGATCCCAGTGCCATTGTTGCCACCACCAAGATCCAAAAGGAGCATCCAGAGGAGGGGGAGCGCCTCTTCCAGTCGCAGATGTGGGTGAAGGGTTCTCCGCTGCAGTTTCTCGTCGATAGCGGAAGCCAAAAGAACCTCATTTCAGCAGATGTCGTGAAGCGGCTTGGCCTACCAACCATAGCACACCCGCAGCCGTATACCATCGGGTGGCTCCACCCAGGGAGAGATCTCCGCATCCGCCAGCAATGCCGACTTCCATACAGTATCAAGCCATTCACGGATGAGGTATTGTGTGATGTTGCTCCTCTTGATGTAGCTGATGTATTATCGGGCCAACCATACTTGTGGAGGCGACATGCTGTGTATGAGTCTAGGCCTCGTGCTGTTATTATTACTTTGGGAAATAACTTGTACAGGATACCGGAGGTAGTACCGCCTCCTGCCATCTCTTTGACTACTACAAAACAACGCAGTAAGATTGTTTCCCAGACCAGGAAATTCATTTTCCTTACGACTCGCTCACAGGGAAAGAAGAATATTGTGGCCACAACCTCGAAACAGGGCTCCCTTTCACGGCTGCAACAGATGGACAAAGTCATGGAGGAATACGATGACAATTTCTCCTCACTCATAGAGGTTCCTCTACACTGTCAGGACAAGCACTCCATTGATCTGACTCCCAATGCACCACCACCTGATGTTGCCATACATCCCGCAACTACACATACAGAATCCAAACATGTACTGTATGAGGCTGATAAAGAAACCAAATTTACTAAACACATCCAGCATGTCCACCCGCAGGTCCATGACATCTTCAACACATCTAATACTCATTTCAACAGAATTTGCCTCATCTCATGGAGGATCTCAACGCAATGGGGACCATTGCTTCCTAAGGAGGGAGGAATGATCCAGGTGGATTTCGGTGGCCACCCACCTATTCCATTTGGACCAGCACCATCAATTCTTGTAGCTTTTCACATTCAGCACAACTTACTATTTTTAGCAGGTTTTCGGGTCCTCCACTCTCGGAGCCATTTTGGGGGCTTAATGATCCAGGTGGATATTGGTGACCACCCACCTATTCCATTTGAACCCCCATCTTCAGTTCTTTCAATTTTTAAGTTGCAACAAAACTTACTATTTTTAGCAGTTTTTCGGGTCCTGAACTTCCGGAGCCGTTTTGAGGCCCTAAACGACATTTTTTAGGAAAACGGAGAGCAACATGGGTCCATGGACTGATGTTGCTAGTTCAAAAATTGAATTCCTCGGATAGATCTTTCTAACGAGCTATTGAGCGCGTCAAACGGAGATCGGGTGCCAAAGTTATGCCCCCGGGAAGTTGAACCACCAATTTACCCAAACGGGTGCCCACAGTTTTGGCACCTCATCTCCTACGATTAGGTTTTTGGACGTTTCAGATTCTACATTGTTTCTCAACAATAAATAGGCCCTCGAGCCTCATTGTAACACAGTTCAGAGGCCTGTAGCCGCCACATCTCTTCTCAGAGATAGCTACCATCGCCCTAGCTAGTTTTATTTCCATTCTGTCTGTAAGCAAATTTCAGTTCTTTGATATTAATGAAATGAAGTGTTATTTCCGCTGCATCTCTGTATTTATGGCTATATGTTTATTCTGTTGCATTCCTGCATAAATCCGGATCACTTAAAAAAACATAACTACCATATAAAATATAGGATTTAATAAAAGATTAAACTCTTACAATTGATAACCAAATTAAAATTTTGAAAATCAAAATAAACATACCTATAAATATAACTAAAAACACTTTTATTATGTTTTATTACTCATTTATGCTAATAAATATCATGATAATGCTAGGAAATATAAAGTGTGTAGCAGTGAAGCTAAATATCATAAGAAATGGGGTTTTATGTTCTCAATAATTTGATTTATGTTAAAAGGCATAAGTATGTACTTCATTATTAGGTCAAAGTTTATAAATTATATGAAAGTCACATGTCATATATATATATATATATATATATATATATATATATATATATATATATATATATATATATATATATATATTATTTTATATATATATATATATATATATATATATATATATATATATATATATATATATATATACATATACATATACATATATTGATATTTATTCAATTATTAATTTCATTTAATAAAGTTAAAATGGATTCCCCAATGGGGTGGATGAAAGGATAGATGAGGGGATGGTGGTTGGTACCACCTCATCTTCGAGAATCAATTTGTTCGTATAAATGGTGTGTGCCATACATGCAACCACATTATGGAACTTTCACGATGAATGACATTATGGATATATGCAGGAAGGTATTTGAATGGTTGTTGTCAGCAATTTTGGGCATGGGTAGTTGTGAAAACGATAGAGAGAACAAAGAGTTTGTGCAGGTTTCCAACTTGTGTAAACCTCTTCGTGCATGACTTTCAGGGTTACATTTTGTTGTCTGCAAGCAAGGATTTCTTCCACATATTGTTGGAGGTTACTAGTGACAGGTTAGGACCCCGGTGAGAAGATTAATTGAAGGTTACGCAACGAAGGGGCTAGAAGGATGCGAGAGTGGATCTCTCATAATTGGCTTCTGGGAGCAACGCTACAGAGCTAGAGTTTAAATCCAGTCACCCCGATAAGTGCATTAAAATGACATCTCTTCTTTCAAACTGTGTTTTTGCATTCCATCTTGGGGAAGGTTCAAAGCAATTGTGTTCGTCTCTGGTTTTATCCTTTCTCTACCACGGGTAGCCTGGAATCTCACATAGGGAAATCTTATTGTAATATCGTTTGGATTTTTATTCTACATATTTGGTATTTGGAGTTAGCAAATTGGAAGTGGAAGGAGGGGAGAGTTCTGAGGGCCTCGTCACCATGTTCAATTTTAGAGGGTGGTGGGATTTCCTCAAGCATTTCCACATTGTGCTTCTGGTGGTACTACTATGCTTCAGGTCCGTTGCTGGGAAGCAGTGCACAATGGACCAAATTGGCGTTGAACAGAGTCTTATTTTTTGGTTGCAGCATGTCGGGGGTGGGGTGGTGTCCTTTGGGTCCCACAAACCCCAATTATGTGGTCGGAACTGAGTCATCAGGGTAGGATATAAAATTTTTAAACGACAACCAAAGTGGGTTTTCGGTCCCAGGAAGCTAGTAAGGCATGGAGAGGATCCTGACTAATGGTGGCCACCTGCAAAGGTGGTGCAAATTTGTAGCTTTGGCATTTTACAACTGCTCGATGGATTTGCATTGGTTGTGATGGTCTGGAGGGGTGGTGAAGATGTTTAGACAAAGAGGTTGACTGAGAAGAGGAATTGGTCTGCGAGGGTAGGGGGTTGAACGGGGAAAGGAAGTGGCGGAAACATAAGGAGAAGGAGTCCAGGACATAAAGCTGGATGTAGGGGTGACCCTTAACCTTGACTAGTCACTTAGCCATGTCATCCTCCCTAACTATTTTGACACCCTAGAAGTAAAACTAAGGAATGTAGGCACGATGACCGCAACGAAGTGATAAAATTCATGAATGAGCTGCAACACAATCAATGGAACATGCACGATCACCTTGCATCACTTCATCGAGGCTAAAGGAGACTAGCTGAATGTATGGAGCAACTGGAGGGGTTGTTGGAATATTACTCCCAACCATCGCCATGAATAAACAGTGGAACAGCCCACAACTTCATCAATTTTTGATAGCAGAGAAGGACAAGCAGAAGATCCAAGAATTGGAAGCATTTCCACGCAACCAACAACAAACCAAGTACCGAGCCATCCTCTGCATTTATTGTTTTCAACCACCGCATTGACTTACTGTTTTCCCACACTTCACCACCCGCAATATTTATAGTTTACCCATAAGCCTTTCCACTGTTAAGTTAAATCCTCACCGATGCGATATCGGCGGGACCCACATATACCATCCACCGCATTACAAAACTCATAAACCCTTTGTATTTTTGCTTATCCCTTTGTATTTATCTTACCGTGCTTACCTTTTTTTACCACCCGCATACCGCACATTGCAACATTCATCACTTATCGTTTAAGCCCACAACGAAACTTATTTCTCCACCAATGTGATATCGGTGGGACCCACCTAAACCTTTACCGCTCGCAAGATCACAATCGTACAAGTTTAAGTTTTCCCATAGCACCTGCAGGCTATGTTATTTTGGGTGCGATGCAATATGTGCCATGTCACTATCGCACATCGCAACCCTCAAAGTTTAATGAATAATGTCGATAGTTAAAGTTAAAATCGCCAATTTGCGCGGATGCGATGTGGACCAGAACCATATTGCATAATATTTCAGATCCACCAATTTGTGTTTTGAACGCGTTTTTATGTGTTTTCATGTATAAACCAGAATACAGCCTGCATGTCGATTGAATGTAGAAATGGGTATTTTGACAACCCAAGGATGATTCGTTGTTGAACATCCTTTCGACAATTGAATTTCATTGAATAGATTAGGTTTTTCAGGCTTTGGCCATTTGTATTAAAAGAAATGTAATTTCATTTTGTAGGAGTGTGATGGAATAGAAAACATAAGTTTGTTCGTCTCTTGTGGATTACACTGCCTGTCTGTATGACTGTTTAATTTTCACAATTTTTTATAGTCTTTATGTTGTGGGGAAACACATTTCCTCTGTTTGTTGTATTTAGAAATTCCAACATGGTATCAGAGCAGGTCTAAGCTCTCAGTGAAAGAAGCATGAGCTCGCTCTTTATTGAAGAAGTTGTAAGATTGGTTTGAGAAGCAGATTTCTCCAGCAGTGAGAAAGCTTATGCTTTACACAGTCAAGTTGATTGTTTGTTTACACATTCATAATGGCAGCAGCAGGAAGAAGCCACAGTTCAATGGTAAAAATTATGATTATTGGGCCATTACAATGAGGACCCTGTTTGCTTCACAAGATATATGGGAGCTGGTGGAACAAGGTTTCCAAGAACCAGCAGACACAACAGTGTTGGATGCTTTGTAAACAACAGAAAGAGACTTGTTGAGAGATAATAAGAAGAAGGAATCCAAAGCCCTCTTCTATCTCTACCAAGTAGTACATGAGAGTATTTTCCCAAGGATTGCAGCAGAAAAAAGGTCTAAGGAGGCGTGGGATATTCTCAAGACAGCCTATCAAGGCATGGAGAAGGTGAAGACAATAAAGCTACAAATGCTGAGGAGAGATTTTGAAATTATCTGTATGAAAGAGTTTGATAACATAGACTCTTTCTTCACACATGTGATTGGGTTGGTTACCCAGATAAGGTCTCATGGAGAGACACTTGAGGAAAGAAGAATAGTGGAGAAAATCTTGAGATGTCTACCCTCAAGATTTGATGCCATAGTAGTGGCAATAGAAGATACAAAGGATCTCTCACAATTTTCAGTGGATGAGCTTCATGCATCCCTAATGTCTCGTGAACATAGACTGAAGATAACATCGAACTACTCATTGGAGCATTCTTTCAAGACACAAATGTCTTTTGGCCGTGGTAGAGGTCAAGGAAGATTGAACTACTGAGGAAAAAGAAGAAGCCCACAGTCAAGTGGAAGAAACAACACTACAAGAAAAATTGGAAAGGGCGGTAACCAGAATCAAAGTGAAGGCTCAAGCCAGAGTCAAGCACAAGGACAAAGGTATGACAAATCCCAAGTCCAATGTCATTATTGTAAAAAGTATGGGCATTATGCCAATGAATGTAGAAAGAAACAAAATGACATGAATAATAGGAAAAATGTTAATTTTTCAAAATAAAGTTAGAAACAGAGTAATGTGCTTCTAACATGTAAAGTAGCACAAGAAAAACTTGAAGATGTATGGTTCTTAGACTCAGGTTGTAGTAACCACATGACTGGAAACATAGCAATGTTTTCCAATCTGGATGAAAATGTGAAGTCTGAAGTGACAACGGGGACTGAAAGAAAAGTATGTGTCATGGGAAAAAGAAGAGTATCAATACTCATAAGGAAGGGAGAAAAGAAATTTGTGCCAAATGTCTATTATGTACCTGGCCTGAAATGTAATCTTCTGAGCATTGGACAACTCGTGAACAAGGGCTACAATGTGTTTTTTAAGAATGATGTGTGTATAATCATGGACATACCTCCAAGTAAAATGGTCATTGCAGAAGTGAATATGACAAAGAATAGGATGTTTCCTCTCAAGCTCAGAACAAAATTTAAGGAAGGAGGTGTGGTAGCAGCAGTTACACAAGAGGTCTTTCAAGAAGAAGTGAAAGACGAAAACTGGTTATGGCATTTGAGATTTGGACATCTCAATT
Source organism: Pinus albicaulis (assembly GCA_034641835.2). Classification (NCBI taxonomy): domain Eukaryota; kingdom Viridiplantae; phylum Streptophyta; class Pinopsida; order Pinales; family Pinaceae; genus Pinus; species Pinus albicaulis. Next base: position 169,590,487 of record CM076578.1, on the reverse strand, counting down.
TTGGAGGTTTTAACCTCTTGCATAGAAAAGGAATGGTAAGAGGATTACCACTCATAGAGAAACTAGACAGCCTATGTGAAGGCTACATCTTGGGAAAACAACACATAGAATCATTTCCAGCAGGAAAGAGTATAAGGGCAAAGGCACCCTTAGAGATTGTCCACTCAGATTTGTGTGGACCAATGCAAACACCATCTTTATCTTGTAGCCATTATGTCTTGACATTTATAGATAATTATAAAAGAAAGACATGGATTTATTTCTTGAAACAGAAGAGTGAAGTGTTTGAACAGTTCTACCACTTCAAAGCTCTTGTAGAGAAGCAGAGTGGGCACTACATAAAAGTGTTGAGAACTGATAGAAGTGGATAATATATCTCCAAATATTTCCTACGTTTTTGTAGGGAAAATGGCATACACAAGCAGTTTACCACAAGGTACACACCACAGCAAAATGGTGTTGCAGAAAGGAAGAATAAGACCATCATGGACATGGTCAGAAGTATGTTGAAGGAAATTTTTTTTCCAAATGAGTATTGGGCTGAAGCTGTCAATTGTGTAGTGTATATTTTGAATAGATTCCCAACCAAATCTGTTATGAACAAAGTCCTAGAAGAAGCATGGAGTGGAACAAAGCAGTTTGTCACTCACATGAAAGTATTTGGATGTGTGGCATATGCACATATCCCAGATCAATTAAGAAAGAAGTTGGACAACAAGGGGGAGAAGTGTATATTTTTTGGATACAGTGATGAATCCAAGGCATACAAACTCTACAATCCGTCAACCAATAAGGTTATAATCAGCAGAGATGTGTAGTACATTGAAGAAGAAGCCTGAGATAGAAGCATAGAGAAAACAGTGAATGTGAAGACATGTTTGTCTCATGAAGAACAAGAGGAATTGATTGCAGAAAATAATTCCTCCACGGTGGTTCCTCCTCCACCTACATAAGTTCAGCAGAGCACACCACAAGCAGGAAATATAATAGCCTTGAGAAACCAAGGAAGTGCTTCTCCAAGCACACCACAAGGATCATAAACTCCCTCGAGTTCAATTGGAACTCCAAGCACACCAAGAAGACCAAGATTCAGAAATTTGAGTGAAATTTATGAGCAAGAAACTGATAATAATAATAGTTTGAATTCTTTATTTGATTTGTTTTGTCATGTTGATGACCTAATTCATTTTTAAGATGCAGTAAAAGAAGAGAAATGGATTAAAATGGGTCTATAAGACCAAGAACAATGCTGAAGGCAAGATAGAAAGACACAAGGCAAGACTTATTGTCAAAGGCTACAATTAGCAACAAGGAAGAGATTATGAAGAAACCTTTGCACCAGTTGCAAGGATGGAAATAGTGTGGACAGTGTTGTCCATAGCAGCAAAACAAAAATGGAAAGTCTATCAAATGGATGTAAAGTCAGCATTCTTGAATGGAGTGTTGAAAGAGGAGGTATATGTTGAACAACCTCCTGGCTATGAAATTGAAGGCCAAGAGCACAAAGTATGCAAATTGAAGAAAGCTAAGTTATGGGTTGAAGCAAGCACCAAGAGCATGGTATAGTAGGATTGATGCTTACCTGATGGATAATGGGTTTGAAAAATGTGATGGTGAACCCACACTCTACATTAAAGAAAATGATGGTAAGATTCTTATTGTTGTTTTATTTGTAGATGATTTAATTTTCACAGGGAATGAAGTTTCTCTCATTGCTGATTTTAAAGCATTCATGCAGAGTGAATTTGAAATGACTGATTTGGGATTTTTGAGATACTTCTTGGGCATAGAAGTAAAGAAAAATGAAAAGGGAATTTTTATTTCCCAAGAAAAATATGTTGTAGAAGTTTTGAAGAGGTTTAACATGCAGACCAACAAAGCGACAGTAACTCAAACTGTCATGGGGTTAAAGTTAAGCAAAGAATATTGCAGCAAGAATGTCGATCTGACATTGTATACGAGTATAGTTGGCAGTGTAATGTATTTGACTGCAACTAGGCCTGATATTATGTATGCTGTAATTTTGATTTCTAGATTCATGGAGACACCAAAGGAGACACATTGGCAAGCAGCCAAAATAATTCTGAGGTATGTGAATGGAACAAAGGAGTATGGTGTTCTATACTCCTCAACTGATAATTTTAAATTGATTGGTTACACTGACAGTGATTGGGATGGAAGTGTAGATGATAGAAAGAGAACATCTGGGAATGTGTTTCATTTGGGACCGAGAGCCATTTCATGGGCTTCCAAGAAGCAACCAATAGTTGCTTTATCAACAACAGAAGCAAAGTATGTAGTAGCAACAACAACAATCTGTCAAGCTATTTGGATGAGAAGGATGTTGATAGATTTGTGTCATGAGAAAGACAAAGGAACCACAATTTATTGTGATAATAGCTCAGCAATAGCATTGTCAAAGAATTTTGTTTTCCACAAGAGAACAAAGCACATTGATGAAAAATATCATTTTATAAGAGAATTGGTAAACAATGGTGAGATTGTTTTGCAGCATTGCAGGACAGAGGAACAGTTCGTTGATATCCTCACAAAGCCATTAGCACATAAGAGTTTTGAGTATCTCAGAAAATATCTAGGAATGACCGATGGCGGCAGTTGTGATTAAGGGGGAGTGTTTGAATTTTACTCCCAACCATAGCCATGAATAAACAGTGGCGGAGGACACAACTTCATCAATTTTTGACAACAGAGAAGGACAAGCAGCAGATCCGAGATCTAGAGGTGTTTCCACGCAACCAACAACAAACCAAGTACTGAGCCATCCTCTGCGTTTATTGTTTTCAACCACCGCATTGACTTACCATTTGCCCGCACTTCGCCGCCCGAAACTTTTATAGTTTACCCATAAGCCTTTCCGCTGTTAAGTTAAATCCCCACCGATGAGATATCGGCAGGACCCACATATACCATCCACTGCATTGCAAAGCCCGTAAACCCTTTGTATTTTTGCTTATCCCTTTGTATTTCTCTTACCACACTTACCTTTGTTTACTTCCTGCATACCGCACATCTCAACATTTATCACTTACCGTTTAAGCCCACAACAAAACTTATTTCTCCACCGATGCGATATCGGCGGGACCCACCTAAACCTTTACCACCCGCAAGATCACAATCACACAAGTTTAATTTTTCCCATAGCGCCCACAGGCTATGTTATTTTGGGTGTGATGTGATATGTGCCATGTCACTATCACACATCGTAGCCCGCAAATTTTAATGAATAGCGCCGAGAGTTAAAGTTAAAATTGCCGATTTGCGCAGATGCGATGTGGACCATAACCGTATTGCATAATATTTCAGATCTGTCAGTTTGTGTTTTGAATGCGTTTTTACATGTTTTCGTGTATAAACCATAATATGGCCTGCATGCCGATTGAATGTAGAAATGGGTCTTTTGACAACCCAAGGACGATTAGTTGTTGAACGTTCATTCGGAAATTGAATTGCATTGAATAGATTAGGTTTTTTAGGCTTTGGCCATTTGTATTAAAAGAAATGTAAAGTCAATTTGTAGGAGTGTGATGGAATAGAGAACAACAGTTTGTTCCTCTCCTGTGTATTACTTTGCTTGTGTGTATGACTGTTTAATTTCCGCAATTTGTTGTAGTCTCTGTGTTGTGGGGAAACACATTTCCTCTATTTGTTGTATTCAGAAATTCTAATAGGGGTGTATGGATCACGTTGAATTTCATGTTCATGGAAATCTTGGACATCATCCTCCTTTCCCTTGATGTGTGCAAGTTGGGTTAGTATCTTATGAGTCTTCTGAGCATTTTGGTCTTTCAGATTCCCAATGTTAAAATGATTTTGGCATAGTGGTTGGGTTTCTTTTCTAGACAACAAAAACGAGACTAGAAGTATAATAAATTTTAAACAAAAATTTTGTAATCTTTTGAGAAATTACTAAAAACCTTTGACCCACACAAAATAAAAATAAAAATAAATAAATAAATTCAAAATTGATATCAAATTTATATATCGATGAGAGTAATCCCAATTAAGTATATTGGAAGGAGTTAAAATTTTACAACAATACTCTTAATCAAAATATGTTTGATGTCAAAATTAGGTCATGATTACGTTAAATACTTGCACTGTTAAGTAAAAACGAATGACTAGAAGGTTTGTTCGATATGAAAAGATGATGCTGGACAAATGAGATGTTAGTGATAACCTGGAACATGTATCCAGATTGGGCACTGATCCTGGAATGAAAGTTTGACCATTGACAGCTTCTCAACTATTTTTTGTGTGCCTCTGAACTTTTATTTCATTGCCTGTAAGAAGTCAACTAATGCAGACGTGGAGAACAAATATAGTGGAAGCTACAATTGCTCTTAAAATTTGTGTTTATGAATGGCTAGCAGTTTCAATTCGGCGGGCTTGTCCGTATACTCATTGTGTATCCACCATACATAACATTTAATCACCACAACATGTACAATATGTGGTATATACATAAACAAACTAAAAACCCCAGAGAACAGAAATATCTGTTAGCAAAAATAATGATTCAAAATGCAGAATAAATACTTAAAAGGAATTGAAAATTAAAACTTAAAATTGCCCATTAAATAATACCTCCAGCCATTGATGAATTATGCTATGTAGAAAAAGTAATTTTGCAGAGATGAAATCTGCACAAAGATCAACTCTCCAAGAAGTGCTCCAACGAATGGTTTATTTCAAATTATTCAAGGAAACGAAACAGACTTTAATAAAACTATAACGCAGTAGCCAGAGCCTCGAGAGTTCTTCTCCACGTTCACTTTTCTGCAACAAAGCCTCCTTAACGTAGCCACTACACAACACTGTGTCCTCAACACCAACACTAAAGAAAATCTGAAGGCACTTTCAAGCTCTCCTCACTCTGACTTGATGGTGTAAGGTTGAAGGGGATTAAGTTAGTGAGCTTGGGGACCAAACAGAAGAATTTATAGCCAAGCTTCCATCAAGCTTCTGTTGGCTATTCGTTAAGTGTTCCAAAAATCATGGTAGATAACTGTAATGGGAGTAACGGAATAGATAACTGCAATGGGAATAACGGATCACTTCAGAAGCTCCCAAAAAGAAATTAATTAACTTCAGTTGATTTCCTAATTTAAGGAAATAACTGCAGTTGGTTTCCATAATTTAAGGAAACAACTGTAGATCAGTTTTTAGAAATCGCACGTTGGGAGAGGGAGCTTAACATTCTCCCACTTGGTCCATACTTCCAATCTCAATGTCTCATCTTAAAACCCATTGAAAATCTATATTAAGTAATAGATACATGAATCATGGTGATAAGTCCTCTAATGACGAGTATTATCTTCCATGTATTACTATGTATTTATTTCTATTAAAATTTATGTGGCAACAATTTATTAATGAATAAAACCTATGTTCATTCTTGGTCCTACATAGATGAATTCTCTCAAATCAAATTAAGGTGCACATAAATATGAGAAAAACATCACAATAATTAATAATTTCATTAAAATAACATTGTTCATATAATGAGAAACTACATAATGGAACCAAGTCCCATATTCATTACATGATCCTTGAATTTAAACGGTGGCATGCCCTTAGTCAAAGGATCAACGATCATCAACTCAGTGCTAACGTGCTCAATGACCACTTTCTTTTCCTTAACACGTTCCCTTATAGCTAAATAATTAATGTCGATGTGTTTATTTTGACTCCCACTTTTGTTGTTCTTAGCCATAAAAACAACAGCTAAATTGTCACAATACATTCTCAATGGCTTAGAAATAGAATCCATAATTCTAAGCCCAGAAATGAAACTCTTAAGCCATACACCTTGTAAAGTAGCCTCAAAATAGGAGACAAACTCGACTTCCATAGTGGAAGTGGCAATCAAGGTCTGCTTGGCACTCCTCCATGATACAGCTCCACCGGCCATCATAAAAATGTATCCTGATGTTGATTTGCGTGAATCAACACATCCAGCAAAGTCAAAATCTGAGTAGCCAATTACTTCCAGAATTGTCCGTCCGTCTATACATAAGCATGTAGTTTTTTGTTCCTTGAAGGTACCTCATTACTTTCTTTGCAGCTCTCCAGTGGTCTAAACCTGGATCACTCTGATATCGTCCCAACATTCCCACAACAAATGCAATGTCAGGTCTTGTGCAGACTTGAGCATACATTAGGCTTCCGACAGTAGAAGCATATGGAATGTTCTTCATTTGTTCCCTTTCAAAGTCGTTCTTCGGGCATTGATTCAAATTTAACCTATCACCTTTCACAATGGGAGAGGCACTTGGTGAACAATCCTTCATCCAAAATCTCTCTAAAATTTTATTAATATAGGTTTCCTGAGACAGACCCAAGATGCCTCAAAATTTGTCTCTATGGATCTTAATGCCGATGACATAAGATGCCTCACCCATATCCTTCATATCGAAATTTTTAGAGAGGAATTGTTTCACCTCATGCAACAAACCCTTATCATTGGTTGCTAGCAAAATGTCATCCACATATAAAACAAGAAAACAGATTTTATTCCCACTGACTTTCAGGTATATACATTCATCCATAATGTTTTCTACAAAACCGAAAGAAGAAATTACATTATGAAATTTCAAATACCATTGGCGGGATGCTTGTTTTAATCCGTATAATGATTTATTGAGCTTGCAAACCAATTACTCACCATCACTAGAGGAGAATCCTTCAGGTTGTTTCATGTAAACCTCCTCCTCTAGATATCCATTGAGAAATGTCGTTTTCACATCCATTTGGTGCAACTCCAAGTAAAAATGGGCTACTAATTCCATAATAACGCACAAGGAATCTTTCTTAGATACAGGAGAGAAAGTCTCTGTGTAATCGATTCCTTCTTTTTGAGTGAATCCCTTTGCAATGAGTCTTGCCTTGTATCTCTCAATGTTGCCCAATGAGTCTTTCTTTGTATTAAAGACCCATTTACATCCAATGGCTTTTGCACCATTAGGAAACTCAATAATATCCCAGACTTCGTTAATCTTCATAGAATTCATCTCTTCCTTCATGGCATCGTACCATAATTCTGATTCTTTGCAACTCATGGCTTGTGAAAAAGACTCGGGATCATTTTCGGCTCCAATGTTGTAGTCAGATTCTTGCAGATACAAAGTATAATCATCAGGTATTGCTGATCTCTTTGGTCTAGTATATATTCTTAATGTTGTACCACCATCTTCCTGAGAAGTTTGTGGTTCAACTTGTTGTTCAAAAATTCTTGGCAATTCTTGAACTATCTGATCTACTGGAATGTCGTCAACAGCTTGTGGAACTTCAACAATTGGTTGTTCAACACCAGTTTGTACTTGAGAGGTGCTATGAACAATAACCAGTCTATCACTTGAGGTGGAAGGTTGAGATTCTGAATGATCCTTCTCAGAAACTATGTTCTTGGTTTGATCGCTCCCACTGATCAAGTCATTTTCAAGAAACTTTTCATTTCTTGATTCCACAATCCTAGTGCTGTGAGATGGACAGTAAAATCTGTAACCTTTAGACCTTTCAACATATCCAATGAAATACCCACTAATGGTCCTTGGGTCCATCTTCTTCTCTTGTGGATTATATATTCTCACTTCAGACGGGCATCCCCAAACGCGCATATATCGCAAACTCGGTTTCCAACCTTTCCATAATTCAAATGGCGTTTTAGGAATAGCCTTGGTTGGAACTCGGTTTAATATATACACTGCCGTATGAAGTGCTCAAGTTCACAAGGATTTAGGAATATTGTGGCTTCTAAGCATACTCCGCACCATGTCCAATAATGTTCGGTTTCTTCTTTCTGCTACACCATTCTGGTCGGGTGAACCAGGCATGGTGTATTGAGAAAAAATCCCATGCTCTTGAAGAAATTTTGCGAATGGCCCAGGTGCTTGTCCATCTTCTGTGTATCTACCATAATATTCTCCACCTCTATTTGATCTCACGATCTTAATTTTCTTGCCGCATTGATTCTCTACTTCAGCCTTAAAGATCTTAAAGGCATCTAATGATTTTCTCTTTTTATGAAGCATGTAGAGATACATATATCGTGAGTAATCATCTATAAAAGAGATGAAGTATCTCTGACCATGTGAGTCCATGTTTGGACTACATATATCAGTATGTATGATCTCTAATATGTCTGAACTTCTATTGGCACCTTTGTTTGACTTGTTGGCATACTTTCCCTTTATGCAGTCCACACAAGTCTCAAAATTAGTAAAATCCAGAGTATTAAGTACCCCTTCATTTATCAATCTTTTAATTCTTTCTATGGAGATATGACCCAATATTCAGTGCCATAATTTAGAGGAATTTTCATTAATAACACATCTTTTGGTGCCAGTGTGAACATGCATTGAATCATAAGTGACATTGTTTTGTAAATTAATGTAGTAAAGACCATTAGACAAAATACCATTCCCAACACAATCAGATTTATAAAATAAATTGAAGGATGTTTCTGAAAAGTTAAAGGAATATCCAAAAGGTACAAGCCTTGAAACTGAAATCAAGTTTCTAGAAAAACTTGGAACATAAAAGGTCTTTTCTAATTCTAAAACAAAGCCACTACTTAAAGTTAAATAGCATGTTCCTATAGCTTCCACATGCGAGCCTATCTTGTTTCCTGATAAGATGTTTTGCTCACTTCCCACTGGCTTCCTTAGGTTTTGCAAACCCTACAAGGAATTCGAAATGTGAATTGTTGATCCAGAATCAATCCACCAAGTGTTAATATTGACATTAACCATATTAGATTCATAACAAACAGACGAGATTGGATTACCTTTGTCTGCAAGCCATTTCTGAAATTTGGCGCATTCCTTCTTCATGTGTCCCTTCTTTTTACAGAAGAAACACTTGGAATCCTTCTTGATATCGTCTTGGGGAGATACCTTACCTTTCCCTTTCCGATTGGCTTGAGATTTTCCCTTTCCTCGCGTTGTCAGCATTGCACTTTCTCCCATTTCCATCACCAGTCTCTCTTCCTCTTGAACACACATGGTCATGAGTTCATTAGTTGACCATTTATCTTTATGTGTGTTGTATGAGATTTTGAAGGGTTCGTATTGGTGCGGAAGGGTGTTCAGGATGTAGTGCACCAGGAAAGACTTCGATATTTCAACCTCGAGTTTCTTCAATTGAGCCACAGTGTCCCTCATTTGCATGATGTGCTCGCGAACATATTTCATATTGGTGAGCCTTAGGGATGAGAACTTCATGATTAGGGTGCTTGCTAGTGCCTTGTCTGAAGTGACAAATTGATCATCAATCAATTTCAGCAAGTCTCGGACCTTTTCATGCTGTTCAACGGAACCCGGAATACCAGCTGAAATTTTAGTCTTAATGAACATCATGCTTAGGCAATTAGATTGTTCCCATCGTTCATAAAGCGTGATGTTCGCTGCAGTGCTGGTCTTATTGAATGCTTGTGGTTCATCTTTCCTAATAGCATAGTCTATGTCCATCCACCCCAAATGAAGGAGAACTCTCTCCTTCCAGACCTTATAATTATCTCCCTTAAGTTCAGGGATATCAGTACGAATTTCAGAGAAATTTGCAGGTTGTACAACTGCATAAAATTAAAGATCATATGTTTATGTTAAAATTGAGGCCTAAATAAAATTTCATGCTTTACCAATGTAAATCACGCTTAAAAATGAATCTAATGACATAAAAATTGTGACTAAATTTTTATTTCAAGAAAATTCATTTATTCTTTATGATAGAATTTATCAAATTATTCACTTAATTCATAGTTCTAAGGGTATATTATGATTATAATTTGTTATAAATTCTATCTTAGTTTTTAACTTTATGATAAAGCTATTAATTCATAATTCATGTGGGTAAGTTATGAATATTTTATCCTAATTAATTACATAAATATAACAAAAATTCCTATGGGATAAAATTTATTATATTTAGTATAATTAATTACAATTAATGTCTAAAGTTTTGAACTTTATGATAAAACTATTAATTCATAATTCCTGTGGATAAGTTATGAATATTTTATCCTAATTAATTACATAAATATAACAAAAATTCCTTTGGGATCAAATTTATTATATTTAGTATAATTAATTACAATTAATGTATAAATACTCTTTATGTGATCCTAATCAATCATAATATATATAAATTTATTTAATTAGAGATGCTATGGCTATTCTCTTAATCAATTAAAATTATATGAATCACTAGACATTATTTACATTAAAAAAAAAAAACCATACTTGACATAAGAATAATGATAATTTGCATAAATAAAATTACAATATTCATGCATAACTTTTAATGATGGGCCTCGTTTACTCATCCAAAATAGTATATTTTAACTAGAGCAGTAATAGTTAATTCATGCAAATTAAATTGCACAAAAATTATTCAAATTGCACTAAATAAATATTATAATCATAAAATTGAGAAAAAAAATTAGACATATTTCCAAATAATTTAATTCAGAAAATTCTCAAAATATGTCTATAATCACCAAGGCAGAGATAAAACTTGGCTCTGATACCAAATGTTAGCAAAAATAATGGTTCAAAATGTGGAATAAATACTTAAAAGGAATCAAAAATTAAAACTTAAAACTTAAAATTGCCCATTAAATAATATCTTCAGCCATTGATCAATTATACTATGTAGAAAAAGTGATTTTGTAGAGATAAAATCTGCACAAAGATCAACGCTCCAATAAGTGCTCCAACGAATGGTTTATTGCAGATTCTTCAAGGAAACTAAATAGACTTTAATAAAACTATAACACAACAGCCAGAGCCTCGAGAGTTCTTCTCCACGTTCACTTTTCTGCAACGAAGCCTCCTTAACGTAGCCACTACACAACACTACGTCCTCAACACCAACACTAAAGAAAATCTGAAGGCACTTCCAAGATCTCCTCACTCTGACTTGATGGTGTAAGGCTGAAGGGGATTACGTTAGTGAGCTTGGGGACCAAACAGAAGAATTTATAGCCAAGCTTCTGTTGGCTATTCGTTAAGTGTTCCACAAATCATGGTAGATATATTCAGTTGATTTCATAATTTAAGAAAATAACTGCAGTTGGTTTCCATAATTTAAGGAAACAACTGCAGATCAGTTTCCAGAAATCGCACGTTGGGAGAGGGAGCTTAACAATCACATGGCTTCATGGCTGTTTTCAGCCAAAGTCCTCAACCAGTTGAGGCCCACAAATGGGCAATAACACATCGGTAGTGACTTATCGTGAATTTGATTGGTGGGACAGAGTCTTTGGGTCAACGTGGCGTGCACTTACATTGAAAATTGAAGCCGAAATTCCTTCTCAGTGGATTTATATGTGGCCATATCAGAGACTTATACACACTCACGGTTGGGAAGAGGATATTTATGTAATCTGTGAGATGTATGTTGCAGTGGATTTATATGTGGCCATATCAGAGACTAATACACACTCACGGTTGGGAAGAGGACATTTATGTAATCTATGAGATGTATGTTGCAGTGTCCTGAAGTATATCATGATTTTATAAATCCCAGTAAAAAAAAAAAATGTCAGTAATATATATTATGTTAGCAATTATTCCTAAAAGGGTAGAGATATATTGAAAGAATAGAAAATTTGAAAGATGTATTTTTATAATTAAATTTTAGAATTGAAAATGAGCGTTATAATTTTAAAAATTGTTTTAATAAAATAAATAATCATAAATTTTTATTTATAAAATATAAGTGATTTAATAAATTTAATTATGTTTAATGTAATGATGGCAAAAAATTTATTCATTTTTACTAAAATTTTTCTTATTAGAACATTTATTATAAATGCATCTTAACATTTAAGAAAATACAACCTTGCAACATTCATTAAAACACAAAAGATATGAAAAATATTTATGAAAAAAATAATCCAATAATTGAATGTGATCTTAATCTTTCTTTTACTGAATATATCCTAATGTTTGAGAATACACAACCTTATTACAGAGATAGAAAAAAATTATATAGAATACAAAAAAACATTTGTAAAGAAAATTAAAACATCCATTTAAAAAATAAATGGAAAATTTCTTTTACAAAATGAGGTGAAAATCTACTTCTATTTATATGTTTTAATATAAAGAATACATAACCTTTTTTATTTCCTTAAAACAAAAAAAAAGAATACGTAACCTTTTTTATTTCTTTTATTTATATGCTTTAATATAAAGAATACATAACCTTTTTTATTTCTTTTATTTATATGCTTTAATATAAAGAATACATAACCTTTTTTATTTCCTTAAAACAAAGTAAATTATTCATTGAATTCATTTTGTGTCAATGATACACAAATACAGATTCATACATTTTCAATTATCTCTTTGTACCCAATTTGACTTTGGAGTTGCTCTATAACATTGGATAAAGTCAGTCCATATTGGATGGTGAAGCATGCAATTAGAAAAGTCTCAATCACAAATTTTAGTCTAACATACTAGTGAAACTCAAGAATTTCTTGGGAATTTTAGCTAGACGTTGATTTTCAATATTTACAACAATCAACTTAATGTAAGCTATCTAGAACTCCTTGATAATGTCATTAATGATGCCCATTATTTTATTGTCAATGAGGAGGTAGAGGAAATTCAAAGTGGGAGGCTGAAAATTGGCATCATCTGCAATGGCCTTGATAATGTTCTTCTTTTTCTCCTCTTTGATTATTGGGTTAACAAGGAAGCTATAAAGCTCTTTGTAATATATATGTTGAGAGAAATTCTCAATGTCATTATTGACAAGATAAATACTTTAGCATATGATCCTATAGTGGTGTATGCCATTACAACATGGCCTCAATTGCCACTATTCACTACGGGGACCTTAGAAGCCAAGGGATTGACAATTCTAGACAACCCTGTCCTTATAAGGGAAGATTTAAAGGGTGGTTTGTGGGAACTTGCTCCACTTCCCACCTTGTGAACAACTCTCACGAGTGGTGCACATTCAACATTTAGGGCCACTGGAGACTACTTCATAGCATCCATCTTATTAGGAGTTCAAATTTGTTGTGGCAAGCTTAGGTCAAGCTGTTTTAGCACAAATATGCACAAAAAATCTATAGTTTGGACAATACACAACTTTATTACATTAAGATTTATGATTTTTTTGGTACATGAAAATTTATTATATTTATTATTATTATTTTTGTCCATACAACCCAATAGTAGCTCAAAGGTCCATGGCGAAAAAGAGTCAACAAATTTCAGCGGAGTGACAAGTATTGCAACAAGAAGTATCTTAGGTTTCATATGCAACTTCAAGAACAACATCATCATCTTCGAGCCATTTGGAACATTATTTATAATGGTTGAGGGTAGCTTGGTTTTGTAATTTAAATAGTTTTAATACATATTCAAATTCTAGTCAAAATTTGTATGAACTTTAATCAATGTTAAAAAAAGAAAGGCAAGAAAGAGAAGTTAAGTGATTACTATCACAATGAATAAAACTACATTGTTTTTCTCATCCATATATATATATATATATATATATATATATATATATATATATAATAAAGCAATCCTATAAAAAATTAATAATAAATTTGGAAATGGTATAACTACTTTAAGTAGCATATAAATGATATGATAAAAGTTTTATTTCATCATATATCTATAATTTTTATTCCTATTTAATAAAGATTTAATGAAATATATTTATTCAGAATAGTAAGACAATTTCAAAAATGTGATTTTTTCATATACAAATTTAGTATCTTGAAAAGCATTCTATAATACTCCAAATCTACGGCTTAAACTCAACTTAAAGTCAAATTTAAAAAAAAATATGTACAACATTTTAACTAGATAAATGTAACACACATCGAAAGGAGTTACAATTTTATAAGGAATCTGTAACACATTGAAAGGAGTTTCAATTTTATAAGGGATCTGTCATCTTTTTACAATGTGGTTGATGTTAAAATTAGGTCGTGATTACATTAAGTACTTGCAATATTAAGTAGGAACGAATGAGTAAATGCTTTGTTTGATTGATAAGCTGGAATATGTTTTCAGATTGGGCACTGATCCTTCAATGAACGTATGACCATCTATTTTTTGTGCGCCTCTGAACTTTTGTTTCTTTATCATGGCCGGTCAGAAGTCAACTATAGAGATCTGGATTTTTCCAGGAAAATAACGCAGACGTGGAGATACCAACTTCCAAATTTTGTGAAAGGAGCCAATTTTGCAAACGCAAGGGTTATCTTTATCATAGTGGACGCTACTGTTCTTCAAATTTGTTCCTATGGACGGAGTGTAGTTTCAAATTTCAATTCGGTGGGCATGTCCGTATCATATATTCATTGTGTATCCATCATAGATACGTCAATAAACTCCCTAGTGTGGGCAGAAAACCAGGAAACAAAAGTGGCATGGCTTTTGTTTTAGCCAATGAAGTTGAGTGGTTGTAGCCCACAGAACCCCACTCACAGATGGGCAGTGAGTCATGGTGAGGTTGGGTGAACAGGGAAGGCATGGGTCATGGCGGGGACACTTAAATGGGAAAGAATAGCAGAATCCCGGCGGAATATATATTCACACCTTTTATATATATATATATATATATATCTTGGGTCAGGGCGGGGCCACTTAAATGGGAAAGAATAGCAAAGTCCCGGGGAATATATATTCACACTATATATAAATAAAGTGTGAATATATATTCTCCCGAGATTCTGCTATTCTTTCCCATATCGCAGAATCCCTGTGGAATATATATTCACAACTTATATATATATATATATATATATATATATGACACAGATATACAAAGACTCACGGGTTTCCATGCAAATGTTTCGATTGAGTACGCAACTGCATCGCACATCAACAAATGTTTTGTGTGTTCATAGATATTTTATAGAATTATTTAAGCAAGTGTGTGGAGAGTCAAAATCTGTTTTAATTTGGTTATATTTTCTAAAAAAATTAATAGTAGAGTGTTTGAATCTTGTTTTTATAGCAGAAATGGATTGGGCATCATAAAAAAACCTTTTGGATACCCAAAATGTTAAATCTTGACCATAACTAGAATTTCTAAAACTTCTTGGTCAGATTTACCAAAAATCACTCTGGAAATTCCATTTTCCAGATAAATTTGAAGCCAAAGAGTAATCTAACTAGGCTACAATTTAGCTGGGAAAATAATGAAATTTTGACAAAATTTTGACAAAATCTAGCTGAAATTTTGGAAATTCTAATTACTGATTATAATTTTCAAACTTCAAAATTTTGGTGCCTCGGGATTCTGGATGGTGCTGAATCCATTTTCACCATCATAAAATCTTTTGAAAATTTTAACTCATTTAAATCCATAAAAGAAATATAATTTAAATTTATGAAAAAATTGATTGGTTTTAAATGGAATTTAGTTTGTAGGAGGTGATTCAAATTTTATAAGTGTTATTGTGTGAGTAACATTTTTATTTTTTAGAATTTGAAACATTAAAGCCAAACCTAAGATACAGAATCCACAACATGTAAACGGAAATAATTTTGTGTTTAGGGATGGTAAGTAATTTGGCTTGTTACACATATTTATTTGTTTATTTATTATAGATATATTAATAATTATTTAATTAATAATAGTGTGTAAATATAGTTTGACTATTAAATTAATAATTGATTTACTATTTTTATATTTTGTTTAAGAATAAAATAATATTTAGTAAACAAAATATTGATTAATATAGTTTAAGTATTAAATTAATAATTGATTTATTGTTTTTATATTTTGTTTAAGAATAAAATAATATTCAATAAACAAAATACTAATCATTGATTCACTGCTTAATACTTAATATATTAATATATATACAAAGAGTAAATAAAAATCTAAAAGAAAAAATTACATGAATTTCTAACTTGTTTTAAGAAAACTTGTCATGCAGTTGATGGGTAGGAGAGAGCCTTTAAATCCAAAGGTGGGCAGTATATGTCTGGCCGCATTTAATGGAGACCAAAAAATAAGTTTTATCGTCGATTTATATGAGAGAAATATGAGAATCACTAGTAGGAAGAGAAGAGGATATTTATGTAAGCTCTGAGAAGAGAAGAAAATATTTATGTAAGCTCTGAGATGTATGATGCAATACTGTCATGAAGTATATTATTATAGGAAAGAAAAGTACACTTTGCAACAATATCATTAGTTGATTATATATATAATAATTTATTTTAATTTTAGATTTATCAAATATGTGGATATGAATCAAAATTTTCAACATAATAATATAAATATTTATGGGTTTACATGCAGGCGAATTTAGTTTCTTTTAAAAGTTTAATAAATTTAGTATTAAAATAAATCTTTATTAGTTTTAATTTATAACATTGATTTTTTATATAGAGATATAGTTTACTGTAAGTTTAATGTTAATGCCCATTCACTTGGAAAAAAATAAAACATTAAAATTAATAAAAAAACTAAAAGTAATAAATAAAAAGTTAAAAGTAAGATAAAACTCAATTTTTAAAGTAAATAAAGTAATATTTTATAACAATATGACATGATTCTTAACCATGGGTATTCAATCCCACTTTATGGTGGATATTATTAATATGTAAATAGACTTTGTTACATTATCAAGTGCCAATATCATGGCTTATCAATAAAAAAAAATTTATTTTATTTTATTTTCAAAATCAATAAAAAAAAAATTATTTTATTTTATTTTTAAAACATTTTTTTAATTAAATCTAAAATGAAACAAGTTATAATTACTTTTGAAATATATCTAAACCGTCTATCCTCACTACTACTAAAAAGAAAGAACTCCCGTCGAAGATAACTAGAAGTGATTTAATAATCATTCTCGTCAACCCCAACTATTGGGGTGGCAGAAGGTCCAAAAAAAAAAAGGCAAGAAAGAGAAGTTCAATGATTACTATCACACTTAACTTCACAAGTTTTCGATTATTTTCTATTATTTTTTTATGCACATAAGTTGAGAAGTTGGTCTTACTGAATATAGTTAGTAATTACAAAATGTAATTTCTTTCTTTTTAAAAGTTAAATAAAATTATAGATTTTTCTTCTGAGAAAAAAAAAATACACACAAACACACACAAGAAAATATAATAAAAAATAATATAAAAATTTAATAATACTTGAGAAAATAGACTTTTTTTTTTTTTTTTTTAATTGAATTGAAAATCCAAAAAAACATAACTACCTTAACTACCATCTAAAATATAATATTTAATAAAAAATTAAATTCTTACACTGGATAACCAAATTAAAAAATTTGAAAATCAAAATAAACATACCTATAAATATAACTAAAAATACTTTTATTATGTTTTATTACTCATTTATGCTCATAAATGTCATGAGAATGCTAGGAAAACTTAAGTGTGCTAAATATCATAAGAAATTGGGTGAATTTTATGTTCGCAATAATTAGATTTATGTTTAAATGCATAATTATGTATTTCATTATTAGGTCAAAGTTTATAAATTATATGAAAGTTGCATGCCATATATATATATATATATATATATATATTTATTGATATTTGTTTAATAAAAATAAAGTTTAAATGGATTCTTCTATGAGGTGGATGAAAGGTTAGATGAGGGGATGGTGGTTGGTAGCATTTCATTCTCAAGAATCGATTTTTTTGTACAAATGACACGTGCCATATATGTAACCATATTATGGAACTTTGATGATGAATGTAGTTATGGATATAAGTAGGAAGGTATTTGAGCGGTTGTTGTCAGCGATTCTGGGCATGGGTGGTTGTGACAATGACAAAGATAACAAAGAGTTTGTGCAGGTCACCAACTTCTGCAAACCTCTCCGCACACGACTTTTTGGGTTACTATTTGTTGTCGAAAAACACGGATTTCTCCCACATATTATTGGAGGCTGAAAGTGACAAGTTGGGACCCTGGTGAGAAGATTAATTGGAGGTTGCACGGTGTAGGGGCTAGAAGGATGCGAGAGTGGAACTCTCCTAATTGGCTTATGGGAGAAACACCGCAGCGCAAGAGTTTAGATTCAATCACATTGTTAAGTGCGTTAAAAGGATATCTCTTCTTTCAAATTGTGTTTTTTCATTCTCTCTCAGGGAAGGTTTAGATTAATTGTGTTTGTTTCTGGTTTTATCCTTTCTCTTCCATGGGTAGCCTGGACTATCACATAGACCAGACATATTGTAATACAGTTGGGATTTTTATTGTATATATTTGGTCTTTGGAGTCAGAAAATTGGAAGTGGAAGGAGGGCCAGAGTTGTCAAGGCCTCATCATCGTGTTCAAGTTTAGTGGGTGATGGGATTCCCTGAGGGGTGTCCACATTGTGCTTATGGTGGTACTACTATGCTTCAGGTATGTTGATGGGAAGTGGTGCACAAAAGACCAAATTGGCGTTCAAATTCCTACTTTCTGGTTGCAGCATGTTGGGGGTGGGGTGGTGTCCTTACAGTACCACAAACCCCAATTATGTGGTGGGTGAGTCGTAGGGGAAGGGGATAGAGTTTTTAGATGACAACTAGGTGGGTTTTTGGTCCCAGGAAGCTAGTAAGGCCTGGAGAGGATTTTGGCTGGTGGTGGCCACCCAAAAAGGTAGTGTGAAATTTGTAGCTTTGGCATTTTACAATTGCTCGCTGGCGAGTGGTGAACTTTAGGAATTGTGGTATAAAAATGGAAATTTTGAGTTGTTTGTGGTGGTCTAGAGGGGCAGTGAATATGTTTAGACAAAGAGGTCGAGCAAGAAGAGGGATTGGTTCGCAAGGGTAGGGGATTGAACGGGGAAGGGAGGTGGTAGAAACAAAGGGAGAAAGGGTTAAGGACATATAGCTGGATATAGGGGTGAACCTTAACCTTGAACATTCGCTTATTCATGTCATCCTCCCTACCTATTTCGACTCCATAGAAGTACAACAAAGGAAAGTCAGAGATCTTATGAACAATCGAGTCAAAATAGGCATGATGACCTCAATAAAGTGATACACTTCATGAATGAGCTGCAACACAATCAATGGAACATGAAGGATCACCTTGCATCACTTCGTCGAGGCCAAAGGAGACAAGTTGAACGTATGGAGAAACTGGAGGGGCATCTCGCTCATGTTGAATTTCATGTTCATGGAAATCTTGGACATCTAGATCCACCAGACATTGGTCTGGATCATCTTCCTTTCCCTTGATGTGTGTGGGTTGGGTTAGTATCTTGGGAGTCTTCTAAGCAATTTGGTCTTTCAGGTTCAGAATGTTGAAATATTTTTGACATAGTGGTTGGGTTGTTCTTGTAGCCAACAAATGTAAGACTCTAAGAATAACAAATTGTAGACAAACGTTTTGTAATATTTTGAGGAATTACTAGAAACCTATGACCCAAAAAAAATAATAATAAATTCAAAATTGATATTAAATGTATACTCATACCGATGAGAATATAAAGCAATAATATAAATCCCAATTAAGTATATTGGAAGGAGTTAAAATTTTACAAAAATAAGGAATCTGTCATCTTTCCCAACTTGTACTATTAATTAAAATGTGCTTGATGCCAAAAGTAGGTCGTGATTACATTAAAAACTTGCATTGTTAAGTAAAAATGAATGGCTAAAAGGTTTGTTCGATATGAAAAGATGATGCTGGACAAATGAGATGGTATTGATGAACTAGAATATGTATCTATATTGGGCACTGATCCTGGAATGAACGTTTGACCATTTACAGATTCCCAACTATTTTTTGTGTGGCTCTGAACTTTTGTTTCATTGCTGTGAGAAGTCAACTACAAAGATCTAGATTTTGGGGAACACTAACGCAGACGTGGAGATAAAAACATCCAAAATATGTGAAAGCAGACAATTTTGCAAACATGTAAAATTATTAGAGCACAAATACGGATCTAGCTGAAGAATAAAAATTAGAATTGAGAATGAATTTGATTCATCAATATTAGTTTAAGAATAAATACATAAAGAAACTAAGTTAAGCGTAGCTTAGTTCTACATGCAATAACTATGGATCATTAACGCTAACTAAAGCTTAGTGTGCTTTATGTTCTATTAATGTGCACATGTACCACATGTAAGCACTAGAGTTTAAACTAATTAAAGCCAAGTGCAGACCACATGTAAGCACTCGAGTTAACTAGCTAAATACAAGTGCACATCACATGCATTAAATAGAGTTGAACTAAAGCTAATTAAGGCTAACTATGTGCATGTACACCAAGACCCCCCCTTAAGCATAACTTAGGTGAGTGTGATGCAAAATGAATGAGTCTCGGCAACAAGGCCATTTTAGGTACCCATATACAATGCGTGAAAAGAGGAAAGAGGGAAAACTGAGTGGGAAGAAAACCACCCCTCAAAATATAATACAGAAAGTAGATAAAAGACAACTGTTAGGTAGTCATGTCTTGCACCCCGAGACGATATCGCAGAAATCGAAACTTTTGTTCAGTGAAAGTCTTGGTGAAGATATCAACAGTCTGCTCGAAACTAGGAAAGTACTGAAGATCAATGATCCCATCATGAATGAGTTCTCTAATGAAGTGCATGTGGATCTCGATGTGTTTAGCCCGTTGTCACTGCACTAGATCTTTGCAAAAATTTAGTGTATTTTGATTATCGCACTAGATGGCATTTGGATGATGGACACTGATCCCAAGCTCCAATAGGAAATGTTGTAGCCAAATGACCCGAATAGTGGCATTGACTGCTCCTCTTTTCTCGGCCTTTGCTGATGATAAATAAATGACAACCTACTTCTTGCTTGACCAACAAATTGGGCCAGATCCAAAACTAAGTAAATTACCGGAGGTGGACTTGTGACAATGTTGTTATCAGCCAAATCTGAATCTATGAACCTAATGAGATCCAAAGAACAATTTACTGCATAATGAATCCCATAGGTGATTGTCCCCTGGACATATCGAAGGATGCGATTTACAACTTTCTAGTGTAACTCATGTGGCTCCTGCATGTATCTGGAAACTTCTCCTATGACATATGAGAGATCAGGAATGGAGTGAGTGAGATAAAGAAGAATTCCCACAAGATGAAGGTACAATGTGAAATCAACCAATGACTCATATTTTCCATTCTCAAGCTTTATCCCTGATAAGAAAGGTGTGGCTGATGGCTTGCAGTCACTCAAGTGAAATCATGCCAAAATATCTAACATACTTTGGTTGAGAAATGGTAATCCTAGAACCACTTTGATTAATCTCTAGTCCAAGGAAGATATTTAGCAAGCTCACGTTTGTCATAGAAAACCGCTTATGCAATGCAGTTTTAATCTCAGTAATGGCAGAAGCTGAACTAGTTGTTATTAAAAGATCATCTACGTAGAGTACTATGATCAACAAAGAGTCAATTTTATTCAATAAATAAACATTGGAATCAAATTTTCAGCGTACAAAATTTCGAGATAAAAAATAAGAATCCATCTTTTCATACCATGCTCTAGGTTCCTACTTGAGGCCATAGAGAGACTTCTTTAGTTTTCATACCAGAGATTAATTTTGCATGTATCCATGTGGCTACTCCATGCATATTTCCTCGTCGAGATCATCGTGAACAAGGAATTCTTCACATCCATATGATGCACCTCCCATCCTCTTGTTGTTGCAATGGAGAGAGCTATCTAAATGGAATCCATTTTTCCCATTGTAGCAAAAGTCTCATCATAGTCAACACCATGTATTTGCTGAAAACCTTTTTCTACTAACCATGACTTATATCGACTAACTTGGATATTTTCTGCTTGCTTGGTCCAATAAATCCACTTGCACCTCACAAGTTTATGATTAGAAGGTAGCAGAACCAAATCCCAAGTCTCGCTCTTAATGAGAGAGTTGTATTCCTCATCCATTACTACTTCCCATTCAAGATGCTCAACTGCTTCTGCATAAGTCTGTAGATCATATGCATGCATCATATAAGCATGCATGGGCATGCATGGCTCCATCGCTAAGAGTGCTTGTGGATCTTCCTCAAAGTAAGGTATAGAGGCAGGATCATGAGGGAGATCACTCATACTACGGAATTTTTGTGTTGAAGGTGGTCAAGAATCTTTCGAACTACATGAGGAAGTATGATCTCAATGTTCAACCACTGGTGGTCCAACATGTGTCATAGGCAAAGGCTCATCTTCATCAAAATTCTGATCTGAAGTTTCATCTTCATACTCATCAATGAGTGGTGATGGAAACTTGGTAATAAGTTCATTTGCTGGTGCATGAAAAACATATTTGTCAAACTTTACACTCCTTTCAATAAAGGGCTCTTCAATGTTTATATCAAGCAATATGCACCCTTTGACTTAATCAGAATATCCAACAAACATGCATGCTTTACTTTGAGGCTCCAAAGCCTTTCTCTTCTTTGTAGGAATGCGGGCCCATGCTCGAGATCTGAAAATGCGGAAATTACTTACCTCAGGTTGCATTCCAATCCAAGCCTCAAAAGGTGTGTACCATATTTATGAGGAGATATATTCTGGATGTATGAAGCACAATTGATAGCTTCAACCCACAATTTTGACGAAAGAGATCTTGCATGCAACATGCAACTGGCCATCTCTTTTAAAGATCGATTCTTCCTTTTGGCCACCCCATTTTGCTGTGGAGTGTAAGGAATTTTATGTTGCAACTGTATGCCTGCTTCATTACAAATATTCTTGATATATTTGTTGACATATTTCGTCCCATTATTTGTGTGGAGTATCTTGATGCGTTTTCCAGACTTAGTTTTTGCATGCGCTTTGAAAATCTTTAAATCTTGAAAAACTTCAGACTTGAGTTTCAAGAAGTAAGCCCAAGTGAATCTCGTGTAATCATCTATAAATGACAACGCATATCTTTCTTTTCTCATTGAAAGTACTGGAAATGGACCCATGAGATCATTATGTACAAGTTCCAAAGGTGAAAAGGCTATGCATGCATACCCCTTCTCGAACTTGTCTTGTGGATGCTTTCCAAGAGCACATCCATTACAAACACCATTTGAAAATTCAATGGACAGAAATCCTTTGACCATCTCTTGCTTGGTAAGTTGCTCCATATATATGAAATTCAAGTGCCCAAATATCTCGTGCCAAATCCTACTTTCTTCTCTTGCATGCGTAAGTAGAAAAATATAATCCAATTGAGGAACAAAATCAGAAAATGTATACAGACGAGATTGACCATTTACCTTGCCAGATCCAATCTTCAAGTTGGTTTTCATGTCATAAATGCTCATGGAATTTAGGGTAAATTCCACTTTCCTTCTGGTACCTGTGTGTGTCATCTGATACACTAAAAGAAGATTCACAGAAAGCCTTGGAATATGCATGAAATTCTCAAAACTTCCATCTTAGAATTGCACTCTTCCTTGTCCAATTGCTTGAACTGCAAAATTGTCCCCCATGAAAAAGGAGACCCTAAGTATGCATGTAGAGAAGAAAAGGATTCCTTTGAAGAAGCCACATGATGTGAAGATCCTGAATCGATGATCCATTCTTGTGGTGTAGAAAGAAGAGCAATCAAAACATGCCCATTACCCCTTTTTTTTATGGTTTTTCCTCTGTCTTCTTCTTGACACTTTCTAAAATGTGATGACCAAGATTATTTTGCTGAAGAGTCTTTGCCATCAGATTAATAGTATTCTACATGCAAGATGGCTTAGGATGATAACCTCTATTACAATAAGGACACTTGGAGTTTCCTTTCTTTCCCTTCTTACCCTTGGAGCTGGAAGAATCATCTAGAGGCTTTGGATTTCCTCCCTTTCTTGGATCTAGATCTCTTGCCTTTCATTTGCCTTTTTATTTCTGATTTGGTTTCGAGTTGGACTTCCTTTCTCATGCATGGCAAGTGCATGTGCATTTGGAGACTTTAATGAACCCATTTTGATGAGCTTATCTTGCTCATGAATATGAGACTCAATAAATGCATCAAATTTGGGATTTTCCATTTTTCTCGAGTTGCAAGTCTAACTATATGAAATGTAGAAATGAAAATAACATATTCGGGGCCTAATTTAGACAAAACAGAAAGGATCAATTGACCTTCCTGTTTGGATTTATTGATCCCGAAATCATGTAATTGTAGAAACAGTGATTTAAATCTCGTAAAGAAACCTTGAATGTTTTCAAAGCTATTTAGATCTAAGGAGTTTAGCTCATTTTCGAGAATATGAGCCCACATCTCATCTTGCTTTTCAAATAAATTCTCAAGGGTTGTCCAAACCTCATTCAGAATGTTGCATGTGTCCACATGGAAACACAATGCTCAAAATATGGACAACAATACAAGACCAAAAGCCTTGTCCATCCTGTTGAAGTATTTGGATTTTTCAATGATGGAATTGGGTTCAACTTCCATATTCATAACTATCCGATTCAAGCCTTTTACTCTGAGGTGAAGCAAAATCTCTGGCTTCCGTTGGAAGTAGTTATATGGAGTAAGAAATGTTGAAGATGAGAACTCCATTTTTTTCACCTTGTAGCTGTAGCAACAATTGCGGTAATTCTCCAATATTTTGATCTGCAAATCAAATCTTCGAACAATTTCCAATTCTTTGCTCTTCAAACCTGCAAAATATTGTTCATGCACATTCTCCAAACCCTTGTAGTTCTGATACCATGTAAAATTATTAGAGCACAAACACATATCTAGCTGAAGAATAATTCCACAAACTTGCAAGAGTTGAAAAAGAAAAATTAGAATTGAGAATGAATTTGATTCATCAATATTAGTTTGAGAATCAATACATAAAGCAACTAATTTAAACTTAGTTCTACATGCAATAACTATGGATATTTATGTTCTGTTAATGTGCACATGCACCACATGCAAGCACTAGAGTTAACTAACTAAAGTCAAATCCACACTACAAATGCAAATTCCATGCAATAACTAGAATTGAACTAAATTTAATTAAGGCTAACTATATGTATGTACACCAACAAAAAGCAAAGATTATTTTCATTAAAATTTGTGTCTATGAAGAGCTATGAAAGACTAACCACAATTTCAATTCTGCTAGCTTGTTGATATAATCATTGTGTATCCACCCTACAAACATCAATACCCTGATGATAGGGTTTAACGAGGAACTTTGAGCACCCTTAACCGAAAACCAGGAAAGAGAAATGGCAGGGATTTGTAGTGGCCGAATAAGCCAACTGGTGGTATCCCAAAGAACCCCTCTCACACTCACACATGGGCAGTGAGTCATGGTGAGGTTGGGTGGCAGGGAAAGCATAGGTCATGGTGAGCCACTTAAATTGGAAATATTAGCCAAATCCACACACACACATATGTGGGGGATCCACTATCAGAGACAGACATATATGCACACGGACGGGTGGAGAGAGATCGGGATTATCATGGAAATGTTTCTATTACGTACGCAACTACATAGCACATCAATAAAAGTTGTTTTGTGTGCTCGCAGATATTCTAAATTCATGAAGTGTACATTTTGAATTTATAAGTTGGATTTAAATGGAAATCAGTTTTCATGAGGTGACTGGTTCAAATTTAGTAAGTATTATTGTGAGTGATATTTTGTATTCTGGATTTTGAAAAAATTAAAGCAAAAACTAATATACAGAATTCCCAACATGTAAAAGGAGATTATTTAGTGTTTAGTGATGATTAGTAATTTGGTTTGTCATATATATTTATTTGTGTTTATTATATATATATTAATAATTATTTAGTTAATAATAATATGAATATAGTTAGTTTATGATTGATTTATTTTTATATTTTATTTGATAATAAAATAATATTCAATAACAAAAGATATCCATTATTAATTTATTACACGATGTTTAATATTTAATAACTATATAATAATTTATTACATAATGTTTAATATTTGATAACTATATTGCAATCAAAATTTTCTTTTCAATAAATTTCTGCTGGAATTTAGAGAAATTTAATATTTTATATACATTTTATGGATCACAAAAGCCAAATTCCTCATAATATATGTTTTTTATTATTTCACTTTATTAATATGATAAGTATAATATTTTTTTACAAGACGAATAATAAATATTATTAAAAACCTTTATCATCATAACAAATCTTGCACATAAAATAATAATAATAACACATAATCAAATTGGATGTACCTTTATTTAATTAGAACATTAACAATAATAACTTAACAAATAAAGATATATATTTTGTTTTATTGAAACTATTCCATATATGCATGTATGATAGATGCCAACTACTACAACTATAATCTCTAAATACCTAAATATATATTTTTTAGTAGGTGTCTAACTATTCCATATAATTATTATCTTAAATTTTGTATAATATTTATCAATCATTATTTACTTTAATTATACATTTTTTTTCTTATTAATCAATTTTCAAATATTCTTTTAACATTATTTTTAAATAAAACCAATTACTTATCATAATTATAATTATTTTTTATAAATATATATATATTTTTTTTTATAGATAATTATTTTTCTCTATTAAAAATGCCATTCCCTACTCTCATTTCCATTTACTTTATAGTGATTAATCAAAAAAATCATTATGATGCCAACTACATGCTTATCCTGATTTGCATGGCCTTGTCACGATGTCTAAACATCATTGTAACATAGTCCAGAAGAAAAATGATTCCATGAACTTAATATAAAAGTTGGTGAAAATAAAAACATAAATAATATAACATTTTCTTGTTTGGCGAAAACGAAAAGGTTATCTCTATCATACTCATCCGAATCCTTTTCTTTCCCTCCTTGTTTTCCATGATCAACATATTCTCTCCCTCCATGTTTCCCACTTACAAACTAGTATAATATTATATGTTTTAATTCAATATCATTAAGAAGTCACTCATAAGATTCTTTACATTATAACAAAAAAAAATATGCTATTCCTTCCCAGTCGTACTTCCTTTTATTGCTATTCCTATAAGAAACGGTCATGTTATTTTATTGATATTCCTCTTAAATATGCTTTTCTAGGGCTGAGAAGTAGTTTTCATTGGGTGAATTTATTTATGTATTATTTTTAAACTATAATAATGTATAACTATAATTATATAGCAGTTTAATTCAAAAATTTCTTTAAAAAGTTAATGAGTGCATAGGTTTAAAAAAACTAATAATTTTTTAAATAATTTTTTTAATTTGGAAAAAGTAAATATAAACGACATGGTATTAATAAAAAATTATATATTATATATATAAAAGAATAGAAATAAAATTCTTACATTCTTCAAAAATATTAACTATTTAGACATATCATATTCCATATAAATTTTCTATTATTAAATTTTTTTTCCTTAATTCTTCATGAGTCTCACACCTTAATTATTTCCAATATAATGTGAAATGAGTATGTTATATGTACTTTTACAACAATAATTTAATAATATGTTTTGTTATTGGTTGAGTTGTATTTCGATTACCAACAAAATATAAGATTTCTTATATTGATTTATGTTCATAAGATTTCTTAGTTTCTTTCAAGGAGATGATTTTCTTGCATATTACCTAAATTTTCAAAGATATATTTCTACTAACTCAATTTTTCATTTTTTGTAAATATGAAAAAATCAATAATATATTTAAAAAAATAAATTTATAAGATTTGAAATATTTTTAAGATATTTATATTTAAAAGTATAAATAAGTATGTGCTCTATATGCTAAAATTCCATGTCATCTCATATAACACACCCGACTAATATTTCCTATAATTGTGTACTATGTCACTCCAACAACTAAATAACTAAATAACGTATCCCATTGTTTACTTATTATAATTGATTCATCTTATTTACAATAGTTGGAACATACATTTATGACTTGATGTATTCATGATTTGTAGTGATTTGTGTATCTTTATTATTAATTTAATTCCAAATATTATGTGATTAAAATATTTTTCAACATATACATAATTTGCTGGATTACATTAGCTTTGAGTTTCTAAACCATTGTTAATTAGGTTTGGCTTACTAAATAACATGTTCTTTGGTACATGATCTAAAATGACTTTAAATAGTTAACAATATATTATTGAATAATACATTTTATTCGAAAAGTAGAATTAAATCATTTGATATTTACATTTTTATGATAAGAAAGATAAAAAGAATGTTAGAAAAAGATAAAATTATCCAATTTAAAAGTAAAACGAAAATAAATTTAAAAAAAAAAAATATTCAATTTAAAAGTACTATGAATAAAAATTATATATATATATATATAGATAATTTTCAATAATTTTTACTCTCAATAACTACATAAATATTAAATAAACTGTGTATCACCTTACTCTTATATATAAAGTCGAGATAGCTAACCTTACAAATTTTTATATTTATTTTTTTAATCTTTTTCATATTTAATAAATTCAAAATATTAATCAAATTTATATTAAAAAAGCATTAATCCAAACCTAATTATATATATTGAAAATTAAAATTTAACAAATTCAAATCCCAAATCCCAATTAACTATATTAGAAGTTAAACTTTTACAATACTTTGTATCTTTACAACTTGTATTGCTAATCGAAAGGTGTTTGATACCAAAACTAAGCTGTGATTACATTTTGTCAAGTACTTGCAATTCTAAGTAGAGATGGGATATAATTGATAACCTGCAATATGCATTCAGATAGGGCACTCATCTTTCAATGAACGCGTGACCATTTATCATGGTGCGTAAGAAGTCAACTACAAAGATCTGGATGTTTTCAGAAAAACTAACGTGGAGATAACAACATCTAAAATATGTGAATGGAGCCAATTTTGCAAACGCAAGGGTTATCTCTATCATAGTGGAAGCTACTGTTCTTCAAATTTGTCCCTATGCACAGCCCGTAGTTTCAAATTTCAATTCGGTGGGCTTGTCCGTAACGTATATTCATTATGTATCCATCAGACATACATCAATAAATAAACTCCCGAGTGTGTATCCACACTTAGCAGAAAACCAGGAAACAAAATTGGCATGGCTTTGTAGCGGCCAATGAAGTCCAATGGTTGTAGCCCACAGAACCCCACTCAGACATGGGTAGTGAGTTATGGTGAGGTTGGGTGACAAGGAAGGCATGGGTCATGACGGACCACTTAAATGGGAAAGAATAGCATATATATATATCTATATATATATCGTCACGTCACATCATCACATCACATCACATCACAGACATATATACAGATACTCATGGGTAGACACAGACATATATACAGAGACTCATGGGTGGTGGGGAGAGGATTATTATGAAATTAATGTTCCCATTGCGTATGCACATCAATACATGTTTTATGTGTTCGCAGAAGTTTTAATGATAATTAATATTATGGGATATTCAAACAAAATTTCACATACGACACTTCGTTGAATGCACAACGAGATCAATATATAGAAATGGTGAATTCCACACAAGGACGGTTTTTGTTCCATAACAGAAAATCGATTTTCCTTCTTATTTGCCGTATAAAATACATCTTATTAATAGATTAACGCTCAAATTTATGCTCAATTCCACATATACAAAACTATAATTCATCTAATTAGGTAACAAAATTCACTATTCTATCCTATGCATGGAGTGAATATAAACATAAAATGGCTTCATTAACTTTCAATCCAACAACACTGTCGTTACAATTTATATTCAGAATCTAACATTTATTTGGGAGCAAATCAGGTTTTGTTTTGTTTGTTTTTTTTTTTTTTTTTTTTTGAATAAAAGCTTAAAATGAATGCCCCATTTGTCCTGAATTTACCATAGTTATCCCCTAAGTCTCTTATGCAAACAACAGAAAATAGGTACGAGGTTTTACAGGAAAAAGGCGAACCGTCAGTTATTGAGGTCGTAGCAGAGGGTCCAGCAGACGGTTATGCGGAGGTTACACAGAAAACCCAATCTTCAAAGCGGAAAGCAGGGCAGGAAATGGACGCGCCAGAAGCCAGTCCACTGCAAGAACTTATCCCAATGGAGGTAGAACAACCCAAAGAAGATTTGAGTGCAAAAGAAAAACTCTTGAAACACCTTTTGTTTGAATGGAGGAATCTTGATGATCGATTCATTCCGGCAGACCAGAAGAAATTATATAAAGAAAATTTTGAACATTATCTCATAGTGCAAGCCCAGAAAGAAGTCCAAGGACAAGAACAATCAGCCAGCAAGAAGGTACCCCCTCCATCAAAACCAGCAAAAAAGCGAGGACGGCGAACCCTGCAGGAATCAATACTGTTAGTAGGAGAAATGTTGATTAATACCGGGAAGATAATACCGTTAACAACGGTATTCCAACAACTACCCAAAAATTCCTAATGCAGGTGCTTTCCTGGAACATTAGAGGTCTCAATCGTAAGGGTAAGCAACGATATTTGAAAGACAGATTGAAGGTCGAGAAACCTCAGGTCATGTTATTACAAGAGACAAAAGTCTTTGGGCAGAAGCTTCAATCTATAATTCAATCTTTCAAAATGAAATATGAGGTTATGGCTATCGAATCTGTGGGTACATCGGGGGGAATAGCCATCCTCTAGAATGTTGCTGAGATCAGTGCAGAGGGATGGATAGGCTTCTCCAGAATTTTAACAGCTACTTTCCGGCAGATTGGCTCTGAGGACAAGATCCTCATCTCGGCCGTCTATGGACCTCCAATTCCAGGAGAGAGAGCAGAGTTTTTGCAGAGTATACGAACGTTGAGTACAATGCATAATGGAAATTATTGGCTTTTAGGTGGGGATTTCAATATGATTTTGAATCTCTCTGAAAAAAAGGGAGGGCTAAGAAGGGAAGATCCAGAAATTGCACTCTTTAGAGAGTTATTAAATGATCTACGCTTAGTAAATATCCCCACAGTTAATGGAAATTACACTTGGAATAACTGCAGGGGAGAACGGTATTAGATTGCCTCTAGGTTGGATCGTTTTCTAGCTTTAGAAGCTCTGGTGAGTTTAGACATTTATTATGAAGTTGCTATTCTTCCTACCCTGGGATCAGACCACTGGCCAATCAGAATGGAGATTGATGTCAAGGCAAGCCATCATAATCGACCTTTCAGGTTTGAACTCTTTTGGTTACGAGATCCTGGGTTTATGGAAAAGGTTAAAAATTGGTGGTATTCAAATCCAGTCAGGGGTTGTAATAAGATGGATTCGTTCCAACTTCGTTTGAAACAATTAAAAGATGAAATCAAATGCTAGAATCGTCTAGAATTTGGTAACATTCATCAGGATCAAATTCGACTGAATGAAAAAATGAAGGAGTTTCAGAAGCAAATTATCCTCCATGGTCGAACAGAGGAGTTAGCTCTGGAGGAAGGTCATACTCTCAGTCAAAAAGAAGAGAGACGTAAGCAAGAGGAGATACTGCAGAAACAGAAATCTCGAGTTAACTAGCTCAAAGAAAATGACCGAAATACCAATTTTTTTCACAAAGATATGTTACAGCGACGCCAGAATAACAGAATATTTTCTTTAAAAGCAACAAATGGGGAACATTTAATCAAACGCGAAGATATGGAGAGAGAGCTGGTTACTCATTTTAAAGACCTACTTACGAACCCTCTCCCTAACCTCCAGGCAGCTATTCAGAATATAACTGCGCACATTCCCAGAGTGATTACTTGAGAGCATAAACTTGCTCTACTACGAGCAGTTACTTTACAAGAGGTTGAAGAGGTGGTCTTGAATTTACCCAAGAATAAAGCCCCGGGGCCCGACGGGTTTACAAGAGAATTTTTTAAAGCAGCCTAGCCATTCCTTGGTCCAGATATTTTAGAGGTTGTTGAAAAGTCCCGAAGGAATAAGATGGTATATCCAGCTTTGAATGCTACCTTCCTTACCCTTATCCCCAAGCAGCAAAATGCAGACACTCTAGTTGGCTTTAGACCGATTGCTGTCTGTAATGTCATCTATAAAATTCTCTCCACTATTATGGTAAACCGCTTAAAACCTTTGCTGCCCACTCTAATTTCTTCGGAACAGACTGGTTTTGTCAAATGTAGACAAATCTTGTATGGAATAGTGGCCGCTCAGGAAGCAATTCATTCACTCAAAAAAAATAAACGGAAAGGTCTGTTAATCAAGTTAGACTTGTCTAAAGCGTATGACTGCATTAGTTGGCAGTACCTGATAGAGGTAAGGTAAAGAGGGCCTGAGCATTATCGGGGAATTCATGGTCACTGATAAGATTATACCAGAAAGCCAGGGAATAGGTTATGCACTGAGACTTTGAAGGAAAGAATAATTTATAATTATAGACGCTGTAGCGGTGTGGGCCAGCCATGGTCACACCCGTGAATGACATGGTTGAATGCAATTCAAATAAAATACTTTGCAGAGGTATGAAGTTATAAAATGATATCACGCAAAGTTAAGCCAAAGCTGAAGGATCAAAAGGAATTAATGTAATAGATTGCATGAGGACATGCAATAGCTTCAGTTGGGGGGTATGTTGGACCTTGAAATTTTCATTTCACTTCAATTACATTTTCGCTTATATTTCCATATTGCCACCCACTCCACCTCCATTTCATTACATTTACCTTACCATTACCACTATTGAGTTACATTTATGTTTTTCCAAACTTTATTAATTCTTAGCATTTTAAGTGAATTTGTGGTTAAAAATTAGAAAATAATGTGCATATGCTTATACCTAACAAGTGGGATGAGATTGATGTCATGTGTAGGTCAAAAGGAAGCTTCTAAAACACCTTTATGTGGCCTCCCAAAACCAAATTCGAATTTGAGTGGAGAAGATCATGGAATCATGAGGACATGTGTCTCATTTCCTTTTTGTATTGAAACTCTAAGAAGATATGTGTCTCATTTCTTATTTGTATTGAAACTCTAAAAAGACATGTGTCTTATCATTTCCTATTTTGATTGTAACTCTAGAGATAGAGGGAGAGATTCATGGACTCTCATTAATGAGATAATTTCTCATATTTTTGTATAAATAGGAGAAGCTTTCTCCTATCAGAAAAAGGTGAAAAATAGTAGAAGAAGACAAAGGATTATAGAATTTTTTGTAACAAGGCTTGAGATGAAATGGGATGTAGAGTTGTGAGTTTATAAATAAAGAAGTTCAGTCATCAAATGCTGGTTTGATTGTACTTATGACAAGCTAGGAGTCAACCAATTTAGGAGTGGAAGGCCCCTGCTTCTAAAGGAGGTTTTTATTATGCTTTTTAGATAGATTTGCTTCAATTTTTGTTTAGTATTTCTTTCTACTCATGCTTGAGTTTGTTGCTTTCATAAATTGACAATTGTTGTGTCCAACTGAGTAAAAAAATTTTGTCTATATTACCAAATCTTTACAACTAAATGGTTAGTGACTTATAGGTACAGTGATTGTTTACATTTCATTTTCTGTCTTTCATAGTTGACAATTCCTGTGTTCAACCAAGTAAAAGCCATTTTTCCTATTTTCAAATCTTATATTAAAATGGTTAGTGACTTATAGAAACAATAATTATTTAGCATTTCATTCTTCCTATCATTTTCTTACTAAAATTAAGAGAATAATGATTCGTCTGAGAGCCATAACAGGGAGTGAAGGCTTCAGGATTGGATGATACTTGATAAGTTGGTTATTCACTTAATTAGTTGTAGTTAGAAGATCCTCATCCCATTGCCACTAATAATCTCATTAAAGGACATTCTGATTGAAACTGAATCTGAATATGATTTGCAAGAATGGCTAAGTGATTAGATTCAATGCAATGTTTGAGTTATCAAATGCATTTCCTGTTTTCATTTCTTAAATCTCAGTTGAGTTTTAGATCCATGGATTATGTTTAATTACTAATTGAAGTACTTGCTTTATCTTTTTTTGTCTAGAACTAGACCTTCAAATTTTTCCATAAAAATTTGATTTCTTTGTAACTTAGTTTCATAACATTCCTTTTTCTTCCTTTAGATTTATTCTCAATTTTTAGCCTAGGATAGCACACTAAGGACTAAAAAGACAAAACCCCTAAAACGATGAGAAAAAAACATACAACAAAGTAAGGAGTAGGTTTCTTGAGCACATATAGTGCATCACACTTCATCAAAGTTATAAGCCCTGGTTGATAATTAATGTTAACAATTTAAGAACACTAAATTGACTAAACAAGACTCATGAGTTATATTTTCACTATCAGCTTCTTTGTGTTTCTCTTCTACAACTGTGATTTTATCTTTGTCATTGTCTGAATTACATAAGATAAATGAGTCCAGATCAGAATGCAATGAATAGATAGGATAATTATGTGGTCTTTCTGAACTACTTACCATGTATTTCATCAAAGTCTCTCTATAAATATTCCTTTTCTAACCAAACACAAAAATGGTAGCATATGACATGTCTAATTGTAGTGATCCCTGTAATTTTGCTCCCCATGAGCGAGATAATAACATACCATATTTAGGAGGGATCAGCAACTACTATGTCCATAACAATACTCTTTTCTAGGCACTGGACTAGAGTTACACACAGGTCTTTTATCAGGCCAAGGCATTTGACTTGACTAGAATCAAAGGATAAAAGGTCCTTGTAGGGTTTGGTGATGTCTAAATTTAATTTTTCCATGACTGCTTTAGGCATTAAGTTATGAGATGCTCCTGAATCCAACATAACATTATGTAAGATTTTATCATGAATGTTTAAGCTATTGTAGAATGGAGTGACACCCCCTTGTTGATGTTTTCCATTAACTTCAAGACAAAATAATAACTCAGGTTGATCATCATTGAGGTTAACGGCATCTTCGCCTTCACCTATGTTTAGTGTTTCAGTGATTTGTGCCTTGTATGAATCATTTTTCACCGGCTCTTTTAATGGAACTGGCATTTTCAATTTGGCTATCTCAATTTGAATATTGAATGGTATTTGGGTTTTTCCTAATTGAATGATTTCATCTTTACCAATTTTGGTTTGTGTTTTTTTGTCTTTTTTATCAACAGTTGGTAATTCAGTTTATGTGCTAACTATTTTATTTTCAATTTTCTTGTCTGGAACAATTTGAGTAGCAGTTGATTTGATGTCTGCAATCTTTGGGCTGGAAGTATTATAAGTTTCTCTAGGGAGAATTTGTAGAGTTTTGGTCATAGGAGCTTCTATTGTTTTCTTAGTTTGGGTTTGGACTGTTTTCTTAATAGGAACTTCTGTGTTCTTTTTGCTTCTAAGGCTATACTGTTTATGAACTTCGTAGATAGCAAATTCATAGCCTTGTTTGTAGTCAAATGACTCTCCATATTCTAATTGTAATTGTTGTAACATGTACAATTCTTGTTCTTCTTGGGTAAGAAAAACAACATTTTCATTGTTTACTCCCATAAAATTTATCTGGGTGTCCTGGTCTTCTTCATTTTGTTGTGAACTTTCAGCATAATTTTCTTGGAAAGGTGGTCTAATCTATTGATCGGATACAACTTCTCTTGATTTACTAGTATTAGGATTTTTCCTAAAATTGGGGTTTCTAATTTGGGGACTTTTTTATTTTCCCAGTGAGGTTTTCTTTCCATGTTCTCTAATCTATCCATTAGTCTTTCTACATTTTTGGATAAAATATCTATCTTAATATCTAAAGTGGATGGTTCTTCCTTAATGGTCACTCTCCTCTCATTCCTCATCCTAGCTCTTTTAGCTAATAATTTAGCTTCTACACTAACTGCATCACTCTACATTTGTTCTAAAGTTGCAGGGTTTCTTTCTCTTAATTGATAGGACATGCCAGTATCAAAAACATCTGGAAATTTGATTAGGGCCAAGTCTGGTGGGGGTCTGATATTCACTGGAATTGCATTATAAATGTTATTAAACCTAGTATAGTAATCCTCAACAGATTCAGTAGGAGATATCCTAATGTTCTCATATTCAGATAATATCTGTATAGGGTTTTTCTTTCTTTCCCATCTATTTATAAACAATTGGTGGAAAGCAGCTAAAGCAACTATATGGTTAGAAAGTAAGTATTTAAACCATTTTTTAACATCTCCTGCTAATGTTTTTGCAAATAATCTCATGTGTACATCGGCCTCATCAACTTCATGTAATTCAAAATAATCAGTCATTTTATTTACATGTTATTGAGCAATATACTAACCAGTACCATCAAAATGAAACTTTTTACTCTTGTAATCTTGTGGCATGGCATGTAAAGGGGCCTATAACATCAAAGGGGCATATCTGGCTATCATGGATAAGACTTTAGTTTGACTGGGAGGTAAAGTAGTGGTTCTTGAAGATGAACTTGGAACGCTTGAAGATGAGCTTGAAACACTTGAAGATGAGCTTGAAACGTTAGGTTGGAGAGGAAGTTTAGGTATAAATGGTTTTGTGGAATGAATTATGGTGGAGACTATAGATGGAGTGGAACTAAATAAAGTTGTATTTGCAGTTTAGATACTATAGAACACTTAGGGGTAGCAGTAGTTAGGGCAGCTAATTCAACTGACTGTTGAAAACAGGCTTCGTCTATATCTTTTATCAAAGTTGAGGTTAAAACATCAAGTTTGTCAAAAATGTCTAGAACTTGTTGATCTAAATCAAGCTGTATAGTTTCCTTCTTTGATTCAATAATTTGAATAAAATTAGGGTCTATTACAGTATCATAAACCGAGTTTTCAGATTTGGTACAAAATAAAGAATGCTAAAATGATAAATCAAATTTAATATCCTGTATACTTGATAACTCCTTAGGAAGTGAATTTTCTTTGATTAACTGACTACTACTTCCTAGACTTTCTACTTTTTTAGGTTTTCTTAAAATTATGTTAGAATCATCAACAATTGTAGCAGGATGTGGATCAGGATGACCCCTGGTATAATATGTTCTTTTAGAAGCCAGAATTTTAACTTTCAATGATAAATTCTAACAACCCTTTAAAACCTTAATGTGAATGATGAAGAAAATTGTTTCCTTTAAGATTTATTTTAACTAGGGACTGAATCTCCCCAGTATGGTTGCGAATATGTTATCTCTGAAAATTTCCAAGAGTTGTTAAATGCATTAAAAATAAATATCAGAGGTAACTATCAACCACTTTTAGATACTAGGATCTAGCCTTCCTAAACTCAGAGAGGGCTCTCTCTTAATGATTTAACTTTGTTGATTTAATTGATTTTAGGCTAGTTATGTTTGCTTGTTTTGGATTGATTTTGATTGATTGGTGGAATTAATGATTTAGATGGATAGGTACTTTTCCATTTTCCATTGGGCTATGGAGTCAATATATTTTGAAAACAGAACAAGATCAATTTATAAAGAAAGTGTTATAGGGCAGGATAGGTGAGAAATATCAGATCTCAAGGCTGAATAATGAAGTGATTTTTCAATCGTGATCAAGGAAGAATTAAGAATTACTTAAACCAGATAATGAAGAAAGATGAGGAGGTTCAATCAGGATCAGAGGGAAATTAAGAATTCTCTAAACTGGATATCAGAAGAAAACATAGAAATGTTTAACAGTTCAAAACATAGTGTAAGTTTAAATAAATTCTACAGTAAAATTCCTGTTATAACATTTAAATTTAGAACGCATGTAAGTTTATGGAATACTTAGAAAAGAACATGAACAATTGAAATGTATACTTCGCTGGGATAGCTCAACACATGAATCCTATAAATAAGTTTCTTCATAATTTGTCCTGTCTGTCAACTGTAAATGGTACCATAACCCTTCGATAGTAGATCGGTCAGCTATGGAGATATTCAAAAATCCCCCATTGATACTTCGAAATGATGAAGTATTTATACAGATTATTACAAAAAATATCCTGTCAACTGACTAGGATTTATTTAAGGAAATAAAATATCTTTATGCAAAAATATTGTGACACCTATAAACTGACTGAAATCTGGGCCTATTTGAATCTTTGATTGTGGTTTACTTGTTTGTTTCTTTCATCTGTTTGATATTTAACCTGTCATAGTAAATCACACCATTTTCCCATGTTTCTTCATCTAGAAGTTTAATTTTCATCATCCTCCAGTAAATTTCATCTCCCTTTGTATATTTGGAAAACGTGGGCTTATTCACAAAAAGGTGATTTACCTCATGCTGGAGGTAAAAGAAAATTTCCAAAGTCTGAAAGAGCACTTTTCTTGTGGTTATGCCCTTCAATGATGAAATTTTGGAAGTTTCTTTGGCTACTTCCCTCATCTTCTTATCATAGTCTTCATGTCTCATGAGTTTATCATTGATTACAAGAGGCTTAGGCAAATCTTTATGTCTCAATACATCAAACTTGTTCATAGACTTGTTCACTGCAAGTTCCATTGTTTGACAGTTGTCTTCAAGTTGTACCATCGGATTTCTCTTGGAAATCACTTTCTTCACCTTTAATATAGTCTATGTTCTGTCATTTATCCCGAGTTCTTCTAATTCATACTTGTTTTTAGAATTTAGGAATTTTATTATTTCAGAGGCTTCCTCTGATTTCTTCCCAAGATCTTCTTTGACATTTTGAATTGCATTACCAGCTTCCTTTATCAAGTCATTCTGTTAAAATATGATCTATATAGAAGGCCAAATATCATTAACTGAGTTAATGATATTGGCCCACAATTGCTGTTTTGCTTGGGCTAAAGGCTCTTTTAGTGATAAATCATTTTCTAGCTTGTGGATTCTTTTAGTCAATCTATTGGATTTTTGTACTTCTACCTGATGCATTACTTCTGCCAATTTATTTTCATCTTCTAAACTATTTACTTGTTCTTTGAGATTTTTAATTTCAGTAGTTTGAATCGACATATCTTCCATTGCTTTGATCAATGTGTTGGCCTCATCAGTGGGATGGGCTGTTGGTATTGTTGATGTTGTCGTTGATGTAGTTTCCAGAAGTGTTTTTGATACTGGAGCCGTTGTAGACAATTTAGCCGATGTAGATGTTATAGGAATAGCAGTAATGGGAACTGCTTCCATGCTGGATTGTTTTTCCTGCACAATTTTGTCCATTTCTATTTCTATTTCCTTTAATTGAGCTGTCAACTGAATGATTAGATTCATCATTTCATCCTTTTCATTATCAGTTTCCAAAATCTCCTTGGTTTGTGGATGCTCAATACTTGGTAACTTTAGCTATTTTTTTAGTGCAGCTATGTCTGCATTCTTCTTCTTTATTAGTTCTTCTGCTGCTTTGATGTATTTTGGAATATAACCAAATTCCATTACCAAATATTCAAGTGACTTTATCCTATTATCCTTTGCTTGTGATGAAGCTCTCTCTCCGTGTCTTCATATTTTCTAGAGAATTCTGTAACTTCTGGACACTTAAACATTTGTGTTTCATGGTGGAATAGATCATTTCTCCTGCATGTTTGTGAAACTCAATCTGGTCAATTGGATGCACATCTTTGTTAAGAACATCAAAGGCTATTTTTTTATAATATTCTAATGTTTTTGGGGCCTGCACTTTTGGCTGTAGAAATGTCATTTGCATCTTCCTTGTCTTGAGGTCAAAATCCGAAAGAAATCTATTCTGATCACTTGGAGTTCGCTTCCAGTATTGTGCATATGTTATAGCCTTTAATACTTCATTTCTGATTTATTCTCTTTGTATTTCTCCATGATATATTTTTCTTTCTCTAATGGTTTTCTAGATGATGAAACCTCTAAACTATTCTTCTTTTGAATGATTTTTGCACTAGAAGTTGATGGAAAATGTGTTTCTTCTGAAAGTGTTGGAGGTGCATCATCTCTGACAACAATATGTGTTTCAATGGGTTCAACTGTCTCTTCTAGCTCTATCACTGGATTTAGTTTTATTTTCTTCCCATACATAAGCTTGAATCTAGTATCAGAAGTAGTTTCTGTTGAATAAGAGCCTTCTTCTCTAGCCCTTTTTGAATTTATATCTTGTGGGGTTGGAGTAAGTAGGATGGAACTAGTATCAAGTTGCTTCTCCACCTCTTGTAAAGTGTTTTCCAACCACTCTGACAGATTGGAATACTTTTCAATTTCAGGCTTAGACTTATGAATGAATGGGGTGAGTTTGAACTTAACTCTCACTTTACTTATGACACCCAGGGGGTCATATGACCATTTGAAACTGTTGCTGAACTTTAACTCTTGTAAGCATATGTTTGCTTCCTATCCAACATTTTTACTATTGCATATAAAAGGCCCTAGTTGGTTTTTAATCTTGAATTGGGTCTTCTTTTTAGTTGAATGGGAAGTTAATCTCATCAGAATTCAAGATTTGCCTGATATATTTTAAAGAAAATATCCTCATTGGGAGCTATTTGGGAAGCTTGTATGCAACTGGTTGGCTTCCATACACTCTGATTTCTGTATGATTCTGCTATAAATACTAGTCTCTTGTTTTTCTCTGATATGATAGTTATAGAACCTTTTTTATTTCTTCACTGATTCTAGGCTGAATGCTGCAGATAAGCATATTAACTACTGGATATACAAAAGAATCAATGAAGTCTTTGAAACTGAATTCAGTGGAATCCTTTTTTATCAATGATGCCCAAAAGATAACATACTCGGGATTACCTTCTGTGTCCAGTTTTTGTAGGTTAACTACAAACCTTTCTGATTGAAAATAAATGAACAAATGGAATAACAAGTATTTGAAAACTCCTTCTGGAAGTTTGAATAGTTGATCAGGCATGACATCTACGAGGTATTGGGCAAAATTGAAAGTTGTAGCTGGAGGCTGACCTAGGAAAAAGATGGATAGAAAACCAAGAATAGATTCATCTACATGCTCATCAGTAAAATATTTTAGAATACAGGACAACATGGTCACAATTTGTCTGGTTCTTTCTGAAAACATGGTAGCTGAGTATGGAGGATTGTTTTTAGGAGTTTATATTAATGGAGGGAGGAAAGTCTAAAAGATTTGAAACCTTTTAGGGAATTCCAACTTTAAGTAAACCTCAATAAGGGTTTCAATGGAGAAAGGAACTCCCTCTAGTTGTGGTTGAATCTGCATTATTTGATTGATGGATTGAGCAGTGATGGTAAATAGGATTTCTTGGTTAGGGGTAACTATAGCTCTTTCATTGCGAAAATAACTGATTTGACATAGTCTGATGAGTTTAGGGAACTGATAGGTTTGTGGAAATTTGTACTTGGGCATGTTAGAGTCCCACAGATGAATGTCATCTGCCTAATCAACAAATTTGTCATGGCTCTAACAATGAAGCTCCAAAAGGTTGCTATCAGTCACAGTATCACTGATTTTAAAGACTTTATCGGCCAAAGGGGTGTGGTCGACATCTATCAGGGGTGGTTGAAAAGGGTTAACAATTTGGACGCTCTGGGAAGCCATTAATTTGATTAGTTTATCAATTAATTAATAAAATGGCTTATTTAATGGTTTCTGGTACTCAGAATTACCTAGAAAATCGTGAATTTGGTCTACAAAAGGAGTCTAGGTAGCTGCGGGCTTCAATCTTGGTCGGTAAAGGAATTTGTTATTTTTTAGAAACAAACAGAGATAATGTAATAACAATATAGGGTGGGGTATTTTAAACTTTGGCATTTTATCTCTTGGCACAGGTGGTTTATTATTTATCGCAGTGGTTTTATCGCAATTCCTTGGAAGCGGTTTAGTGGTTTATCGCACGGTGAAGGATGGTTTGGCGGTTTGGGAGTGGGGGGGTGCGATAGAACGTGGTCGCGCTGCGTGGTAGGGGAGCAGGTGGATAAAACCACCCATTTCTCACCCCCAACCCCCCCCCCCCCCGGTATTTGAATGTAGTACAATGGGGATTTGTGAAACGGATCGAGGAATGTTAGATCTGTCCAACACTTGATCAGACGGTAGGCAGAACTGCAGGTTTTTACAAATAAAGGTGTGGTCGGGTAAGTAGATAGGCGAAGGGTTTAAATGAAAAATGGGTCAAGGAGTATATATGTGGATTTTGTAAAATGATATGGGTTTATGTAATATATTAAGCGGGGGGGTTAAGTAAAAAATAAAGTGGGGCCCGATAATATATTTGGCACTTTAAACTATGTAAAAGTGGGTTTTGTTTGTTTTATGAAAACATAACATTAGTCAAGGGGAAAAAGGGTTTTAGCAAGGAATTTAGGATAAGGGGAAATGTCAGAAAGATATTAGTGATAAGAGATAAACCAAATGATGCTTTCCATAACTCTTGAAAGTATCCTCCCTACCCTTTATTTATCCTAACATTTTTTATTTCCTTAATTGGGTGCATTTGAGCTTGCTGACCCTTTTATTTTCTTTTGATAAGAAAAATAACTTATTTCTAACCTTATATATTCCAATGGCTCAGATTAAAATTATGAGCTCATTTTATTCTCTACCTAACTATTGATCTGCCAATATTAAATGGTTTGGTCAGATCTTTATTCACTAACTATCATGAAATGAAATTTAAAGGCATGAATAAATCAAGATTAAACTATATGATCATCATGAATTGTGGCATTTTGGAAAAGTTGCACTTAATTTTATTTGCAAAAGTAAAGTAAACTAAAGTCGTGGCATTTGAATGTGCAACACTTTCAAAATTTATTTTTGTTTCTTTTTATGGGGTTCATATTTTATATCTCTTTTTATCTTTCTTTCTTTTGGTCCTTTGATTATTCTTTTAGGAAATACCTTCTTTTCATTTTTTAATATGGAAAACATTTGTAGAAAGCAAAGGTATGTACAATATTATAAGGCTTAACATAGTCAATTCAAAATTATGATCCCTATTATTATAGAACCCTAACATTTTCATGTCGATTTCACATGTTTTACCTATCCTCTTGGTCTATATGCTTGTTGCATATGCATGGTGTTGGTCATGGTTGTAGTGATTTCACCATGTGAAAGTTGATGGCGTTGATGTGAAATGTGTCATCATGAGTGTATGATTGGTTAAGCATTGTTTATGCATGTTAGTGCTTACATATGGTTAAGTGTACATTGATATGGTTTTTGTTGTCATGCATGAGATCATGGTATGTGATTGGTATGGTTATGCATTGATGACTGGACTCTGACTGGAATGATGCCTATATGGTATATATCTATATGTTGTTATGATTATGTTTATACATGTATTACATTGATTTGGTTGATGTTGCAGATGAGATATCCTCCCTGAATTATGTTAAGGAACGTTGGTTTTTTTATGATTTGGTTTAGCTGACACAAGATGTCTTGCAAGAAATATATCAAGATGAATAGAAAGATGGTAGATTACAGTTCACAATATTCTCCTTATGGATGAGATGAGAAACGTGGTGGGCACTCTTCTGACTTGTAATACACATTTATAATAGTGAAGGTAGAAATAAGGATTTGTAAGGCGGAAAATGCCAAAATCATGCATGAACAAGAGAAACAAGCAGAGGTTGATGCAATAATCCTTCAGAATTTTTCAAAATTGTAGTGAGAAGGACCACTTCGCACCAACCATGGATAAGAGGACAAAAATAATGGGGCATATGGCA
This sequence comes from Pinus albicaulis, assembly GCA_034641835.2. Lineage (NCBI taxonomy): Eukaryota > Viridiplantae > Streptophyta > Pinopsida > Pinales > Pinaceae > Pinus > Pinus albicaulis. The sequence goes on along the minus strand of CM076578.1, from coordinate 169,547,050 downwards.
GTAGATATCATGGTGGGCACATATCAAACATAGATAATAATATTAGAGATGGCATACTACTGGATCCTCAGTATAGGAGAGGTGATGGATATAGGTACTATTCTAGCTCTAGTTCTGACAATCATTATGGTCGTCATCATTATCATCCTTACAGGAGGAGTGATAGGGGATATTTTCTAGACAATTTTAAGGAATCAAATCCACCTACGTTTGATGGGGAATTGAAGAAGCCAAAATATGCAAAGGCTTGGATACTTGGGGTGAAGAATTTCTTTGAGTTGCATAATTACACAAATAATATGAAGGCCATAGTAGTTATCTTCAGCTTGAGAGGTAAAGTAGATATCTGGTGGGAAGATGTAAAATGGGTCAGAGACATCAAGAAAAAGGAGTTGAGTTGGAATGAATTCAAAAGACTCTTAAGAAATAAGTACTTGTCAGAAAGATACTACGAAAGTAAAGCTAAATAATTCTATGAGCTTAAAATGGGATCGATGATAGATGAGGATTATATGACCAAGTTCTTTGAGTTATTGAGGTATGTACTATATCTTAAAGTTGAAAAGGCTAAAGTTCACAAGTTTGTCAGTGGATTTCCATTCGCATTTAGAGATCGGATTGAATATGATGAGCCTCAGTCAGTCGAGGAAGTTATTGGGAAATTGAAGCATTGCTATGAACAATCAAAGTGTAATGAATCTCAAAAAGGATGGAAAGGGAGAGATAAAGATAAAGGTAAATGTAAATGAAAGCCAGAAAGAACAAGGCCTCAAAATGAAAAAAAGTTAGAAAATGTGACCCTGCACTCAACCTTCAACGAAAAGATAGAAAGATAGAAGATTGGGCACTCATCCTTCAACGAACATGTGACCCTGCATCATGGTCTGTAAGAAGTCAACTACAAACATATGGATTTTTTCAGAAAAACTAAAGCAGAGGTAGAGATGCAAAGATCCAAAATATGTAAAAGGAGACAATTTTGCAAACGCAAGGGTTATCTTTGGATGGCCTATGTAGTTTCAAATTTCAAATCGGTGGGCTTGTCCATATATTCATTGTGTATTAATCATAGGTGCATCAATAAGCCAACTTAGCAGAAAACAAGGAAACAAAATTGGCATGGCTTTGCAACAGCCAATGAAGTGGAGTGGTTGTAGCCAACAGAACCCCAGTCACACATGGGCAGTGATTCATAGTGACAGGGAAGGCATGGTCATGGATGGGCCACTTAAATAGGAAAGAATAGTTGAAACCCCTGTTATATATATATATATATATATATATATATATATATATATATATATATATATATATATATATATATATATATATATATATATATATCGTTGCAGTTCGATTCGTTTAATAATTCAATGATATATATATATTCATGAGAGAAATATACACAATCACGAGCGAGAAGAAGATATTTATATAAAATATAAAATATTATATGTTAAAAGTAAGCTTTTAAATCATTCCCACATACCAAAAAAATTATGTATCAAAAGTTGTCTCTAACACTATCTCTATTGGATCTAGATTTATTGGAGAATAAGTGTGGGCATATTAATTTTTGTGTGAACCACAAACAATAAACTCCTCTATTTAAATTCCACACAAATAATATTTACTTAAATTTCACACTAGTAATCTATATCTTCCAACATTATAATCATTATCATTCAAATGAATTATAAAAAAAAAATGTTTTAAAAAATTGACAACATTTTAAATATAAAACTCATAATCACTATCATTCAAATGAATTATAAAAAAAAAATGTTTTATAAAATTGACAACATTTTAAATATAAAACTTATTCAAGAATTTTATTTACAATGTTTTAATAAAAACCTTACGGTTTTCTATCACTTCTATTTTCTAATATAAAATTTCTATAATTTTTTTAATTTAAAAATACAATTTTTTTTATTAATCAATCATTCTGTACCATATTAAAATGATGAATTATTAAACAAATCGAACTGCACCTCTATATATATATATATATATATATATATATATTCACGGGCGGGAATAGACTATTTATATCATGCTTTTGTGTCGTGGAGTATATCACGATTCTAACTAGAATTATATGTAAGAAAGTACACTTTGCCAGCAATATCATCTGTTGATTTGTGTCGTGGAGCATATCACAGTACACTTTGCCAGCAATATCATCTGTTGATTATATTGGGATATATTTATTTATTTTAATTTCATATTTGCCCAAGTGTGAATAAGAATCAGATATTTGAACATGTAAATATTTGTTTAGTATGTAAATATTTGTTTGAGTGTAAGTTTACATCAACAGAGATTTGATTCTTTCAAAGGTTTAATAAATTTAGTGATTTCAAATTAAGTCATGCAAATATTTTTTTAGTATGCAAACATTTTTTTAGTGAAAGTTTATATTTAGAGAGATTTGATTCTTTTAAAAGCTTAATAAATTTAGTGTTAAAATAAATTTATATTAGTTTTTTATAATATTATTTGTAAATTTCTTTATGAATAATAATATTTTTTATATATAGACGAATAGTTTATTGTAATTTTGTATGTTTATTATTTAAATTAAAATATGAACGTCTACCCCTGATTAGGGTGAGATTCAGAAGAGTAGAAACGATGGGATCAATGCCATGCTCAGGGCAATTATGAGGAGGATCGACGGGTGGCAGGCTAGAGATCTCCACACTCGTTTGTCTAGGAGCGATACAATGTGACATTTTATTGCAAGAAAAGCACATCATTGGAATCATTTTCAAGGAAAGCAATCGAGTCTTAGTGCGGGTGGCCTTGGAAAGCTTGCTCACCATGTCAATGACGTTGTAGACAACAATAACTAAAGCAATTCCAAGCAGAAGGTAGCAAGGGAGACTCCTTCGGTTTGGTTCCTAGCAAGTGATAACAGTTCCCAACTCTTTTGGCAGTGGAAATAGTGAGTATGTTATGCATAATTCCCTAATGAGTTTTTTTCTCCATGTTTTATGCTGGCGTATCCCTAAAAATCACATGGACATTTCTAGTGATCCTTTTTGGTTTGGTATATGGAGAAATGAGATTGACACATTTGATGGTCTGTATGGTACCCTACGACCTTTAATCATAAAGTATGTTATTTATTTTAGAAGTCTGTCTGCATGGGTTTGCATGCAATTTGGGTTTATGGTCCTTATCATGATGTATATTTCTATTCGAGGGTACTTGTCTTATCTTCTGGTTTGCAATCGATTCCTATGTATAGTTGGGTTTGGGGAGGTTTTGACTAGGTTTACCTGGGCTTTGGTCTTGTTGTTTGTCTTTAGAATGATAATACCTATGGTGCGGAGGTGAATTTGGTCCTAAGTGGATGGAAATATGAGTCTCATTGGTCTAATGCTCTTATTTTGATTGGATATTTTGCCCTAGAACTTACATGTACATGTCTTGATTTGGTTAAGAAGCACCATTTGCGGGTTCGTCTTCCAGTACACTGTGTTGTTGCTTGGATGAGGTCGTCGGAGGTGGCTATCTCTGGTTCGGTAACCAATTTTCATTCCTACGCCGGTGAATGGTATTGTTATGAGCTGGTGTAGTGGGCTGTGAAATAGGAATAAGAGGTAATGGGAGGTCGAGGTCAGGGTTGCAGGAAAGGTCAAGGTCGGGGCCAGGGTAGAGGCCAAACCTAGGGTCGACCTTCCAGCAGCCAAGGGCGTAGAGATGTTGGAGATTTAATTTTGGAAGTGGTGAGGACCTACACCACAAATACACACCCTATGGCCCGTCAGATAATCAAGATGGGAGGACGAATTGAAACCGCAACTGGAAGCACATAATCTAAAGTTTGGGGAATGGGAGGATCTCATTCCAGATTCGTGTCACACTAGAGGCATATATACTTAGTTCCAACAATCACTATTTCTGTTTTGGATGACGAAAAACCTCCTGGAAAAAGTTGTGGCAAATACTTTGTTAGGAAACTCAGGACCAATTGCAGACATTCGAAATTTACAGTGAATTCTAGCTCATTCAACATTAGAATTCCTTCCTTAGCCGCATTGAGAATCACATCCCTTGCCTACTGCAAATTGAACTGTGGAGGATCCAGTGCCAGAGATCCGATGCCAATTAAATCTTTTGATGATTAACAGACTCCAGTGAATGGTCTGAAAGATATTTTTGATACGTAGACATGAATAGTATGAATTTTATGGTTTTCTATTGTATTTATTTTGTTTATAGGGGATTGAAAGACATTCGATCTATCTAGATTTGCAAGGCATTCTCAAACTTTTCATATTTTGGCTGGAATATAATGTTGTCATATGGCCAATAGACCTAGTTTCCCAATGGGAAAGTTGAGGTCATTTGATCGTGGATGCCATTAATATGTATTACCTGCCTATTTTTAAAAATAAAATAAAAAGGATATGTCAAGCTTACAAAAAAAATATGAACGTCTAAAGTATAATGGTTATTAATATGAATCATTACTATAATTTATATGGTAAAATGAATCTTAATTTGTAGCTATTATAAATGTGTGTGTTAATTTCTCTCTATCTCACATATATATATAAATTAAATTTATTAAGTATTATATATTTATTAATTATATTTTCTAAATTCTCGTTTTTGTTTTTAGTTGGATCACTCGTAAGAGATTTGAATTGTGACTTTTTTGCAAGGAGTGTCTTAACAATACACTCATTCACCATCAACCTTTTTTCAAAGAGTGCACTAACAATACACCCATTTACCACCAATTCAAAGCCCTGTGATCATGAATTATCACACTTACTAATATAAATATTATCATATAAATTTAATTTAGTGTGATATGCATATTATGGTTTTTTTTTTTAATAAAAAAATTGTATGTAATTTTATTAATAAAAATAAAATTACAATATAACAAATTGAATTGAATCTATTTATTATTTTTATTACTTTTTACATTTTATTACTTTTTAATTAAGCCCCTATTATTACTATTATTATTGTTGTTATTATTATGGAACACTACAACATCTCCTCCATATTGGGTTCTAGAATGCCTCTCAACATGAAAATTGGATTTTTGTTTAATTAAAAAAAGTTGTGGTCCTAACACACATGTACTATAGAGGATGATGTTTCCATATAAAAAATACATAGATATTGAAGCAATCTATTTTAGATTATTTTGCTTACCTTGTGGTCTTAACACACATGTACTATAGAGGATGATGTTTCCCTATAAAAAATACATAGATATTGAAGCAATCTATTTTAGATTAGGTTGCTTATGTGTCTGGAAAACCAAAACATTTAAAATTATAATAACCCTAGACTTTCCCAATATGACATATAGGAATCCACAACTAACAAATAAGAGCCTTCCCATATCTAAATTGTATTACAGGAAGATCAAAACTATAATTTTGCTAGAAACCTATTACTTGGTTGTCAGATTCATAGTTTCTAAGGAGGTCATGAGGTGCCTTTGAATTCTCCCCAAGTGGTTGTTCATTTGAGACAAAGGAGAGAGGAGGACCATGATTGAGGCTTCTGTAGTCAATGGTAGGTTTTTCACAAACCCAGAGACCATAATTCATTAACTTTAAGACCACCACTTCCAAGATGTTGACCCTTCTCTTTAGGTGCAGGTGAGTAGATGACCATACCTTACCACCAAATCATATTGATGCTTCAACTACTACAATCATTTTAATAATTTTGTCGATATTGAACGAATTTTAATGAAGGATTACCCATGTTGTTGAAGAGTGGAGTGAGTATCCCTTAGCTCATTGAAATGCATGTCCATTGTTAATCAATTCCTTTTGTGCAACACAAATGTGAAAAGATATTTGATAAAAAAACACAAGCTAGTTTCAACTAGAAGCATTTGTGATTTCAATTAACGAGTGAAGGAGTTGTCACCTTGATTTATCCTTGGACCTAATTGCATTATCACACTATGAATTACCCTTGTTCCATGTGATGTGATTACAATTAATATTTCTCAAGATCAGGGAAAATTTTAAGGATGGAATTTTATCCTAAAGTTTGGAAACCTTGGCGGATCTTACTAGGCCCCATTATGTCAATTGTAAAACTTTTAGTGATATTTTTGTAACAAAATTTAGGTTTTTAATTGTTTTATATTAATATATATAATTTTTTTGTGAATTTTAGGGTAAAATAACTTTATAATATAAAATTTGGGCGAATCAATTTTCAAATAAATGGATATTGGCGAAATTTCTTTTAGGAAAAAACATGGAAAATTAGCCCACCTGCGAATATTAGCCCCTAAAATTTTCCCGTCTCGAGATGGAGTAGACAAGAAGAATGATTGTGAGGAGTGAGAGCATGTGGAGATAATTGATGCTCTCATGTGAATTGAATTCTGTTGACATGCCCCCAATGGGTTCAAGTGTGGTGAGAAAGGGATAAATTATGATGCTAAGGGATAAGATGAGAGTCATGTTTCTCATTGGAAAAAAAAAATTGTTATATCTGGATTTCCAAATTAGCCTAAGAGTCATCCATTTGGTTATTGCTTCATTGGAGGTGTAACATCCCTGGTGAAAATTCCATGTAATATAAGTTAATAAAGGAAAAATAATAACCAAAGTATGGGACACTTATTCCACGCTGAATGTTGGGGGAAAAAATCCTAGTGTGGGTGTTCATTTCAGTTATTATGGCTAAGGAAATTGGCAAAGGAAATGTCAAAGGCTTTGGAAAGGAAAAGTGGCATTAATTGGCATTTTATTTATGAAAATAATGGAAATTAGGAGAAAAGGAAGGTGAAAGGTCACAGGTTGCATGTGAGGATTAAAAGGAAGGAAAATAATGGAAAATGAAGAAAATATAGGCCTAATTGATAAAAAGTCTTATGAGGATTAGTTGGTACCTTTTGTTAGTGTAAGTCTTTGTCAGTTTAGTTTTGGATCTTTCTCTCTATTCTCTCTCTCTCTCACTCTTGGACACTTAGAGTTTTCTTGGAGCATTTCAACATTGAATCAAGAAAGGAAAAGAAAAAAAATATCAAGCAAGGAAGAGCAGGATCAAGCAAATACAATAGGATTATTTTCAGGTATCGATTTGCATGTGTGGTTTCCTTCCTATACTTGGCATGCATGGTGTTTCATGTGGATTATTGGTTCTCTTGTTGTCATTGGCATGGATTTTTCCAGGTGTGATAGTGTTTTCAGTCTAGCCTTGCCATTTCCGGATAGCCACAGAGGTGGGCTCTCATGTTTTGGTTAAGCTAGATTGTTGGATGGACTCGAAGCTGAGTGGGGTGGTCTCACGATTATTCACAATGCCTAGGAATCCCAGGATGGGATACAACTTAAAGCCTAAATGTGAACACCTCGATTGAGCCTAGGAATCCCTTGACCAGTAACAGATGGATACACGATAAATCTTAGTGGTGGTACCCTTGATTGGGCCTAGGAATCTCAGGTTGGGATTCACGATAAAGCCCAAAGTGAGAAGAGCTCATGGCCTAGGAATCCCCTGACTGGTAATGGAAGGATACACGATAAAGTGAATAGGTTGAGATGGCAAAATTCCTCACGATTTAGGTGGAGAGATCCAGTGGCATCCATTCTTGTGGTGGCCTAGTGCTCTAGTGTGGATTGCAGTAAATCCTAGTACTGTATGTTTATGGTTTATGGCCTAGTGATCTAGTGAAGATTGTGGTAAATCTTGGTTCTATTGATGAGGGCGAGGTGGTGCAGCATCAGGAATCATTGGTTGAGTTCAGTTTTAAGTCCCACTTTCATGCTTGGAATATGGCATGGGGGTGATTCCTAAAGAGAGATTTGGCTCATCCAATCTATGGTCAGGTGGTTCATGGAAGTCCCAAACCTAGTTGGCATTTTCATACATTAACATGAGGTTATTTATCCTTGATAATTCATGAGTAATATACTTTTCTATATGTGGATTCTATGGATGATGTATCCTTTATATTTATGTTGTTATTATGTTGGTTACAATCATGTATTATGACAGTGATGATGTATGTCTCTCATCATGTTTTGATTTGTAAATGAATGAACAATGAATCTATGACCTAATAGATGATAATTCAACTAATGTGATGAGGAAACTGTGCTTCTTAGTGATTCTTAGATAAGTATGAGACCCCTATGTTTGGATCTCTTGTTTAAACCTAGAGAATTTATATTTGTGACACATTTGACGAAATGCCTGTCATGGCTGGTAAGGTTCTAGTCAAGACCTTATTCAAGTGATTGATTTTATATCATTATTCCGTTGTTATATTTCATTTATGGAAGTTTCATGGAATTTTGGGCAGTGACCTGAGCCCTGGACTTGAAAAAGTGGCACAAAAATCAAGGTCGCGGGCTCATAACTACCTAGAAAAGTCCCTAGTCGCACACATTCCCATGTTGTGCGAGTGATTGGAGGGTTACAGTTACTATATTTCCCATATCAAGGGAGTGACTGGGGGATTGATGCACCAAAAGGTCATTTTGTCTCAGGGGCTAGCCTCCTGGAAGGTTTGGATGGCTCTTGGGTGTCTTGTAGCAGATGCAGGAGGTATATGTAGTTGTGTGGTGTTGGTTATACTTCCTTAAGGTGACCTAGGAGGTTGAATTAGATCATAGTAACTCTTCATCACATGTTTACCCCGGTTGGCTGGTTACTTGGGTAGATGTGGGAGGAGGGTGTTATAGAGTGGTAGCAGAGCATGGTTCACCCCTTGGACTGGATGGGTGGTTTTTGTTGGTCATGCATTCATGTTGGTTTCACATGTTTTAATCATCCTTGTGGTCTATATGCTTGTTTCATATTCATGGTGTTGGTCATGGTTGTAGTGATTTCACCATGTGAAAGCTGATGGAGTCGTTGTGAAATGTGTCTTCATGAGTGTATGATTGGTTATGCGTTGTTTATGCATGTTAGTGCTTACATGTGGTCAAGTGAACATTTATATGGTTTTTGTTGTCATGCATGAGGTCATGGTATGTGATTGGTATGGTCATGCATTGATGACTGGACTATGGCTGGAATGACGTGTATATGTTGTTTTATCTATATGCTACATATTTACATATTGTTATGATTATGTTTATACATGTATTGCATTGATTGGTTGATCTTGCATGAGATATCCTCCTCGAATGATGCTAAGGTACGTTGGTTTGTTTAGTTTGGTTGGTATTTAAAGATGCCTTGTTGGAAAGATATCAAGAGGAATATAAAGAAAGGTAGATTAGTTGCGATATTCTCTTTATGGATCGGATGACGTGGTGACATCTCTTCGGTTGGAAGGCACAACTAGAATATTGAAGGCAAAAATAAGGAGTTGTAAGGCAGACAATGACATAATCATGCAGTCACAAGAGAAACAATCAAAGGTTAATGCAATAGTCCTTCAGAGTTTGTCAGAATTGTAGCGAGAAGGACCAATTTGGATCAACTGGAAAAGAGAGAAAACAAATCTCCTTGACCGTGGCGGTAGATATCATAGTGGGCATAGTGGGCATATCAAACAAAGATAATATTGTTAGAGATGGAATACTATTGGATCCTTTCAAAATCCACCTATGTTTGATGGGGACTTGAAGAAGCTGGAATATTCAGAGGCTTGGATACTTGGGGCAAAGAATTTCTTTGAGTTTCATAATTACACAAATGATATGAAGGCCATAATAGTTATCTTCAACCTGAGAGGTAAAGCAGATATCTGGTGGAAAGATGCAAAATAGGTCAGAGACATTAGGACAAAGGAGTTGAGTTGGCATGAATTCAAAATACTCTTAAGAAAGAAGTACTTGTAAGAAAGGTACTACGAAAGTAAAGCCAAATAATTCTTTGATCTCAAAATGGGATCGATGACAGATGAGGAGTATATGACCAAGTTCCCGGAGCTATTGAGGTATGTAATGTATCTTAAAGATGAAAGGATAAATTTCAAAGTTTTGTCAGTGGATTTCCATTAGGATTTAGAGATCGGATTGAGTATGATGAGCCTCGGTCACTCAAGGAAGTTATTGAGAAATTGAAGCATTGCTATGAACATTAAAAGTGTAAGAATGAATCTCAGAAAGGATGGAAAGGGAGAGATAAAGCTAAAGGTAAAGGTAAACGACAGCCAGAAAGAAAAAGGCCTCAAAATGCAAAAAATATAGAAACTGTGGCACCATATAAGAATTTCAATGTAGCTAAACAAGGACATGGGTCACAACAATAGAATAGGGGTGATGGTACTGGATGATTGGAGTGTTGGATATGCGGTAAGGAGCATCTCAAGAGAGATTGGTTACAGTATTAGGTTGGTAGGAATCAGATCTATAGTGCACAAGAGACACAAATGGTTGGGGATGTTGTACATAGAATTCCTCATATTTATGCAACATTGTTTAACATGCAGGGAGACCATAATGAATCTATGATTGAGATGGAAGGTAATATTTGAGATCAAGTTGTTTCTATTTTGATTGAAATTGGATCTAATTATAGTTATGTTGACCCTAACTTGGTGGATAATTTTTTTTTTAATAAAGAAGTGCATGCAGAATCTTGGTTAGTGCAATTGTCTATAGATACAAAGAAAATAGTTCATCATTGGGTAAGAGCTTGTGCATTTGAGTTGAATGGCATGTCTACATCAACACATTTGAATGTATTTCCATTGGGATCGTATAGTATGGTTTTGGGTATGGACTGGTTGTATATTCACAGGACTAAGGTGGATTTTTATGACTAATCCATTGAGTTCTTGGATGAAAATGGAGAGCACATAATCTTATAGGGTAAGAAGAAATCAACATCAGTGAGGATGGTGACAACTATGCAGGCAAAGCGTAGTTGTAGAAAAGGGTGTGTGTTATTTTCAATGCATATTTTTAGCGATAAAGGTAAGAAAGTTGAGGATGCATCTGTTTTGAGAAGGTACCTAGTTCTACAACAATTTCGGAATGTGTTTCCTGTGGAGATTTGAGAGTTTCCATTTCACATAGAAGTATAATTTTATGTTGAGTTAGTGCCAGGAGCAACATCGACATGAAAGGCACCTTACAGGATGAGCACACCGGATTTGGTAGAGTAAAAGTTGTACCTGAAGGAAATTCTTGAAAAGGGATACATTAGGCCAAGTGTATCACCTTGCGGCGCACTAGTATTTTTTGTGAAGAAGAAGGATGGTACACTCAGGCTATGCATTGATTATAGGAAATTGAACAAGGTGACCATCGAGAATAGGTATCCATTGCTGAGGACTGATGACTTGTTTGATCAATTAAAGGGAGAAATAGTGTTCTCAAATATTTATTTGAAATTTGGCTATCATCACGTACACATTAAGGAAGAGGATATTTACAAGACAACTTTTTGGACTAGGTATGGGCATTATGAGTTTGTTGTAGTTCCATTCGGTTTGAATAATGCTTAAAATAATTTTATGTGCTTTATGAATAATGTATTTCATCCATATTTGGACAAGTTTGTTATTGTATTCATTGATGACATCTTGATATAATCTAAGAATGAGGAAGAACATGTCAGACACTTAGCAACAATATTGAGATATTTGAGAGAGCATCAGTTGTATGCCAAGCTCAGCAATCGCAGTTTCTTCATGCTGAGGTACATTATTTGGGACATGTGGTCTCCAAGGAAGGCATAACTGTAGATCCAGAAATGTTAAGATCTATCGAGTTGACACCTCCTAGAAATGTGGAAGAGGTAAGGTCCTTTATGGTTTTAGCGGGTTATTAGAAAAGGTCCATCAGGAACTTCTCACAAATTGATCATCCCATCACATCATTGCAAAGGAAAGGTAAGAAGTTTGAATGGACAGAGGAATATGCAGCCAATTTTGAACAATTAAAGAAGTTGTTGACACATTCTCTAGTGTTAAATATTGTAGATCCAAACAAATAGTTTGTGGTATGTACCGATTCTTGCAAGATGGGAATTGGTCGAGTCCTTGTGCAAGAAGGACATGTAGTGTGCTATGAGTCACATAAACTAAATGAGCATGAGCAGAATTATCCGATGCATGATCTTGAACTAGCAGCAATCATCCATGCATTGAAGATGTGGAGGAACTATCTTCTTGGCAGGAGGTTTGTATTGATGAGTGATCACAGTGGTTTGAGGTATCTATTTGGACAACCGAATCTGAACTCCGAGAAATCTATATGTTTTTCCATGATCAATGAGTTTTATTTGGAGATCACATACATCAAAGGTAAAGAGAACAAGGACGCAGATGCTCTTAGCAGGTGGATACAGGTGAATCATATAGCAGCTATGAGTTCTTATGGGACAAACTTATAGGATAGGATCTTGCAAGTAGTTGAGCAGGATGTCAACTACATGGAACTCATACACACATTGCAATAGAGTACAAGTACATGTAGTGGTATAGGTATAGGTATAGGCGCAGGTACATGTATAGGTACAAGTCCAAGTAGTGGTACATGTATAGGTATAGGTTTTGGTATAGGTATAGGTGAAAGAACACATTATATATACTATTGTCTTATAGCAGATGGATTGGTCAGGTTTAGAGATAGGATATATGTGCTAGACAGTAGTGAGCTCAAGAAGGTAATTTTGAGGGAGTTTCATGCAAAACCATATTCAGGTCACCTAGGCTATCATACGACATTGAATGAAGTAAAGAAGTTTTATTATTGGTCAAATCTAAAGAAGTATCTGGCAAAGTTTGTGGCTAGATGTTTGGGTTTTCAGCAGGTAAAAGTAGAGTGTAGGCATCTAGGTGGAGTGATACAACTGATTGCGATTCCAGAGTGGAAATGGGAGGCCATTTCCATAGATTTCATCACAGTTTTTCCCAGAACATCTAGACAACATGATTCCATCATGGTTGTTGTGGAAAAGTTGACAAAGGTTGTGCACTTCATTCCAGTGAAGACTATGTATTCAGATAGTCATGTGGCACAAGTGTTCATTGGGAATGTGGTCAGATTTTATGGTTTTCCAAAGAAGATCGTATCAAACATGGATGTGAAGTTCACTTCCAAGTTTTGCAAGGAGTTATTTGCAGGTTTAGGTACATAGTTTGCCTTAAGCACAACTTATCATCTGTAGATAGATGGAAATATAGAAAGGGTTAACAGGATATTGGAGGACATGTTGAGTATGTATGTGATGCATCAATAATGAAATTGGGAAGCGTATCTTCCACTGGTAGAGTTTGCTTACAACAATGGTTACCAGGAATCACTGAGGATGAGTCCATTTGAGGCATTGCATGGGCAGAGTTGTAATACTCCCATCAGTTGGAGTGATCTAGTTAATAGGGTGTTGATTGGACTAGACATGTCAGCAGAAATGGAATAGGAAATGTAGGTAATCAAGAAGAGTCTAAAAGCAAAAAAGGATAGACAAAAAAAATCTATGTAGATCAAAATAGGTTGTTTAAAGAGTTTTAGGTTAGGGAATAAGTGCACTTTCATATCAAACCAAATAAGATCTCCTTGTGGATTGGATCATGTGTCAAGATGACACCTTGGTTTTGTGGACCTTTTAATATTCTTGAAAGGATTGGGCTAGTAGCCTATTGACTTGCACTTCCTCCGACAGTGAAATTCCATGATGTTTTCCATGTGTCATTTCCTAAGAAGTATGTTAAAGATGTTGACCATGTGATTGAATGTTATGTATTGCAAGTGGAGCTAGAAGGAGAATTCCAACTGAAACCACAGTGTATATTGCAGAGAAAGAAACTCATGCTCCAGAACCAAGTAATTGAGCAGGTTAAAGTGCAGTGGAATCACTTTGGTCCCGATGAAGGTACATGGGAGATGGTGGATCATATGTGGGCTATGTATCCTCCATTTTCTGCAAGTTGAGACAAAGCAGTTTTGGTATATGTTTTGGCATATGTTTTGGTGTGATGTTTTGGTATATGTACATATGTATATGGATGTAAATACCGCCATGAGCTATGTTATAAAGCTCCAATAAGAGGTATGGGTGTCATGTCATTATGATGTTATATTTGTTATGTTGTCATGTTGGTTTGTTTCTTAGCAGGTTAATCATTATAAATACTACAATGAGTTAAGTTATAAAGCTCCATGAGTAGTATGTTTTTCTTACAACAATCTTGTTGGTATAGGTGTGGTTGAACACCGAGGATGGTGTCCACCAAGGGGTAGGGTTCTGTAACAAACCTGGTGAAAATTCCATGTAATAAAAGTTAACAAAGACAAAATAATAACCACGGTTATGGGACACTTATTCCAAGCTGAATGTTGGGAAAAACATCCTAGTTTGGGTGTTCATTTCGGTTATTATGGCTAAGGAAAGTGGCAAAGGAAATGGAAAATAATTTGGAAAGGGAAAGTGAAATTAATTGGTATTTTATTTATTAAAATAAGTGAAATTAGGAGAAAAGGAAGGTGAAAGGTCACAAGTTACATGTGATGATGAAAATGAAGGAAAATAATGGAAACTGAAGAAAATAGAGGCCTAATTGATAAAAAGGCTTCTGAGGATCAGCTGGTACCTTGTTCTAGTTAAATTTTGGAGCTCTCTCTCTCTCTCTCTCTCTCTCTTGGACACTTATAGTTTTCTTGGAGAATTTAGCATTGGATCAAGAAAGGAAAAGAAGGCAAAGAGGAAGCAAAGATCAAGCAATGAAGAGTGGGATCAAGAAACTACAGTAGGATTATTTGCAGGTATTGATTTTCATGTGTGATTTCATTTCTATACTTTGCATGTATGGTGTTGCATGTGGATTCTTGGATTTATTGTTGTCATTGTCATGGATTTTTCTAGGTGTGACAGTGTTTTCAACATATCCTTGCTATTTATGGATAGCCAAGGTGGTGGGTTCGCATGTTTTTGTTGAACTGGATTTTCAGATGGACTCGAAGCTGAGTGGGGTGGTCTCAAGATTATTCACAAGGCCTAGGAATCCTGGGATGGGATACACGGTATATTATGAATGTGAACACATCGATTGAGCCTAGGAATCCCTTGAATGGTAATGTCAGGATACACAGTAAATATCAGTGGTGGTACCCTTGATTTTGCCTAAGAATCTCGGGTTGGGATAGATGGTAAATCCCAAAGGGAGAATACATCGTAGGCATAGTAATCCCTTAACTGAAAATGGATGCTTACACGGTAAAGCCAAGAGGTTGAGATGGAAAATTTCTTCATGGTTTAGGTGGAGAGATCCAGTGGAATCCATGCTTGTGTTGGCCTAATGATCTAGTGTGGATTGCAGTAAATCTCGATATTATGTGTTTATGGTTTATGGCCTAGTGATCTGGTGTGGATTGTGGTAAATCTTGGTTCTATTGATGAGGGTGAGGTGGTGTAGCCTCGGGAAGGCCTGGTTGAGTTTTGTTTTAAGTCTGCTTGGAATATGGAATGGGTGTGATTAGTTGAAGAGAGATTTGGATCAACCAGTGTATGGTCGGGTGGTTCGTTGAAGTCCCAAACCTAGTTGGCCTTAGCATACATTAATATGAGGTTCTTTCTCCCTAATAATTCATGATTAATATATTTGTCTATATGTGGATTCTATGGCTGATGTATTCTTGATAGTTTGGTTGCTATTATGATCATTATAAGCATGCATTATGACAGTGATGATGTATGGCTCTCATCACGTTTTTATTTTTAAATGAATGAACAATGAATATATGACCTAATAGGTGATAATTCAGCTAATGTGATGAGGCAACAATGCTTCTTAGCGATTCTCAGTTAAGTATGAGACCCCTATGTTCAGATCTCTTGTTTAAACCTGTAGAATGCATATTTGTGACATGTTTGACGAAATGCCTATGATGGCTAGTAGGGTCCAGTCAAGACCTTATTCAAGTGATTGCATTTATATCGTTATTCTATTGTTATGTTTTAGTTCTCGAAGGGTCATGGAATTCTGGGCAGTGACTTGATACCTAGGCTTGAAAAAGTGGCACAAAAATATGGGTTTTACGCTACCTAGAAAAGTCCCCAGTTGCACGCATGGCCATGTTGTACGAGTGACTGGAGGGTTCCAGTCGCACTCTTGCCCATATCAAAGGAGATAATAGGGGATTGATGCACTAAAAGGTCGGTTTGTCTCAGGGGTTAGCCTCCTAGAAGGTTTGGATGGATCATGGGTGTCCTGTAGTAGGTGCAGAAGGTTTGTGTAGTTGTGGTGTCGGTTCCACTTTCTTAAGGTGACCTAGGAGCTTGAATCAGATCATATTAACTCTTTGTCACATGTTTACCCCAGTTGGCTGGTTACTTGTGTAGGTGTGGGAGAGGGGGTTTAGATGTGGAAACAAGTTATTTTATGTTCCATAAAACCAGCCAAACATATGATTCTATTAAGAATATCTTCCAATATGAGGTATTTTAGTCGATATCACATCTGCAAGTTCCTAATAATGATAAGGGAGTCTTCAAAGACAATGAGATGACTAGAGAGAGTGAGATAAAATTATGCCTTGAATAAGTGCATAAGATTTAGTTAGATTATTGGTTATGATTCCTAGTTCCGAGGTTAGTTTTCCTACAATTTTTCCTCTAGGGTGAAACACTTTAAGTTAAAAAGTTAATTTTTGTATTTCTTTCTCAGACTGTGTTGAGCCTAGGTCGAGGCTAGCCCCAGTGTTGGATGAAAGAATGTTCTGACCACCATTGGAATGTTATTCCAAAGATTTTTCAAATCTCAATTGAACGTGGATGCTAGTTTAATACCCCCAACTGTGGTTCCCATCGTTAACCCATCCCCATGGGATTTGAATTTATGCCCTGGTGGGGACTAAACCCCACATAGACCAATTGGTCTACACCTCATGGGTTAAGTTATAAAGTTACATTTGACTTATATCATTATAACTTAGATCTCAATTTTAGGCACTCAATAGATGAAAAACCAACATAGATCCATCTTAACTATGAATATATCAAGTGCCAAGAGGGATCAAGTCTCTCAAAATGAAAACCTCTTTTTGAGTGCAAAACTTGAAGAAATATTTACACCTCAAAATAGTTTTATTCCTCTTAGAGCTTGGTAGTGTTGAGTGTGGAGTCTGGTTATCTTCCTGATGTTCAAAAGTTTTTTTTACCACACCACCATTTATGTATTTAAAAAAAAAAAACACTGTGCATCATTTCGGTACCACACCAAAACTGGTGTGGTTACCGTTAGCACCAGTCGCAGTGCGGCCTGTAAATTTACAAGCAACACCACGCATGATTTTTTTTTTTTAAGGGTAAATTTTAAGTTTTTTTAGAAATCTAATTCGCTAAAAAGTTTAATTATGGAGAAACAAGTAAAATACATATACATTTGGGCATCAAGGAAGCATATTTGTTAAAGAATTTGCAAAACTAAATTTTCCCACCGTTTTCTAAAATTTGAAATCGATATGGTGGGCAATGGACGAAAGTAGTGTGTGCAATGGGAGCACCGATGGTAGGGCGCCTCACACAAGGGACATTCACATCGGTGCTTTAGAGCTCTAGAGCACTGAAGAAGTGAAAATGCAGATTTTTTTGTTGTAATTTTTTTTTTATTTAACCCTGTTCTGGTGCACGGGTTTTTGATGTGCACCAGGCGGTTTCTCAAGCGCACCGGGGCTATTTCAGTTTAGCACGGGTTTTTATGACACACCGGGCCTGAATTTGTGTAGCGCATTGATGCACTACAGTAATTAGACGCACTGGGAGGGTTTGTACGGATATCACGGTGTCTTGGTGTGCCAATTTGTAGTACGCACCAGTGATTTTCTAGTTGAATGCACCAGTGCACTACAGTAATTAGATGCACCAAAAGGGTTTGTACGGAGATCACGACGTCTTGGTGTACCAATTTTTAGTACGCACCGGTGATTTTCTAGTTTAATGCACCAGTGCGATGTAAGATGAGAAACTCACCAGACAAAAAACATACGCAAAAACCTCCACCCGCCAACCTCCTCTAGAAACCTTCGCTACAAACAGATATCTGGGCTATTTTTATAAGGGGATCCTCAAAAAAATCCGCTAGAGGGTCTTTTCCTTGTAGTGAATGGAAATTTTTTTCTTAATGTCATTATCTAATTTTTTTAATAGGGATCCATATCCATTAAAAAAATATTTTACATTTGATTCTGAAAGTGACATATATTTGTGTCATACAAATACTTGAGTGAGCCTAATGGTTAAGAACATGTGCTTTCCTTGTAAGAGATTGCAAGTTCAAATTTAGAGTTGTCAATTATGTACACCTTCCTAGATTTAGTAGTCAAATTGTTGCACAAAGGTAGGTCGATTGTCTCACACATAAGATAATATCATAATCCAATTGAATGTAGTCTTAGCTATAGCCTTAAAATCAACTTATTGTTTTTAATACTACTATATTACCTTACAAAAAAAAAAAAAAACACATACCTTCTTGAAATCTTTCATTTTTTTTTGAATAAATATTTATATCTATTAATCAATGCTTTCATCTTTATAACAAGTTCCAAATAATTGTAATATATTTAATATTTTAGAGAAGGAAATTAGGTTTTAAACACTTATTTTTGTTTATGAAGAATGCTTTTTATCAATAAATGAAATTATGAAATTGATTAAATTTTACTTTTATAAGCAAGTTTTGTTTTTCCAAGAAAAAAATTGACCTTTTTAGATATATAACAAAAATTTACATCGTATCTGCCGCAACATTCCTTAAGTGTTCAACGCCCACTAAAGTGAGGGGGCTAGTAGAAGAGTCTGTCAATATCAAGACAAAATCCAAAAAACCCAAAACTATGAAGCACCAAAAAAAATGGTGAGTCATAGAAAAAATAAAAAAATGGGCCTCCCTTAGGGGAAAAATAGCCCCAACAAGGTTCCAATAGTATTAGTATTAATCATGACAAAGTAACAACATAAACAAAAATGATATTAACAGTTTGTCCGAACTAGTGATATATGTAGAAAAAACTCCAGGATATATAGCATTTGTTGGAGTAAGTAAATAAACAGCATGAAAAGTAGAGGGATGAAACGTCAATATGGTCTGGTATTGGACACACAGACAACCAACCCATTCTTCTCCTCTATTTTCCACATGCCTAGATTTTTTCATAGAACATCCTTCTAGATAAATGGTCAGCAGTCTCGTTTCGTTCCCCGTAAATATGGTATACAAAAATCATATAAAATGTAATTTGAGAGCCTAAATCTCTTTAAGAATTGGAAGTAACAAAATGTTTTGACATCTCTGAATGTTTTTAACCCAATTTATGAAATTCATGGAGTCACCAAAGTTTTGAACCGAATCAAAATGCCTAGGTGAACGCACAAGAAAATGAGTATTTTAAGCATTTGAAGTTCAACAAAGTTGTTTTTGCCTTCTCCAAGGCCCACAGAGGCGGCCATGGAGACATTATGATTTTTGTGTATGATCATACCAGCCCCACAGGTTCCTTGGTTATCAATAGCACCATCGAATTAAGCCCAAGGTGTCTCAAATTCAATCTCTTCAATCCTTACGTTCCTTGGAGTTTTGGATGAGATAGGAGTGGGGACAAAGGATAAAATGGCCGCACATTCCACCACCACAAAATAGGGGGATGAAGAAGCATCATTGAAAATTCCTTTATTTCTAGCCAGCTAGATTCCCCACGCAATTATGAGGGGAAGGAATATGAAATCTTCATCTTTGCAAGTTTCCCACCAATCTCTCTAGGCCTCACCACAATTTTTACCCCGCCAATCAGCCTTAATGTCATAGAGAGATAAAGTATGTTCCCACACTTTTTTAGAGAAAACATAGGAGAGGAAATGGTGATCAATTGTTTCCTCTGCATGTTGGCATATGCAGCACTAGCCCAAACCATTTAAGACCCTTCTTTGTAGAAAATTCCAAGTAGGAACCTTCCTCTTCAAAATGCACCAGAAGAAAAGTTTTGTTTTTTCCGGTCCTTCCATTTTGCACAGAGATTTGAACCACAATTCTTGGCCCCTTATTTTTTTTGTTTTTCATCATATAACCATAGCCTTATTTGGGGGAGTAAAAACCTAATTTTGAGTGTACCCAATAGAGGGAGTCTGAAAAATCTTTGAGACAGACTCTAGACCAGCTAAGTTCCAGAATATAGTCCTAACACTCCTGTTCCCAATGGATTTCAAGCCTGAAATCCTCCGCCGAAAGCCAAGCTTGAGCCCAGATTGTAGTACCTTCCGGCTTAACAATATAATTCAGGGTGTATATTTCTCTATGAACAAGAGTCTCCTTGAGCCTATCAGATAGTGTGAATCTATCGTTGCACCCCACCCATGGGTCCAAACTGATCCTGCACCGCTCGCCATCACCAATTCTCCAAGAAAGACCTTTTCCTACCAAGCCTAGAGCCATCAAAGTAGCTTTCCATCTCGTGGAGACCTTGTAGGTATCTTTATCCATGATCCTAATCCAATCATCCACAAGAAGAGGATAAATATATTGTATTTTTACCACAGTCGTCTATAGATAGTTCTCGGTCAAGATCCGCTAGCCCAACTTAGCAGCCAAAGACATAGCAAAGGTCTGAAGATGTTTAATGCCCCACCCACCCCACTCCTTAGGTTTTGAAATTTTATACCATGCCACCCAAGGGAGAGTCTTATTATCCTCCTTGCCAAACCATAAGACACTTCTGCATATACTTCTAATTTTATTAATAAATCCTATTGGGTCCTAGGAGAGGTAAATCCAGTAGAAAGGGATTGCCATTAAGAAAAAATTTATGACAATAGTCCCCCCTGCCCTGGAAAGCCACTTAAAACTCCATAATCTGATTCTTTTTTCAATTTTTGTGACTAACCAATGCTAGTCCTGCTTTATGTAGGAGTCTGACTTCATATAGAAACCTAGATATTTGATGCTTGAACCCAAAGTGATCTGGGAAAAAGGGAGCAAGTTATAGGTCCATGCATGGGTAAGAGTTGATTTCTTATTATTGATTTCCATCCCACTTGCTTTCATAAAAAGATCCAAGATATTTTTCAACTTTTGAATTTCCATCTGATTCCCATTACCTAACAAGAGAGTGTCTTCCACGAATAAAAGATGAGAGATGTAAAGGTTAGTAGCCACATCGATGCCACTAAAATGACCTCTTCTCCTTGCCTAACGAAGTAATTTAATTAAGCTCTCTGCAGCCAGAAGGAAAAACAATGGAGATAGGGGGCACCCTTGTCTAAGCCCTCCCTGATTTTGGAAGAAGGGGAATGCATCCCCATTAATAAGAACAACAAAAGATACATTATAAATACAATTCATAATCCAATTCTGAAACCAAGGTGAGTGAGAAGGAGCCTTAAATAAAGCCAACTAATTCGATCATACACCTTTGATAGGTCAATCTTCACTATCATGCATTTATTCCTTGACAATTTAATCCTATGTAAAGTCTCCTGGGAAACACCTATGAACTTGCCTACCATCCAGGAAACCAAATAGTTCTTTAGAAATTTTCCGTGATTAAAAAGGTTTTAATATGTTTCAATAGTTTTGGAAATGACTTTATATATACAATTACATATAAAAATAGGTCTAAAGTCATCAAAAGAGGATGGAGAGTCCTGCTTAGGAATGAGAGCCAGAAAGGTTGTTTTAAGATCACCATGGATATAACCCTTTTTTCGATATTCCTCCACCACACTAGTAATAGAGTCCCCCATGAGTTCAAATAAATGTTGGAATAATTCCATCATCCAGCCATCTGGTCCCAGAATCTTGTCTTTTTGCATAGCCTTCAATATTAACTCTATCCGCGTACCTGGGAAAGAGTTGAGCCACTTGAATAACTTCCTCGATTGAGACCCCTTCCCAATTCACATAAAGATTCTTGAAATGAAATTTCCCCAATGTAGAGAGAACTTGGAAAGATTTTTCCACCCCTCGCTTAGGATGTTTAAGCTCCCAGATGGTATTTGAGTTCCTTCTTCCCTTGGCATAGTTTTGGAAGAATTTGGTGTTTTCATCACCAACATTAAGCCATATAGCATGAATTTTTAACCTTCATTTTTCTTGTTGGGGCCTTTATTTTGGACAAGACAATTTTGAGTTGTGGAAGGATAGGAGTGAAAAGGATAGGTGGTGAAGCGCAATCAAGAAAGGTAAGGAGTCGTTGTGGTTGCAGAAAACTTGAAGGTAGGTGGCAGAGCACAGACAGGTGGCAGCATAGATGGCAGAGACGAGAGACAAGGAACAAGAAGTAGAACTCATAGTGATGGAAAAGAGACAGAAGGCAGCGGAGCGCAAGGGAACAATTGAGCGGAAAAGGGGCAAAGACTGACAGTGTCAGTTGGCAGGAACAGATAAGCAAGGAAGGAAAGACTCTGAGGATAGTTAGAGGCTGATAGTGGATCAAAGCCTAGGAAGAGCTTTGCGGAGCTATATGTCCTAGACTGAAATGTATTGAACTCTGCGGAGTATATTTGTACTATTTTGAGATAAGCTAATAGAATCAGACTGATGTTTTATTGTGTGCTATGGACTAGTTGATACCTGCTGATCATTGTCTGTGTGACTATTTTAAAATTTTAATTCAATGCTCAGAATGTGTATGGATGAATGATAACTTGTCTCTTAAGTTGATATATATTAATTTCTTTTATATGAAATGAGGAATGAATTGCTATTAGTGATCTCTCCTCGATGCTAATTTTCTCGGGTGAGACTCCTTGCTCCCTTGAGCAGGGTGAAAATGTTGTCATTTTCCTAGACTACAACGGAACCTTGTTGGCTCCAAGCCTGAACCGGAGTCTTACCCAAAGACCTCCTTTTTTGCCAACAAATGGTTCTGTTGCCGGGACTTAAAGATTTATCTAGAAGCTAGATCATGGTATCGAGGATCTATGAGAGATAAATGTGTAGCTAGAAGGACAATCATGTAGACCAGTTCATACCGCAACAAGAGGAGCTTCAACAGTAGAGGGAAAAGAATATCAAGGATCAAGTTATGTTTTTTGACTCGACGAGCGATTTGTATAAAATTTTCTGGGGAAAATTTCCTGAATAGCTCCATAATTGGTTGTGAAGATTCCAGATCAAGTCGCTTCCTGGAGGATTGTGTCAAGCCCATTGCAATTGGACGCATATAGATCTAATAGCACTAAATCAGTTAGATACAGATCTAACCCGAGCAGTAGATTTTTGGGTAGAAACTACCTTGGATGGGTGCATCGTAGAGTTTTTAGCTAAGTGTTGTCAATCTTTTACAATAGCAAAAGATATATTTAAATCTAGGTTACAGGGAAAGCTTTTGAAAGAAGTCCCATTGTGGATTAAAGATCTAATGGTGAAGGAGGGCCTAATGTTGTTCCAAAGCTCCAAGATGGAGACCTAAAACTCCAGTACTGGGGGAAGGAGTTGAGGGAAAGATGCTAGAAACAAGGAAAAAGGGGGAATAGGGATATGGATGTCGGAACCTCCAGTAGGTTGAGAGAGCGGAGAGCACATCGGAGGGCGTGGATTATTAAAAAGTGGAGGGAAAGGGTGATATGAGAGTTTTAAAAGCAAGAAAGGAATCGACATAGCAAGGAAGAGACACCGAAGATGAAATAATAAGGAGAAGGTGAGGTGGGACCCAAAGGAATGGAAGGGTCCCTCAAGGAAGTTAGGAAAATTTATAAGAGCCTAGCACGAAGAGATAAAAGAAAAAATTACAGTGAGGAGGAGGAAGCGTGCCCCAAGGAAGAGTCTAATGTGGAGCTACATGTTGCGATGGAGCAACTATTCCAAGAGAGGCTGACAACCATAACACAAAGTAATCCTATTCCCCAAGTTTCAAGTAGCGCTAGTCCTAACCTTCCCTGGTACTCTACCATCCACCTGATAAGTTCTCGATAAAGTTACAGGAGTTTAGCAAGTTGTGTAGTACTAAGTCCACAATACAGATAACCACTAGCAACAGTGCTAGTAGCGGAATCTCTCAGCCAGGAAGCAGATGTTTTATATTAGTACCACCAACGCAAGTGAACATGGCAGGATCATTTACTTGATACCCATAATTTTCTGGAAAAAGGTAATGATGACGTAGAATAACATTGGTATCTGTGTGAAGCAATTTGGAGAGCTCGACAGACACCATATGCAGTCAAATTAATTGAATTTCAAACTACATTAAGATAAAGAACTTTAAACTGGTTCATCAAATGGTCAGAGGAACACCAAAACCCAACAATAGATGATGTTAAGAGGGAATGCGTCCAAGAATTCAAGCTGCCTTAGAAGAATCAGCAAGGATTTTCTAAGCTATGAGAAATTAAACAATGGGAAGGAGAAACAACCTAGGATTTGATGATAATATTCAAAGATGCGATTGGGAAGCTAATTTACCCAATTGATCCAAATCACTAGCGATACTAGTTTATAAAAGCACTCCTACCTTTGACCCAACAGAAGATTGATACCCTTCAAGATGCACTGGAGCAAGCAATGAAAATAGAAGCAATGGCTAGATACCCGCAGGAGTTCAGAGGGAGAGTAGTAGTGCAAGATCCATCCATACTGGGACTGCAACATCAAATAGCCAGTTTGATGGAGAAACTAAAATATATTCAACTAGTGTGACCCGCAAGACCCAATGTATGGTGTACACATTTCTTAATCGAAGGACATGTACTTATGGAATGTCCGAGGTTTCGGGGAGCCAATGTTGGGACTTCGACGACTGGAGCACTGGGGGCCCTGCCAGTCAGTGGAGTTGCATAGATAAACACTCAAGGGCTATACCAAATGCAACCCCACTTCCTAGGGTTTCCTAATCAGTAGAATAAAATAGTAGCAGAGTGCTGCGAAATGTGCAAAGGTATTGGTCATCCTCCATGATTGTGTCCAATTCTGCAAAAATATTCAAATGTTCCAAACAACATTTATTGTGACTTTTTTCCTTAGCAACTCATCTTACAGAGAAATGTAGAGCCCTGGATGCATTGGCAGAACGATTGGATAGATCTTCCTATAGAGTAAATGAGACTCCAAGAGGACGAGGAGGGGGAGGAATGAGAGGTAGCAGAACTGGAGGAGGAGGATTGGTAAGGTGTTATAACTGAGATCAAGAAGGTCACGTAGCGAGATAATGTCCGCTACCAAGGAGACCATGGTGCTCCCAAAGGAGAGTAAATTCACATGCTACTGAAGGCTGCCCAGTTCTGTTCAAGAGGCGTGAAGAAAGAACCAAGCAACGAGGAGCTAACGTAGTTAATGCAGAGCCAAGGATAGTAGAGCCTCAACCTCTTCAAAGTGTAGCTATAATAACCCAAGGATGGAAGAAAACAGGGGAGGATGCACGAGAAATGGACTCGATAAAGTTAGTCAAATCTGCATCCCAAAATAAGATTTTCAACCTAGACTGACAGAAGCAGTACTTTAAAGAAGCACTAGAGACATTCTCAAAGATTGGAAGCCATAAGATTATGGAGATTCTACAACCATCTAGTGAAGGGGAGAAGATGGTCACTACAGGGACACCTATAGAAGAAAGGTTTCGACTGTTCCTGAAAATTGTGAACAATGGACAGATGCTGGAACAGCTAAAGAAAAAACTAGAAATAGTTGTTCAAGGAGGAGCAGGACATGAGGATTCAAGTAACACAATTGAAAAATATATAAGAAGAATAAAAATAAATAAGAGAAGGATCGGAAAATAGTTCCATATAAATGCTCAAGTTGTGAGATTCAAAATAAGAGCACAATACTAGATCTCGGATCAGATGTCAACATTCTTCCTAGAAATACATGGGAAGCATTGGAAAAATTGAAGTTGTCATACTCACCAATACAGCTAATAATGGAAAATCAATACTGCATCATACCAATAGGGAGACTGGAAGAAGTTTAGGTTGATGTTTCGGGAGTAAAACCCTATACGGACTTTGAAGTAATAGATATCATGGGTGAAAAGGATCCCTATCATGCCTTGCTCGGAATAGATTGGGCCTTTGAAAATTATGCATTTATCGATTTAAAGGAGATGATGATATTCGAAGATGGTGGGGTCATAGTGGTCCAGCCATTCGATCTGTATCAAGGACCCTGATACACAGAAACTGTTGACAACAGAGAAGATGCATAACTTCTATATCAACTCTACCAAATGATAGTAGTAAAAAGAGAAGATTACATTAATCTGACAGCAGGAGTAACAATAAGTTGGAGGAGTCTTTAGAGTTCTGACGTAGGATCAGAAGTGGCCTTGGATGATTGGCAGGAGGGAGGATATGAAATCAACACCAAAAGATGTGCTAATATTCAGGGAGTCAATTGGATTGGCATAGAGGTAAGAGATTGCCCAACTCTTTCAAATATGCAAGCTGTCAATACATTTATTACCAAAATAGAAGACAAAGTGCCAATACAACATAGTGTCCCTCTCATGGATGCAGAACTGCAATCCACTTCAGAAATATGGTGGGAAACCCATCGCAACTCTCTCTCTCGGTGGGAAGACATTGCCAAAGCATTAATAACAAGATTTCAAGCGGCTTCAGGACTGCAATCAGAGGAAAAGTATCGAGGAGACTCAGACCCCTTGGTATATCTAAATATTTGTGAATGTAAGTGGAGAGAAGAGGAATATCCAAAATATTTATGGTTACACAACTTCATACATTCACTGGACACCATTCCGCAAGATTGGTACCTGACAGAAGAGAAGAAGAGAGAAACAGACACCTAGGAAACAGTTGCGGAAAGATTTACTCAATGTTTTTTCTTTCAAGGGAGATACAAACTAGGTTATGGATACTTTACAAGAAATTAAAAGAATATTTTCTTTTCCAGAGCTTGAGGAAGATAAGGAAATGTCCATGTCAGATCAGAGAGCCATAGAATCAGTAGCATGCAAAAGAATAGATCGAAATATAGATGATGATGATTTAGAAAACCTACGACATCTATCCTTTGAAGAAAAGGAAGGAGAAAGAGAGATACAAGAGGAACCAACTATTGAAGGATTACAACTGTTACCCCTGAATATAAAGAAGCAGAACATTGGAAGCAAAGAGAATCTCAATATTGCATCCATCAGAGACTATTGGGATATAGAAACCACAATAGAAATTTTTGACCTGCTACAAGAACATGAAGACCTATTCCCATCTTCAGTAAAAGAACTCAAATGAATTAAACGAGATTTTGGGGCGATGTGCATAGTACTGAAACCTGATGCCAGGCTAGTAAAACATAGACCTTACCGCATGAACCCAAGGTTAAAATAAAAGGTTAAAGCAGAGATAGAAAAAATGTTGAATGCATGCTTGATCTTTCTAGTTGAAGAAGCAAAATGGGTCAGCCTAATAGTAATACATAGTAAAAAGGAAAAATAAGAAATAAGAGTATGTGTAGACTACAGAAGTCTAAATAATGCATGTATTCATGACCCCTTCCCAATACCATTTAGTGATGAATTTCTAGAAAACATGGCGGGAAATGAATCATACTCATTCACAAATGGCTTCTCAGGGTATCATCAGGTACGAATAATAGAAGAAGATAAAAGAAAAACTACCTTCACAACAGAATGGAGATCATAAGCCTATCATGTCGTGCCTTTTGGGCTAAATAATGCACTAGCTGTATTTTCACGAATATTAATAGCATCATTCAGCGATTATATTCATAAGTTCCTAGAAGTGTACATGGACAATTGGACGATGTATATTTTACTCAAAAACCATGAAAGTATGTTAAGGATAATTTTTGACAGGTGCAGACAACTTCAAATTTGTCTGTACCTCAAAAAGTGCATATTTTCAGTACCCTTTGGAACACTATTGGGACATGTTGTCTGTAGGAAAGGAGTATGTGTGGACCCCTCAAAGGTGGCGGTAATTGTGAATATGGACGCCCTGGAGAATGCGAAGAAGTTGATATCACTACTTGGACACACAGGATACTACAAGAGGTTCATCTACAACTATGCAAAAATCATAGCATCACTGGAAAAAATGTTGCGGAAAACAGAAAAATTCATATGGAATGATGAATGCACTAAGGCATTGGACAAGTTGAAGGAGAAATTAGTGAGTGCACCCATTTTGGCCCATCTGAACTGGGATAAACAGTTCCATGTCCATATTGACGCTTCAAGTATTGCTTTGGGAGCAATGCTAGCTCAGCCAGGAGAAACCCCCATAAATCACCAGTATACTTCGCAAGAAAAAAATTATGAACGACAGAAAGGAGCTACAAAACAGCAGAGAGAGAAGCTCTTGCGATGGTATATTCTCTACAGAAATTATACCACTATTTATTGGGAGGGACATTCAAATTCTTCATAGATCACTCAACACTAAAATATTTAGTAAACATACCTATCCTAGAGGGCAGAATTTGCAGGTGGCTTCCACTATTCCAAGAGCTCACTTTTGAAGTGATAGTAAAGTCGGGAAGACTCAATGTTGGTCCCGACCATTTGTCAATATTGGAAGATAGAGAAAATGGGGGACCACTCGATGATCAACTGCCAAATTTTGATATTTTCTGCATAGAACCCATTCCATATTATCTGGAACAGATAGAAACATACTTGGCCACAGGAGAATGCCCAGTGGAATACACATCAACTCAAAGAATACACTTAGTAAGTAAAGCAGCTGAGTACCAACTCATAGCCGAACTGTTGTATAAAATGGGCCTAGATCATATCCTACGAAGGTGTGTATTAGATCACGAAATAGCATACATCTTGTGGGAGTGTCACAATGGAGTTGCAGGAGGCCATGTCAACGCAAAACCTACTGCAAAGAAAATACTACAATCAGGATTATGGTGGCCAAAAATGCACAAAGACAGCAAATATTATTATGTCCTTAATAAGAAACTCGCATGTTGCGCAAACACAACCATCACCCTGTTGTGATATGGAGACCATATCGCAACCAATTGTGGTCGGGTGGGGAGTCTACAATGTTACAGAGCCTAACCATGTCAACCATAATTCACTCATAATGAGCCATCATAGTGTTTTCAGTCCGTAAGATCACCCAAAATTGAGAAATAATTTCCATAATTAGTAATCCCCATATCGTAATCAAGTTTCCACTTTAATCTATAATTATTGGCCATCACCTCTACCTAACTTCTAAAGCCACTGTCAGTGCTATCAGAGTCCACCTCACCCAAGTAACTAATCACACGATTATAGCCATGAGGAGAGACAGTAAAAATTAATTAGTTATGGTTTCACATCAACATACTTTGTTCCAGTAATCCTACTTAATCTGCATGGAGGAGGGAAACAACAAAGTGGCGGAGAATTCTGAAGTATCAGAGCAAGAAACTGCTATAATGGTTAGCCCAATTTCAACAGAAAAATCTCAGAATAATAGACCAACAACAATTCAGGTATACTGCAGAAGAAATAAAATGATGGGGTGACTGCTTCAGTGGTCAAACCGGAGCTCAACGAAAGAATTCAAAGGTTAGATTCACTGGTTGGAAAATATGATAATGCCACCCTTATAGCTACTGACTTCATGGATTCATTCCAGTTCCCAGCACTGAAGAGGAAAGTTTACATTGAAAACAACGTTAAGGAAGGAGGAGGCGAAGCAGCGAGGGTGCATCCAGACTTTAGAGGCATCCAAATATCGAAAATTCTGCATCTCAGAAGTCTAATAGTATTTGGGACAACGGGAGCGGAAATGCAGTGCACCAAATTCCTCATCAGCATAATCCAGAATGGGTCGATGTGGCTTGGGAGGGAGATCCCAATTCACGAGGAGGATATACACAGACTTACAGGACTATCAGCAGTAGGAAGGGATGTATCATTAGCGTTCCAAAACACATCTAAAAGAGCTAAGAAGGTGGGGGACTGTGACTACTACATGAAGTACGACACAAAGAGAGGAGAAAAGGGAGCCAAAATTGATCTTATTAATGCCTGAGCAGTGAAATTTTCTTGCTATTTGATTTCTGACAAAAATATGAGGCACTATACCAAGGGGGAATGCACCCTTGATACAATATCGATTGCAAACCATTATATACAAGGGGCACAATTGAATTGGTGTGTGTTTTTGCTATAGGAGCTCTTCGAGGCTTGCAAAGACAACTTCAAGTGGCCACAAGATTTATATATGGTTATCTAATCATGGCTCTCGTGATGTGGAAATGGAGTCCACCAGGAGGGAGGCCGCTTGCGAAGATCACCGAAGACCAACACATGGCCCTAAGGTACACACCATGGAAAGTATCAAGTGACCCGTGTACCAAAGAGATAAATGAAGAAGCCTTTGCAGCTTGGTATCGACAGATGATAGACGTGGTTAAAATTCAACAAAGGTTTCCCAGGAGCCTGTTGGAAAGATACTTCCCTCATATCTGGTTTGGGGTGTCTCACAACCGGACCTATATTCAGCCAGATTGTCTCAATGGCAATACCTTTCATAAAAAGCTGCTAAAGTGTCAAATAAAGGAGGAGGCATTTCATGCAGAAGTTTCTTCATGGACAGGAATAACAATGGAATTCAGAAGTGGGAACCCAATTTATTCATTTGATGCTATGTGTTAGCCACCTATAAAAAATTTCATATCAAATGGTGGCTAAAATTATTTTTAAGCCTTCAAGAAACAATTTTTTGGCCAAATTGTGAGTTCTTAAATTCTTATGAAGATAACTAATCCTTTATTTAATCTTCACTATTGTTTCCCTCATAAAATTGAAAAATCTGCTATTTGCAAGGAGAAAGACTGCTTAAAAAACCCATTTTTCGCCTTTCGTTTTACCCCTCCTTTTACTCATAATTAACCTCCATTTTCGTCTCCTTTTTCCTCATCAAATTCCTCCATTTCCCTCATTTCCCTTCCTTTCCTCCATAAATTCCCTTTGATAAGGTTTGAAACTCCATTTTTAAACCTTATCGGACCTCTCAAAATCCTCAAAAAACCTTCAAAAATCATAAAAAACAGTTTTTTTTGAATTAAGGCCTTAAGCCCCCTTTTTTTCCTTAGCCCCAGCCTCGTTTTCCACATAAAACCGACACTAAGACCAGGCGTTGAGGCCTAATTGCACAATCGTAATCAGGCTTTTCTTTTTGTTACCTATTACTTTGAAAAACTCTGATTGTGATTAAGCCTTCTCTTTTAAACACACGATCTATTCATCTTTTTCACAGGACCTTAGCCCTGCAATCAGGTGCTAAAACACCATAAATACCCTTCTTGAAACATAACTTTTCTATGTATTTTATTAAAAACCCGACTTTCCTATGTTTTAATAAAACCCGACAGTTCGTTGTTTCGGCAAACATCAGTCGTTGATCTAAAACCGATCAACGACCAATCCATAATCACATCGCAAGTTTTTAATTTGCACCTTCCTCTCTCCTCCGCCGATTGGCGACCCTGCGATCGGATCCCGACCATTGATCTGCTCTACCGAGCCCAGATCCGATGGTCCATATCGCTCCCCTTTCAAAACCCACATTTCTGCCTTTGGCATTCATGACTTAATCTCCACCGTCGATCTAGTTTTTAGATCGACGGCTCATACTCAATCGTATCACAAAAATCCGCTTGTCCATACCCTTTTCATCCCGCCAATGAGATTTAGTCTAAATCGTCGAATCCACAAGAACCGACGGCCCAGATTAATCGCCCTGCGCCATGGCCCTCCGACATTAAAACCCGTCAATTCATCCTGACTGTTGATCTCTCTAATATCTAACGGTCCACGCGTAATCGCATCGCAAATTTTCTTGTGTGCCTTACTCTCTCCTCTGCCAATTGGCAATCTTGCGAACGGATCTGGGCCATCCATTCACCAAGATCTAACAGTCCAGATCAAACACTAACTTCCTCTGTTATTTTACAAAACCCCGCAGTGTAAATCATTCGGTGAATACCCATCGTTGATCTCTGCTGATCAACAGCCCACAATTACCCGATCTCTGCTCGACCCCTGCCTTATATTCCATTTCATTTACCCTAAGATTAAATCTGAGCCGTTCATTCTAAAGATCTAACGGTCCAGATGTAACCCGGTAGGCCCAACTCCTTTGGGACCTACCTCCCCCATCGATCAATCCTGACTGTTCATCCTATGATCCAACGAACCAGATCAAAACCGCCTTGACCCTGCCTACCTTCTTCTGCCCATGCAACTTGTCTTATCGCGCCCTCATCTCCACCATCGGATCTCTCCGCCTTTGATTCGACGACTAAGACTCAATATCGTGTGATTCTAAGCCCGAACGTTAATTCCTAAAAATTACGCGATATGGGCGGTTTCTAAAGGACACGTGTCGGCCAGAGACCCATATCGCATTTTTTTGGAGAAATTCTGAAACCGCCTTTGAGCAGCGCAACACCAATGATTTTTACAGTCGAAACAACTTTTCCCATTTGCATTACATTTTCTTATTTTAAATATCCACCGTTGATCTCTGAGATCTAACGGTCTCAGTTTAAACTCGCCATTTAGACCATCGCTCTCCACCATTCTTCCAAAGGACTTCATCAACGAATCTCCGCTGTCGATCTCTGTTGGTTAATTTAATCCAACGGTCCAGAATCATTCCGCAACCCCAAAATTAATTTAACCCCATTTCCCTTCCACCAAGGATTTTTCCCCATTTTTCATTACATTTTCCTCTCTTTTACCTCCTCTGCATTATAAACTCCTCCAATTGATCTCAACCGTTGATCTTTACAAATCAACGACCCGGACTTAATCCAACCACCGTTTATCCAACTGCCTCCCCATCTGACCCTAGCGAGCAATCCTCGTCGTTGGTGGCTTTCATCCAACGGTCACGATCTAACCTAAACCTCCAAAGCAGTTTAAACCTATCCCCACAAGATTTTTATAATTTTTTCTTGTTTGTGCAGGTTTTAATGGTTTTTCCATTGTTTTAAAAGAAAATCAAAGGCTAGGGATGACGATCCCTCAGGCCACTATTCATAACGAGGATCATTCTGCAGGGTTTTCACATCATGATTTATTTGTGCCTCATGAGCACTGATAACATGATAAAACCCTCTGTACGCTTGCGCAGCAAACAAAACATAGTAAACCTTGATCCGATAAAGAGTATCAGCATCCTGGGATAAAATTAAAGCAGAAATCAATGTTTATTAATTTTAAAAACAATTTTGAGGGATTGCGGCCTAAGTTCGACTATCTAAAGCCTAATCCACTCAATTGAAGACAGTATGAAGACCAGAAGACAGAGATTAGGCCTAATTAAGCCTATAACACAGGAATAAAGCAAATTAACAGTGTCTTAGGAAAGAACAATTAGATTTATCAGTCCGAGAAGCCTCCACTGCCATGTTAGAGGCTAATTGAATCCTCACCTGCTACCAAAAGACACGTGCAACCTCAAAGAAATCAAAGAAGGCAGAGTTATTGCCTCAGTCAGTGATATTTTTCCTAAAGACAACTGAACAGTTAATTCAACCAAAGGAACTTATTGTAAACTGTCAGCAGAGTTATTACAAAGATAACAAAGAGCCTTAAAGTCAACAAACTCTCCCAGCAAGCTTAATACTTAATGAAAATCAATTAATACAGAGGAAATATCAGAAAGCTTCTCCATTGAGCCCCTCAAAGGTCGAGAATCATTAAACTATATTAATTGAGCCTAGAGATATTTTCTCTCATCCCACTTCCTCATTTCTTCTATAAATATTTTTGTAGAAGATGAGAAAAAGGTTGGTCACTGAATATCTGATGCATGTAAATAGTCTCTTGAAGCTGCTGTAAGCTCTGTTTGTAATTGAAGATACCTAAGTTGATATGAGAAGTTTGAAGCTATAGAGAACGACTAGACTTGATGATTGTAACTGTTTGAACATCAAATACAAGCTGATTTATCGGATCCTAGTCTATGTCAACGGTGATGTGTTTCTTATTGTAAATTGTTATTTTCTTTTTGTTTCCATTCTGTCCACTTTCTCTGATAAAGAACAACAAATATAGAGCTAGGATTTACTTTTACAAGTACCCTACTCTCACTTATAAGCTTTATCTTTATGTTTTCCTCCAAATTGTGTATTTGAGAATGATTTAATACAGTTTGAGCAGTTAAGGAATGCTGTTGTTCCCATGTCTTACTGTCTAAACTTCAAACATCATTTTTGAATGTTATTTTCAGTTTATGCTAAGTAGAGTTGAACTAGGGAAGTCTATGGTTAGCCCTACCCTCTGGTTTCTCCTTCAAAGGTTGTCTGAAATTTTCCCTAAGAGTATGTTGAAAGCAGGCTAGGTTCAAATTCCTTACCTGATCTTAGACTATTCTTCGTTTATCTTAAGTTTTTTTCTTGAAAGTTTTCTAATTAAAGACGAACTAGGGAAGTCTATGGTTAGCCCTATCCTCTAGTCTCTTCTCCAACAGTTGCTTTGAAAAGTTTCCCTTTGAATATGCTGAAAGCAGGATAGGTTCAAAGTCCTTACTTGATCTTAAGCTATTCTTGTTGTGTTTTAAATTTTTTCTATTGAAAGTGCATCAAAAGCAGGCTAGTTTCAAAGTACTTACCTGATCTTAGATTACTTTTATGTTTTTCTCAAGTGCATGCCAAAAGAAAGATAGTTTCAAAGTACTTACTTGATCTTAGGCTGTTCTTTGTTCTTCATTTGTTTGATCTTCATTTCTTATTGTTATCATTCCATAAAATCAACTTAAAGAGATCCTTAGACATCGATGACTTGCCCCATGGACCACTCTTGAACCTTATTGTTTCAATTAAATCCTATTATGACTCCATAGCCCAATGGATTGAAGCTGCTCCTAGCCTATCTTATTAGTTGAATCATTCCTCAACTTGCATTCACCTTCACCCTTCATTTAGACTCCCTTCACCTTCACATATCTTTGCCCAACCAAAAAAAACAAAAATCTTGTTCTTCATAACTAGCCTAATATCATTTCAAAAGCCTTAAAGATAAACCAATCTTTGCACTTATGGAGATATCCTTCTCTGGATTCAGGAGGGCTAGATCCTAGAATCCCAAAGTGGTTCAAATGTCCTCCCTGCAGCTTTAGTCTTGCCAATCTACTGAAATTACGGGGACCTAACATTTCTGGCGACTCCGCTGGGGATTTCTGAGCAAAATTACATCTTATACAGTCTTAAGGACCTCAAGAAACACCTTGATTCAAGAACATTTCGTGTGTTAGCCATTTGAGCCACCAGAACCCAACATTTCTGGCGACTCCGCTGGGGACTCTGAGTAAAATTTCATCTCAGACACCCATAAGGCATCAAAAAACCCCTTGAGTACAAGTAGCCCTCTTCAAGCACTACCAAAGCAAATGGTAATCATGATAAAACTTATTTGAGTCAGTGAAAAACTAAGGAACTCTTAGGATTCTCATAAAGCTTATCAACCTTGAAGGAATCAGCTAACTTAGCCATAAGAGTAAACTTTCTTTGTCTCATCACCGTAGCTAAGTGTTGAAACAAATTTAGGACACTCTTAGAACCCATAGGACTAAAAAAACTCAGAAAACCCAAAAATATTTCAAATTGGTATTCAAATAAACATGGTGGTGGACCATAAAAACTTTTATCTCCTATGAGAGCTAAAAATGTCCACCTGGTGACTCCACAATCCTAAACAGACCTTAAGACTCCACTGGGAAACCCATTATCATCATAACATCATTTAAACTCAGTTAAAGAATACTTTGAGGATAAAGTTTTTTTTGTTTAAAGATCAGTTAGCCTCCTAAAGATTGTCGTATTTGGTTAAAATTTTCTTGTAAGTTGGGTCTAAAAAACATAGCATAGTGGCTCCTAGAATGATTCATACTAGAGCTTATCCTGAGCCAAACCCTCCTGAGATAGTTGATAATCCTGAAAGAATACTTAGGAAGTCTCCTAAGGCCAAATATTCAACTATTGTCAGATCACTCCATAGAGCTAATTCTGTTCCTGAAAACCTTGCAGCTCTACAAGAATCACAAGTTGACTTAGAAACCCATTCCGAACTAGGTCACTTGATGATGTAGATCAAATAGATTTTGAGCATTCACTTTCATCCCAAGACAGAAGTGAACATCCTGGTAGCAGAGAAACTACTCCACCTGATTCACATTTCATTCATAATTTTGGTCTCTCTCATCGTAGGTCTGCTCAACAATCTATTGTTGGTCCATCCACATCTGTTCTTCATACATCCACTATCCAAACCACTCCATTCCAACCCACTTTCCCTCTTGTCAATCCACCACTTGTAAACCCCCCACTTTTTCCACAACCTCCTATCATGGCAACATGGTATGCTCCCCTAGTCCTTCCTTTACCTCTAGTCAATCTTCCACAGGACTATCAGTCCAATATACCTTTGTATGATGCCAGTGGTGCTACTACTGCTTCAAAACATGTGGACAAGATGAATGACTACTTTGACAGAAACGAGCTTGATGATGAAACAGTCAAACTTAGACTATTTGCTCAAAGCTTAGGGGGAGAAGCAAGAAAATGGTTTAAAGGCTTAACCCCTCATAGTATTAATGATCTCCAAGCCTTCCATCAGTCATTCTTAAACAAATGGGAATTCAAGAAAAACCCTCTCCAAATACTTTCTGATTACAAGAACCTCCAAAGAAACATCGGGGAGAGTGTACAAGCTTATTGCACTAGGTTTAATAATGTGTATAATGCACTTCCCCCAGATCTCAAGCCTCCACAAGGCTCAGCTTTAAACAATTTTCCTGAAGGATTTCATCCTGAAATGGCCTATCAGCTGAGAGAGAGAGATCCTTTGAATCTTTAAGATATGCAAAAAGGAGCTATTGTTGTGGAAGTTAATTTAATGGAGAAAAGAGTAAGAATGAGGAATGAGAAGAAAGTTTCCTTTAGGGAGGAATCCACACCTTCCACATCTAGCTCAAAGATGGAAAGAATGATGGAAGAGATGATGAAAAACATGAGCATACTGGAGAGAGCACAAGTAAGTCAAAATCAATCAGCTCCTCAGAACAGAAATCAAAATCAAAATCAAAATTTTAGGAGAAACCAACCTCAAAACAGACCAAGGGAGGATGATTAGCAGATTACACCTCCTTTTCATCAAAACTATGTAAGTGAGGTTGAAAAAATGATAGAACAAACAGAGGAAGATAACATAAACATGTTGGGAGTAGATAATGATGATTTTGAAGTTCATTACAATAGGAAACAAGGTCTATACACACCCTATGATGATAAAAGAGCAGAAGATGAATTTTATTATCAAGAAATGGAAAATGTCATCATAGAAACCCAAAAAGAATATGACCTTAGGAGTAAAATCAATCAAGAAACTCCCAAGACTAAGACCTTTGAAAGTTCTGGAAAAAACAGCCCTGTAAATAAACCAAAGGTTACAAAATAGAAAGACAAAACAGTGGCTGGAAATTCTGATAAAAAAAAAAGAAAAAGGCACTCAAAGAAATGAAAAACAGAGTGCAGACCTTAGTAGCGTTAGCACCTCAGCTAGTGCTCCTATTAAAAAAAATTTGACAAATGTAAATAGAGGAAATCAGCGAACTGATTTTGTTGATAAAGTGGTAGTTAATAAGGCTGAAACAAGCATTTTCAAAAATCAGATGCCTTTTAGTTTGGAGCAGGAAATTGCCAAAATCAAAATCTCTATCCCTCTCACAGAATTAGCTACCCAAGATATGTATAGATCCCAAATTTTGAAGGCTTTTAACATAGAAGAGAATAATGACACTATCAATCTTAATGATGACCAACCAGAGCACATTTTTGGTCCTAAGATTGAGGGTAGATATCAAGAAGGATCAGTTCCTCATTTTTATGTTAGTTTACAAATTCATGAAAAAAATTTACACAATGCTATGCATGATTCAGGGGCCTCTCATAACTTAATGCCCAATGCTGTAATGGAGAGCCTAGGCCTTGAAATCACTAGACCATACAAATATCTTTACTCCTTTGACTCAAGCAGAGTCAAATGTTTAGGTTTAATCAAAGATCTCTGTGTAAACTTAGCACAAATTCCAGCCAAGTGTTTAGTAATGGATATTGTAGTGGCTGATGTGCCCCCCAAGTATGGTATGTTGTTATCAAGATCCTGGGGAGCTAAGTTACAAGGAACAATGCAAATGGATATGAAATATGCTACTATCCCTGTTTTCAATCAAACTAGGAAACTTTATAGGGAATCTCATATGCAATACATGGTTACCAGCTAAGAGATACCACAAAACTCTCCTCTTTATTCTGTACATACAGGCCTTGATTCATTTATCCTGTTCAATGATGAAACATTCAGTGGACAAGAAACTTTAACTGAATTAGTGGTAGATATTGAAAAAGAGGAAAACAAGACGGAACCTTCAAAATAGTTTGCTAAATCTAAAAATCATAGCAAACAAATCACAGGTCTAGAGCTGCAAATTATTCATCCATTGCTTTTCAACCTTGAGATTCAAGAGAAGAATCCTCAACACGATGAAAAACATGATGAAATAAAAAAAATTCAATATAGTGTTGATCTTCAAGAGCAATCCAAAAGTGCACTAGATGAAGAGAATAGTAACCAAACTAGTGAATCTGAAACTAGTCCTCTTTGGAGTATGAACTTTGATGGGTCTTGCACTAAAAGTGATGCAGGCATAGGAGTGTGGCTTCACAATATGATGAACAATCATGCTGAAGGGCATTCTTGCAAATTAAACTTTCAATGCACCAACAACATAGCTGAGTATGAAGCCCTCCTTTTAGGCCTGCACTTATTGAATAAATGAGGGGCCAAAAGGATAAAGGTGCATGGTGATTATGAACTGATTATCAAGCAAGTGAATGGGGAATATAGTACCAAACACCCGAGAATTAGAGCATGTAGGAATGATGTCATGGATTTATTGAAAACATTTGAGGAATTCCAACTGATTTTTGTCCCAAAAAAAGAAAATATTCAAGCTAATGGTTTAGCTTTTGCTGCTAGAACGTGCCTAACTCCTTATGAAACCAAAAAATGCACAAAGAAAATCAAATTTCAACCAGCTGTCCCAGATAATGAAAAATATTGGCAAGTGTTTGATGGGGATAAAAAAATAGAAGAATTCCTACAGTCCAGAAATGAATTTGAGCTACCAAGTTCATATTCAGATTATGAATCAGATTGTCCTGTGGAAGAAAATATGCTTGATGAAGAAGTAAACTCTCCAAATATTGTTGTTATAAATCTGCTAGCTGATAAAGTTGAACATAACACAGAGATTAGTGCAAATTTACCAAAATAAGACTTAGAAACATTGCAATCTGACACACAAAGTTTACCAAAAGGTCTGGTCCCTTTAGAAGAGTTGTTTGATTTCAATGATGTTGCCAAGAAACCAAAACTAGAGCCTGTTGAAACTGAGGTCGAAGAGTTTAATATAGGCAGTGAACTAAAACCAAAGATGATCAAATTGTCTAAAACTTTACCAGCTCACATCAAACTGAAATACATTGAGCTGTTTAAAGAATTTTCTGATGTTTTTGCATGGAGTTATGAGGATCTGAATTCCTATGACATAAATATAATTCAGCACAAGATACATCTCAAAGAAAACCAAAAACCTTTTAAACAAAATTGCGCAGAATCAACCCTATTCAATTACCTATGGTTGAGAAGGAAATCAAGAAAATGTATGAGGCTGGTATTATTGTTCCTATTAGATATTCAGATTGGGTGTCTAATCTTGTGTCAGTAAGGACAAAGACAGGATAAATAAGGCTTTTTATTGACTTTAGAGACTT
This sequence comes from Pinus albicaulis, assembly GCA_034641835.2. NCBI lineage: Eukaryota > Viridiplantae > Streptophyta > Pinopsida > Pinales > Pinaceae > Pinus > Pinus albicaulis. Next base: position 169,507,374 of record CM076578.1, on the reverse strand, counting down.
AAAAAAAGCCTCATTAAAGGACAACTACCCTTTACCTAAGATGGATCACATTTTACAAAGGGTAGTTGGCTCTAAAGAATTTCTTTACTAGATGGCTTCTCGGGATACAATCAGATTTTAGTACATCCTGATGATCAAATAAAGACAGCCTTACTACACCTTGGGGTACTTTTATGTATGTGAAAATTCCCTTTGGTTTAATGAATGGTGGTGCTACTTTTGCAGAGAGCCATGGATATTTCATTCTCGGAAGAATTAGGCTTCTTCATCATTATCTACCTTAATGATATCACTATTTTTTCTAAGACAAATGAAGAATACCTAGAACACTTGAGAAAAGTCTTTGAGAAATGCAGAAATTTTGGGATATCTTTAAATCCAAAGAAAACAATGTTTGGTTCCAAGAAGGTAAACTACTTGGACACATCATTTCAGAAGAGGGGATAAGGATAGACCCAAAGAGAATTGAGGGTATATTGCAAATCATTCATCCTCGAAACATCAAGGAACTTCAATCTTTCATTGGAAAGATTAATTTCTTGAGAAGGTTCATACCCAACTTAGTTGAACTCCTTAGAAACATAACAAACATGTTAAAGAAAGAAGAAGGAGTCAAATGGACCTTAAAAGCAAAGAAATCTTTCAAACTGGTAAAACAAGCATTAACCAAAGCACCAGTACTTATAAGTCCTGACTTTACAGAAGATTTTTACATCTTTTCATTTGCAACAGAACATACAGTGGTTGCTGTCCTATTGCAGAAAAATCCATAGGGACAAGAGAAACCAATTACATTCTTTAGCAAGGCATTGAGGGATGCACCTCTGAAGTACAACATCATGGAAAAACAAGCCTTTGTTTTAGTCAAAGCCTTAAAAGACTTCAGAGTTTATATTCTACACTCCCACATAATTTCATTTGTGCCCAACTAAGTTGTAAAATACATCCTAACACAGAACCCAGATGGCAAGAGAGGAAATTGGATAGCTATGATACTTGAATATGATTTAGAAATCAAGACCACTAAACTCATAAAAGGCCAAGGACTAGCAAGATTAATGGCTGAATCTAATTTTCAAGCTCTTGATATAAAATCATTTTATGAATTCCTCCTGGTATGCTGATATTTTATATGTTTTTCTCAATTTGAATACACCTCCTAGTTTTTCTAAGACAAAGGCAAGATTTTTAAAGTTAAAAGTTGTTAAATAGTGCATTTTAGATAAATGTCTATATTGGAAAAATGCTAGTGGGTTATTGCTTAAATGTTTGCCTGAGAATGATGCAGAGAAAATCAAGCATGAGTTCCATGAAGGAGAATGTGGAGGCCACCTCTATTGGAAGACAACAGCCAACAAAATCCTTAGAGTTGGTTACTTTTGGCCCACCCTCTTTCAAGATGTCCATAAAATGATTATTACCTGTCATAAATGCCAACTCTTTGAAGGCAAAAGAAAATTACTTCCTTTACCCTTGCATTCAATCACTGTTGAAGCTCCTTTTCAACAGTGGGGTTTAGACTTCATAGGAGAAATCCATCCACCCTCATATGCCCAGCATAGATGGATTCTCACTGCAAAAAACTACTTTACCAAATGGATAGAAGCCATCCATTTTAGGCAAGCCAATGACTCTATCATTATAAAATTCCTTGAAAATCATATCCTCTCTAGATTTGGCTGCCCTAGGAAGATTATTACTGACAATGTTGCTGCATTTGGATCCAAAAAGATGGTTGAATTCTGTCACAAATATCAGATTACATTGGGGCATTCTAATGCTTATTACCCTCAAGGTAATGGGATGGCAGAATCCTCAAATAAGAGTTCGGTAAACATAATCAAGAATTTGCTAGAGGACAATAAGAAATCATGGCACACAAAGTTGGTGCATGCACTTTGGGCTGACAGATTAACACTTAAAAAATCAACTGGGATTTCACCCTACTAGCTTGTTTATGGGATATATGCAATTTTTCCAACCAAACTAGGGGTGCCAGTCATGAAGCTGATCCAATAAGTACAGTCTGAAGATAATGACATGATAAGAAGAATAAATCAGACTATACACCTTCAACAAACCAGAGAGGAAGTCTACAATAGAGCATTACAAAAGCAAGAAAGCATCAAGAAGTTGTTTGATAGAAGAACAAAAGCCAGTAATTTCAATATCGGTGACAAAATTTTAAAGTGGGATTCAAGGAGAGAAAATAAGGGAAAACATGGGAAGTTTGATAACTTATGGCTTGGCCCTTATCTCATTCATTCTACAGCTGGTAATAATGCTTATTTTTTGCAAGAATTGAATGGAATTGAACTGTTTGGGGGTGCTGTCAATGGAAGGATGCTCAAACATTATTTCTCTTAACTATATCAGTTTGGAAGCCTTTTATTTTTTCTCATTGTAAATATCATACTCCTCATTGCATTCAAAGTTAGAAAATGAAAAAATGCAAAAAAAATAGAAAGAGAAAAGAGGGCAGATTGTAAAAACAAGAAAGGTACAGCCCCATACCAAAAAGAGAAACAAAATCTGAAAGTGTGCAAGCTCAAATGCCACTCCTAAGAAACACACTCCTAGTTAGTCATACAGCCTAATCATGACTAATTGGTTTTTAATTTACTGCTGATAAGTTAGTGAAATAGATTTTCCAAACAGCTTAATCTTGGCTTATCAGTTAGGTAGATTAGGATAGAAGAAAAAGGTTCGAACAATCTAAAATATGAACCTATAAATTCCAAAAGAAAGAATGGCTCTAACTAGATCAAATCTTGAGCCAAGGATAGAAGTAAACTGGTTCTGATATGCTCAAAACTTGAACCAGATAACAAAGAAAAACAACTCAAACAAGCCTAAAAACAGAGCTGAAGAAAAGAGGAGGATGTTCTTAAAACTTTCAGATCTTAAGCCTTCACCATTTTGATTTAATTTTCTGCAAATAATTATCTATGTGCAGCTTGTTTTTATGCCATAGATCAGAAACAAGTTAGACTGTTCAATCCTGACTTGTAAGCTTTTGAATTTCTTGTTTTAGAAATTAGAGAATAAAAATATGTTGGACAGTCTAATCCTAACAGATAGTAGTTAGGTAGAGAAACTTATGAGTTCAACTGCCTAATCTGAACTCATGGAGGAATAAGTTTAGAATTAGATTAGTTTGCTTTTTTCCAAAAGAATAAAATGTTTGTAAAAAGTGTTTTCCAATCCAAATGCACTCTGAAAGAAGAAAAAATGTTAGATCATTAGGATTGGGTAGGTAGAAAGCTTGTTTTGATAGAATTCCATTGTTTTAATGGCTGTTAACATTGTTAGAGAAAAAGAAGATCAGCAAAGGAAATAAAGTTGCAGCCCAATGGATAAAGCATTGATTAGCTTCTAGAGAAGACATGTCTGAGGTTCTTGACACCTCCAAGGAGCTGCCATCCCAAGTTGGAACCGTTGTTAGCCACCTATAAAATTTTTCATATCAAATGGTGGCTAAAATTATTTTTAAGCTTTCAAGAAACAATTTTTTGGCCAAATTGTGAGTTCTTAAAGTCTTATGAAGATAACTAATCCTTTAGTTAATCTTCACTACTGTTTCCCTCGTAAACTTGAAAAATCTGCTATTTGCAAGGAGAAAGATTGCTTAAAAAACCCATTTTTCCCCTTTCGTTTTACCCCTCCTTTTACTCATAATTAACCTCCATTTTCATCTCCTTTTTCCTCATAAAATTCCTCCATTTCCCTCATTTCCCTTCCTTTCCACCATAAATTCCCTTTGATAAGGTTTGAAACTCCTTTTTTAAACCTTATCGAACCGTTCAAAATCCTCCAAAAACCTTCAAAAATCATAAAAAACAGTTTTTTTTTCATTAAGGCCTTAAGCCACCTTTTTTGCCTTAGCCCCAGCCCTGTTCTCCGCATAAAACTGGCACTGAGACCAGGAGTTGAGGCCTAATTGCGCAATCGCAATCAGGATTTTCTTTTTGTTACCTATTACTTTGAAAAACTCCGATTGCGATTAAGCCTTCTCTTTTAAACCCACGATCTATTCATCCTTTTTCACAAGACCTTAGCCCCACAATCGGGCGCTAAAACACCATAAATACCCTTCCCGAAACATAACTTTCCTTTGTATTTTATTAAAAACCTGACTTTCCTATGTTTTAATAAAACCCGACAGTTCGTTGTTTCGGTGAACATCAGTCGTTGATCTAAAACCGATCAACGACCAATCATAATCGCATCACAAGTTTTTAATTTGCGCCTTCCTCTCTGCTCCACCGATTGGCGACCCTGTGATCGAATCCCGACTGTTGATCTACTCTACCGAGCCCAGATCCGACGATCCATATCGCTCCCCTTTCAAAACCCACATTTCCGCCTTTGGCATTCATGACTTAATCTCCACCGTCGATCTAGTTTTGAGATCGACGGCTCATACTCAATCACATCGCAAAAATACGCTTGTCCATACCCTTTTCATCCTGCCGATGCAATTTAGTCTGGACCGTTGAATCCACAAGAACCGACGGCCCAGATTAATCTCCCTCTGCCATGGCTCTCCGACATTAAAACCCGTCAATTCATCCTAACCATTGATCTCTCTAAGATCTAACGGTCCACGCGTAATCGCATCGCAAATTTTCTTGTGTGCCTTCCTCTCTCCTCCGCCGATTGGCGATCCTGCGATCGGATCTGGGTTGTCCATTCACCAAGATCTAATGGTCCAGATCAAACCCTGACTTCCTCTGTTATTTCACAAAACCCCGCAGTGTAAATCATTCGATGAATACCCACCATTGATCTTTGCAAATCAACGGTCCACAATTACCTAATCTCCGCTCGACCCCTGCCTCATATTCCGTTTCATTTACCCTAATATTAAATCTGAGTTGTTCATTTTGAAGATCTAACGGTCCAGATGTAACCCGGTAGGCCCAACTCCTTTGGGACCTACCTCCCCCATTGATCAATCCTGGCCGTTCATCATATGATCCAATGGCATAGATAAAAACCGCCTTGACCCTGCCTACCTTCTTCCGCCCGCACAACTTGTCTTATCGCGCCCTCATCTCCACCGTCAGATCTCTATGCCTTTGATCCGACGGCTAAGACTCCATATCACGTGATTCTAAGCCCGAACGTTAATTCCTAAAAATTACACGATATGGGCGGTTTCTAAAGGACACGTGTCGGCTAGAGACCCATCTCGCGTTTTTTTGGAGAAATTCTGAAACCCCCTTTGAGCAGCGCGACACCAGTGGTTTTTACAGCCAAAACTACTTTTCCCATATGCATTACATTTTCTTATTTTAAATCTCCGTCATTCATCTCTGAAATCTAACGGTCTCAGTTTAAACTCGCTATTTAGACCATCACCCTCCACCATTCTTCCAAAAGACTTCATCAACGAATCTCCACTATCGATCTCTATTGGTTAATTTAATCCAACGGCCCAGAATCATTCCGCAACCCCAAATTTCATTTAACCCCATTCCCCTTCCACCAAGGATTTTTCCCCCTTTTTCATTACATTTTCCTCTGTTTTACCTCCTCTGCATTATAAACTCCCCCAATTGATCTCGACCGTTGATATTTACAGATCAACGACCTGGACTTAATCCAACCATCGTTTATCCAAACACCTCCCCATCTGACCCCAGCGAGAAATCCTCGCCGTTGGTGGCTTTCATCCAACGGTCACGATCTAACCTAAACCTCCGAAGCATTTTAAACCTATCCCCGCAGGATTTTTATAATTTTTTCTTGTTTGTGCAGGTTTTAATGGTTTTTCCATTGTTTTAAAAGAAAATCAAAGGCCAGGGATGACGATCCCTCAGGCCACTATTCATAACGAGGATCATTCTGCAAGGTTTTCACATCATGATTTATCTGTGCCTCATGAGCACTGATAACACGATAAAACCCTCTCTACGCCTGCGCAGCAAACAAAACACAGTAAACCTTGATCCGATAAAGAGTATCAGTATCCTAGGATAAAATTAAATCATAAATCAATGTTATTAATTTTAAACATAGTTTTGAGGGATTGCAGCCTAAATTCGACTATCTAAAGCCTAATCCACTCAATTGAAGACAGTATGAAGACCAGAAGACAAAGATTAGGCCTAATTAAGCCTATAACACAGGAATAAAGAAAATTAACAGTGTTTTAGGAAAGAACAATCAGATCTATCAGTCTGAAAAGCCTCCACTGCCACGTCAGAGGCTAATTGAATCCTCACCTGCTACCAAAAGACACCTGCAACCTCAAAGCAATCAAATAAGGCAGAGTTATTGCCTCAGTCAGTGATATTTTGCCTAAAGATAGCTAAACAGTTAATTCAACCAAAGGAACTTATTGTAAACTGTCAGAAGAGTTATTACAAAGATAAGAAAGAGCCTTAAAGTCAACAAACTCTCCTAGCAAGCTTAATACTTAATGAAAATAAATTAATACAGAGGAAATATCAGAAAGCTTCTCCATTGAGCCCCTCAAACGCTGAGAATCATTAAACTGTATTAATTGAGCCTAGAGATATTTTCTCTCATCCCACCTCCTCATTTCTTCTATAAATACTTTTGTAGAAGATGAGAAAAAGGTTGGTCACTGAATATCTGATGCATGTAAATAGTCTCCTGAAGCTATTGTAAGCTCTGTTTGTAATTGAAGATACCTAAGTTGAGATGAGAAGTTTGAAGCTATAGAGAACCACTGGACTTGATGATTGTAACTGGTTTTAAAATCAAATACAATTTGATTTATTGTATCCTGGTCTATGTCAACGGTGATATGTTTCTTATTGTAAATTGTTATTTTCTTTTTGTTTCCATTTTGTCCACTTTCTTTGATAAAGAATAGCAAATATAGAGCTAGGATTTACTTTTACAAGTACCCTACTCTCACTGATAAGATTTATCTTTATGTTTTCCTCCAAATTGTGTATTTGAGAATGATTTAACATAGTCCGAGTAGTTAAGGAATGTTGGTGTTCCCACGTCTTACTCTCTAAACTTCAAACATTTTTTTTTAATGTTATTTTCAGTTTATGCTAAGTAGAGTTGAACCAGGGAAGTCTATGGTTATCCCTGTCCTCTGGTTTCTCCTTCAAAGGTTGTCTTAAAGTTTCCCTAAGAGTATGTTGAAAGTAGGCTAGGTTCAAAGTCCTTACCTGATCTTAGACTATTCTTCGTTTATCTTAAGTGTTTGTCTTTAAAGTTTTCTAATTAAAGACGAACTAGGGAAGTCTATGGTTAGCTCTGTCCTCTAGTCTCTTCTCCAATAGTTGCTTTGAAAATTTTCCCTTTGAATATGCTAAAAGCAGGATAGGTTCAAAGTCCTTACTTGATCTTAAGCTATTATTGTTGTGTTTTAAATGTTTTCTATTGAAAGTGCATCAAAAGCAGGCTAGTTTCAAAGTACTTACCTGATCTTAGATTACTTTTATGTTTTTCTCAAGTGCATGCCAAAATCAGGATAGTTTCAAAGTACTTACTTGATCTTAGGCTGTTCTTTGTTCTTCATTTGTTTGATCTTCATTTCTTATTGTTATCATTCCATAAAATCAACTTAAAGAGATCCTTAGACATAGATGACTTGCCCCATGGACCACTCTTGAACCTTGTTGTTTCAATTAAATCCTATTATAACTTCATAGCCCAATGGATTGAAGCTGCTCCTAGCCTATCTTATTAGCTGAATCATTCCTCAACTTGCATTCACCTTCACCCTTCATTTAGACTTCCTCACCTTCACATATCTTTTCCCAACCAAATAAAAAAAAAATCTTGTTCTTCATAACTAGCTTAATGTCATTTCAAAAGCCTTAAAGATAAACCAACCTTTGCACTTATAGAGAGATCCCTCTCTAGATTCAGGAGGGCTAGATCCTAGCATCCAAAAGTGGTTCAAATGTCCTCCCTATAGTTTTAGTCTTGCCAATCTGCTGAAATTACGGGGACCTAACACTATGCTTCCCAACCCACTTCCGGGAGAGACACCGGCTGAAGCAACTCAAAGGATCTCACAATTACAAATGCATCCACTGCTAGACTAGCTAGACACCCGGGTGGAAGCTTTCAACAAGGTAATAGGAACTCTCGCCACCAAATCTACTGTATTTCCCTCCTTTTTAGAGTTTCATATGTTAAATTTTTCATCTCCATCCACAACAACCCCTATCCTAACCGAATTACCATCCACGACATTCTACTCTCACTCACAGCTAACCATCACTTTGCTCCGTAAGAACAAGACAACAAAACCTCCAATCCCAGAACCAAAGGGGAAAAGAGCCCGGACCATGGGATCTGATCAAGTGGTCAATCTCATAGGAGAGGACCAAGCACAACTAGTGTTCATTGGATTATTAATTCATGAGGAAACAGAGGTAGGAACTTAGACCGCCTCTGTACTACCAGAATTTAATCCATCTTCATTTCTTAATATACAATTTTCATTGCCACCCGACACACAAAATTCATCACCGCACACATCATTCACATCCAAAGATCACTCAACCCACACTCCATCCACTTCCACGACCATCTCCGACCCAATACCACCAGGCACTCTAATGACTATTGATACTGAGGCAAACATTAACTCAGGTACAGCTAGAGTAACTCAGTTAAGCCAACCACAGTAGGGAAAAGCACCTTTTTAGAACTATTAATCCATGCATGGTTGCCCATTTCGGATGTATCACTCACTAAAACCTCACTTAACCCATTCCAGCAATCCACATTATTGCTACAACAGGTCATGCCCAAACTGCCATCCACCAGTCACCACATTCCTGAATCTCAACCATCGCAGCAAAGTCAACTCACATCCCCCCAGGGAAATTCAGAAAGATCAATTTCCAGTGGGAAACCACTCAGGGAACAACATCCAAGCCCAAAGATGACAAGCAGTGGTGACATACAAAATTGGGGACCTGGGAAACTGTTTAGTTTCATCCAGACAACAACACGGAAAGTAGAGAGTCTACACAACGACCTCCTACAGAAATATGAGCAGGAGTAGAAACAATTTATTGCGCTTACTAATGAGCACAATCAACTCTAGAAAAAGAAATATGGCCTACAGTAGTAGCTAGATCAAGTAACTAAGATCTTCAAAGACCTGTGGCCAACAATCACTACTCTAGACAATAGCACACCAGCAGATATTTCATCATGATCGGTGGTCGAGTGATCCATTCGGGTAAAAATGGCATGTACCACCCTAGACCGAGCAAATCATGAATTGAAAGAAGTGCTTGCAACAAGGCCAGTGCTACCAGACCCTTCTACAGTATATGTAGAGAAGGTAGCAGAGAGACAGAAACAGATGTAGAGTATGAAGGAGACACTGGGAAGATCAGTCAGATAAGCATAAATTTGTTGGAGCAACTCCATGAGTGCTCCAACTCATTGACAATGAAGGCTCAACCCATTTCGGAGAAATTACAGAAGATATTTCTCGAGATAAGGGGAACAACAGATTCGGTCAGGATCTGGTCAGCTGCACTCAGCTATATGACTAGGATGATGCACTCGAGACACAAATTCAGACTATTGAGGAGAACTTAGCAACTACGAAACAACTTCTCAAGGACCTACGGCAACCCGTGAAACAGAAGGCAGAAGAAATTTAGTGACTGGCATCCGAGGCTGAACCTAAACTCTAGGAGATGTTCAAAAATTTGCCACAAGTGATGGACGCAATTCAGGTTGAAAAAGTGGTCAGTTAGTAATAAAATTATGGCAAAAATCAATAACTGTGTTGACACAGCTCAAGACAGAGGTGATGAGCAAGGTTCCTGAGTTGGGGAATTTGTTAAAAGAGGGCCAACCAGAACAGGAGAAGATAGAAATGGAAAAACGGAGGAAATTATGCCAGCGTCAGAAGCCGATGAACAACCAGAGACTGCTACAGAAGGGAAATATTGACTCGGGACGATTCAATAGCATGTGGTCGAGGCTTGTTGGGGCCTTTTTTTTGGACAAGACAATTTTGAGTTGTGGGAGGATAGGAGCGAAAAGGATAGGTGGCGAAGCACAATCAAGAAAGGTAAGGAGCCGTTGTGGTTGCGGAAAATCTGAAGGCAGGTGGCGGAGTATAGATAGGTGGTGGCACAAATGGTAGAGACAGGAGACAAGGAACAAGCAGTAGAACTCCCAGTGATGTAAAAAGATACAGAAGGCAGTGGAGCGCAAGGGAACAACTGAGCGGAAAATGGGCAAAGACTGACAGTGTCAGTTGGCAAGAACAGATAAGCAAGGAAGGAATGACTCTGAGGATAGTTAGAGGCTGATAGTGGATCAGAGCCTAGGAAGAGCTCTGCGGAGCTATATGTACTGGACTAAAATGTATTGAACTCTGCGGAGTATATTTGTACTATTTTGAGATAAGCTAATAGAATCAAACTGATGTTGTGTTGTGTGCTATGGACTAGTTGATACTTGTTGATCATTGTGTGTGTGACTATTTTAAAATTTTATTTCAATGCTCATAATGTATATGGATAAATGATAACTTGTCTCTTAAGTTGATATATATGAATGTATTTTGTATGAAATAAGGAATGACTTGCTGTTAGTGATCTCTTCTCGTTGTTAATGGTCTAGTTTCTAATCCCAGCAAGGTCACAACACTCCTCAGGTGAGATTCCTTTCTCTCTTGAGCACGATGAAAATGACAGAGTTGTCTTAGAATACATCGGAACCTTGTTGGTTCCAAGCCCGAACCTGGGTCTTGCCCAAAGACCTCCTTTTTCACCAACAATTCTTCCTTATCACGAAGGAGCTTCCTTCTCCTGAGTTACAATTCCTTTATTCTTCATCTCAAAGCCTCATCCAGATATCCTTCATCACTTTAGCTATTCATCTGATCAAGGGACTCTTCAATATCGCTAAGAGCCTTGGAATATTTTAAAGCCTTTTCTTTAGCCCAAATAATAGTAGTCCTATTAATGCTTTTCATATTATCAAGAAAGGCCTGGGCATAAGAGGCACCTTCATCCCCAGAGATTTGGCGCCATGTATTATCAATCGACTTTTGATAATCCTCCTATTTCAACCATCCAACATTGAACTTAAATGGAGACCCTGGCTTTTTTTTCAGGCCAACCAAATCCAGTAGAATAGGGTTGTGATCTGATCCCCCTTAGGGCCCACCCACTGTCGAAAACTAATAGACCGATTGGCATGATCATCACTAAGAAGGAAATAGTCCAGCCTCTTAGCTACCCGAGCCTCCCCCAATATTTTGTTCCTCCAAGTAGGGGTGACCTTAATAAGATTAGAATCAATTAAGTTTCCATCCCTCATTTTTTTTGAGAAAAATTCAATAAGAGGGTCAACCTTGGCATGTGGACCCCATGTCTCAGCCCTCCCTAGAGAAAAATTAAAATCACCTCCCACCACTAGGTTTGGGCCAGTCATATAATATCTGGCTAAGAGAGTGTTCCAGAAACCCACCCTATTAGAGCATGGGCCATAAACATTCACTAAAGTAATCTCAAAACCAAGTTCCATCGAGGAAACCTCCACCCCAATCAGAAGATCAGAGGTCCAAGAATTAAAAAGCTTAATTGTACCATTCTTAACTCCCTTTTCCAAGCCTCCAGATTTTCTCCTGACATTAGAAGTGACAAAGGACCACCCTTGGAGGAAGGAAGAAAGAAAGTTTGAAACCTGAACCCCTGAACCCAGGGTCTCTTGTAGCAACAAAATATCAGGTTTGTAGTTGAAAATTAGGTTTTTTAGGGCTAGTTTTTAGGTGCACTAGCCAAACCTCTACAATTGAAGGATAATACAATAATTTGGTCACAATGTCTAGGGATATTGTTGCTCTAAGTGCCCCTTTGAGGGAGAGTTGTCTGCCATCTTCTATGTCGATCATAACTCTTAACTGGGATTTTGAGATGTTTGATTTCCTACCCATGTTCCTTCTTGATTTTTCAATAAGGGGAGTCTTTCCTAGACCTCCAATCATCTCATTCTCCATCATATTTTTATCCCTAAGTCTCAAGTTATAGGGAATTTTATCAATGGATAGTTTGAGAATAGTGGTAATTATTCTGTCCATGAAAAAAGATAAATTGCTAACACAGAAAGATGTATTTGAATCCAGCCTAGAGGGACCAACCATCCTCATGCATTTTAACGAATGATCAAAATAGTTTAAAGTAGGAGAATAGGGACAAGGAGTAATAATCACAAAATCCGAAGAAGGATCAGCAGGGAGTGACACAATTTGCTCCTGGCATCCAGCGCCATTGCTCTATTTTTTTTTTCTAGAGCTTCCATAGGTGTTGACTCCACCACCTAAAGAATTTTGTCCTCATCACCCTTATCCTACTTGCCATCCATATCCTCCTGTGTAACCCCATCTCGCCTGTGCCTAAGGCCATGCTTGGATCCACTTTATGGCACCTAATTTTGTTAAGGCCATCTTCTATGTTTGTAATGTTAGTTCCCAAATCCACCTTAGGCTGAAATAAGGCAGAAGAAGGACAACACCAAACCACGCTCAGCCTCGTAGCTAGCCCTACGAGGACAGGAGAGGGAACTCTCCGGGTCAATCTCAATGAAAATATTCAGAGGGGCTTGAGATGACTAAAACAAAAATTGATCTTAGGCTAGATAAATAAATAGGAGGGTTTGATTTTGATTTTTAGGAGTTTTATGTTGGAAAAATGGGAAAACAATTTTGGGCTTGGGGATGAGGCCAAATTCTTGCAGAGTTCAAGTTGGGGCGAGGTAGGCAGCGGCTTTGATGTCTTAGATCAAATGAATGGATTGAAAATACTGCTGAGAAGCTGAAGAGGGCGAGAGAGTGCAAGGATCCTCTTCAAACTGACGAAAAACATATAAAACTAAACAAAAGTCTAAGGCAGAGCACCGGCAAATCAATGAATTCTACCTCAGTTACTCATTTGTTTAATTCAGAAGTAAAGAGAAGGGAAATGGCATAGATATGAAATTAATGAAATTTACAATAACATGAGAAGAAAATCATCAAAACTCAGAAACCACAAGGATCCCAACAAGTGCTGCAAAACTCTGGTCTTTCCTTTGCCAAAAACTGAAAATGGATGTACAATGGAGTGCCAAACTTTTCCCAAGAGTCCAACCTTTGAAAATGATTGAGAAAATACATCATATAGACCAGCCCAACCCATTCCCATGCCTCTAGGGGTCGAGCTCATCCTTCTAGGAGCCATTTCAACCAATTCTAAACATGGAACTGAAATCTAGGCAGCCAAACAACTTGCCTCTATAAGGAAACTGATTCATTCATTTAATTTTAACTTTTTAGTGAATGAATCCTCTAGAACAAGTAAATATATGCCAAAATTACATCATGGTTACCAAATTAAATCATGGTAGATCAATCATCACATGAAAAAGTAAAACTAGTCAAAACTGGGCGAATTTCTGAGCTGAAGAGTGAAAATGAGGCAAAATTTCTCTATGCGTCGCGCTCAAAAACTCAATGCGTCGAGCCACTTTGAACCTTTTTGGGGAACTTCCTGAAGTCCAAATCGAGCTCATGATAGCTCTTTGGAAATCCCTATCTGTCTGCTATCCAACCCAAGTGGAATTTTTGGATTTGGATGTCATTTACCCCTCCAAAACTGCAATCTCCCAAGACTAGTTCCTGCTGGTGCAAAAAGTGGCAGAAAGGCCATTTTTGGAGTGTTTTTGACCCTTTAAACCACTCAGAACTTGATGAAATCTCTCGGCCATTCCTGAGCATGCATAAATTTTCATAAAAAATCCAAAAATGTCAAGTTTTTCTCTAGAATATGTCCCAATCATAAGCGCGCGTCGGGTGGCACGACGCATCGGGCGGAAAAACCTATTTTGCAACCCAAAATTTTCAAAATGACAAAATCTTCTCCAAATTTGATGAAATTTGGAGTGAAGGTCTCCCATAATGTCTCATGCTTAGCCAAGGAATCTTCAGCCAAGATTCAAAGTGGATCCGGCCTTTTCCGACGTTTCAGTGCTTTTCTCAACCTCGCCTTCAAGATCTTCATTTTTTCTCTGCAAACGTGTGTGCGGGCCCAATAGTGATTCTTCATGTGTCTGAGCATGTCTTTGTCCCTATTGGCCTTCGCCAACAACTTCTCCAGATGAATTTTGACGCTTGTAAGGCAAGTCTCTCGCTCAAAAGGTGTCATGTCACCTGGTCTCTTTCGGGCCAATTCCCGGTTTTCACGGATTTGCCGTAACTCTATGAGTGTTTGCTGATCCTCCAGTTGTTTATTCCGCTGCTCCAAGTAATTTATAACCCACTGAGTGTTGGCAATATGATGCAGAGTGTTGTCCTTGATGGCAACCCACTAAATGAAGATGAAGACATGCGACTGTTGACATGTGTTGTCCTTGATGGCAATCCACCTGATGAAGATAGTCTTGACCTGATGAACTTGGTAAATGATGTAAATCTGATGTGATATGATGTTTGTTAGCAATATGGTGCTGAGTGTTGTCCTTAAATGGCAACCCATTTGATGAAGATGATGACAACTTACTTGATGAAGTTGTGCTTGATAGAATATGTATGATGTATCTACAGTGAGTACAGAAGGGAATGAAGAAAGAAATTCAATTTGTGCTAGATCTATAGAGTATGTCTCAAGGCATACGCGGATCTGTCTAAGGGAAGTCACGTATGCACGCGGTTAAGTACGTGCCAAGTCGCGTATGGGCTAAAGTGCTCTAAAAGTGCAAAACCAGGGGTAATCACCATGGTATTGACCCATTGTATTGGGTAATGATCCGCCTAATTGACCCCGTCCAGGAATACCATCGGATGTAATGTGGTTTTGGGCCCGTGGTATTGAAGGCTCATGGTATTGTTTTGGCTCATGGTATTGAAAAAGGGGCCCGTGGTATTGAAAAAGATATACCTATATAAAGAGAAGAAATTCATTATGCAAATCATGAGTGTGGGTGCAAGATGTCTGAGCTTGAATGAATACTTCTCTCTGAAGTATATCTGAATGGAAAGGGTTACAATTGAAGGATAAATCTGAATGTATGATGCACCAATGATGAAGAAGGGGATCTAGATCTGAAGTGTACTTGTATCTACTAGATCTGATTATGGAAGGCTTAGATCTGAATTGAGGCGAACATCTGTCTGAAATGAAAGGGTAAATCTGAACTATCTGATCTGAAGAAGTATGCTGCTCTATAATGACTGAAGATCTATACGCTACTTCGCCGCAGAGGAAGCGCGTACATACGCAGCTTTGCTGAAGGAAAAGCACGTATGCGCAATTAAGTTGGTTCTGTAATAT
This sequence comes from Pinus albicaulis, assembly GCA_034641835.2. Classification (NCBI taxonomy): domain Eukaryota; kingdom Viridiplantae; phylum Streptophyta; class Pinopsida; order Pinales; family Pinaceae; genus Pinus; species Pinus albicaulis. The sequence continues at coordinate 169,492,087 of CM076578.1, read as the reverse complement.
GTACAGAAGTATACGCTCGTTTCTGTGAATGGAAGCGCGTATATATGCGACATCAGTGAAGTAAAAGAGCGTATGCAAACTAGGGTTTGCTGAAGTCTGGGGTAAGAAATGACTGATCTATTCTGCTGTATTGCTGCTATCTGTATTCTACTGTTCTGAGTTGTCTGCATCAGTTTGGTTGTATGATTGAGCTTAAATGTATGAAGAGGGTCCAGTCTGAAAATATGATGAAATATGGCCTACAAGTATTGTTCTATTGAAGTTGTTGGATCCAGTGTGAAAATTGATGAAACGTGGTCCAAGGTGGTGTTGAGGGTTGTAGCCTTCAGTCAGGGGGTTGTAGCTCCCTTCCAGGTGAGGCTGGTAAACGAGATCAGGGGGTCGTAGCTCCCTTCCAGGAGAGGCTGGTAAACGAGTCGGGGGGTTGGAGCTCCCTTCCAGGAGAGGCTGGTAAACGAGCGCAGGTGGGTGCCTGCGTGCTGGTAGAGTCTGCACCAGCACATATGTTGTAAGATGTTTTCTCTATAATAAAATATTGAAGGCTGAGCAACTGCGGCGGTGGTTTTCTCCCGACTTGGGTTTCCACCTAAAAATCCTGGTGTTCATGTGTGATGCTTTGTGTGATGGTTTATTCTGTTCTTACTGCACATGTTTACTACTTATTGAACATCTGATGAATGAATAATGGAATGATATAAGCAAAGAACTAATGACATATTTAGATCTCTGTGTATACGCTAGTTGAATGAAAGGTATCCGCGTATATACACGAGTTTACTATAGAAAAGTAGCGTATGGGTTTTAAGGAATGAAAAAGTGAAAAGTTTTGAGTATGCTGTAAATACTGATTCACCCCCCCCTCTCAGTATTTTTCCCAACAATGAGCTCTTTGCAATTTCTCAGTCAACGTGTCGATCTCAGCTTTTTTCTCCTGGATGATTTCTTTCAGCTTTGAGCTGGGAGAGCTCGAATCAACATCGATCAATAGAAAATTAGTGTCTTGGCCTCCTAAAGGGCCCTCATCGTGCATAGGATTCTTGCCTCTGTCCTGAACATGTACCTATGCTGATGTCAAAGGCAAGACCCCTTCCACGCCATGTGGAGATAGTACTTGCGCTGCTGATGAATATAACGAGACCCCTTCCACCCCTGGTGGAGATAGTACTCGTCGTGCTGCTGCGAATAAGGCTCTGTGGCCTCTCTGATATGACACACACACTGGAGCACTGATAGGCTCAGTCTCAGGAACCTCAAACTGATGTGAAGGCTCTACCTCATCATGAACAATCTCAGGACAAGGCTGGGGGGCTGCAAAGAAGTCACGGGAAATGAACTCATCCCATGTGATGCCCTGCAATCCAAGCTGATGTACTACAATGATTTTAATGAGCGCATAATGATAAATGTTGTTATGTTGCTACTCTGAAGTCTTCTTCTGCACAAGGGTAGTCATCTGCTCTATGTTTCGGCACATGTAGTATTGAATATTAATCAGTCGCACCCTCGTGAAATGCATCACGAGTCTGACATGGTATGCATAAAGGCGCGAGAATCTACCCTCACAGCTGAAGTATCTAATGATGAGTTTCATTAATGGCGCATAGGACTCCTTCAGAAACCAGAACGGGAATACTCTGCTCAACTGCCTCAAATATCCAGGCCTGATGTAAGGTTCATAATATGCTCTATCTAGCTGTTGTCTCTTATTCCACTCCTCACCAATGTTCGGTATCCCAGTCACCTCAGAAATGGTCTCTGGTGTCAAAGTGAAGTTCACTCCAGCAAGGTTTACATGGCCATCACGCAAATGTAAGACAAATAAGCGAACCAACTCCGGATGGTGCTGAATCTGAGATATCATTTCACAATACTAAAAACATGAATGTTGCTGAAAGCATGTCATTGCAAGCGGGCAGGCCTGCAATTGAGCCAAAGAAGTGGGCTCCTCCCTGACGTGCCTGCCACTTTTATGAGACCTCCTCGGTACATTTAGCTCTGCGGTTGAATCACTGTCCTGCTCATATCCCTGAGCATATGATGAATTTGTCTCTGACATGATGCTGAAAACAAGGTGTTTGACAAATATGTGCTGATATATGTGTGGTGAAAACAATAGTTTGGTGTATGCTTTAATGCCACATGTGCCACATATATAATAAGGTGCCATGGAGAAATATCATAGTGGGAAAAAGGACTGTCAAGGGAATTTGGAGTGGAAGGACAGTCACTCACTGCTTGGGGAATTTTGGGATTTGGAGCCTTTACAAGTGATATAGGAATAGGTGATAGTGATGGGGGTAGGATTAGATAATAGAGACAGCCCTTGAATGATTCGGAAATTAGGATTTCACCAATGATAGGAAGGGAGGGAGATGATGGAAAATGATAGGGTTTGATGATTCAAAAACATGGGAACAAAGGGTATAAGGAATATGGGACAATGGAAATAGGAGAAGGGACCATGACAACAATATGATCACAGTATGATAACAGTGATAACAGTGATGAGAGCACAAATGAAAATGGGGTGGTAATTTTAAGCACCAAACACCTCTTTGCAAACCCTAGGGAACATATTTTAATATGAATATAGGGTTTATTATTTTACCAACCAAACTCCAATGTCTTTGCCTCTAAACACACCACATATGAATAAAATCACTGAACAGGCTTTGTCAACTTACTTGGAGAAAAATTGAGCTGAAACAAATTGAGTTTTTATGGAGCGGAAGTGATTTTGGCCTTGGGGGATCTATGCGTCGTGCCCCAGCCCAACCCGCTGCACAGGCTGGATGCACCACGCCAGTGTAATTTTACACTGGGAAAAATTGTTCTATGTGTCGCGCACCTTCAGTGCGCCGCACTCCTACCCATTGCGTCGCGCCATAAATAGTGCATTTTGCAAGAGGCTTTTGGAGGCCTTCCTGGTGTCCAAATTGGGCACATGATAGCTCATTGGAAAGCTCTTTGAGTCTAATTTCCAACCCAAGTGTAATTTTTCAATTTGGAGTTCATTTTCCTTGTCAAAAATCAAATCTCCCAAGACTGGTCAAAATGAGCAGAATGAGGCTGCCTCAAGGCAGAGTGTTGTTGCAGTCAACTTTTAAAGGTCTTACTCAACTCCAAATTGAGCTCGTGATAGCTCATTAGAAATATATTTGTGTCTAGTTATCATTTGACTCATCAATCAAGTCATTTGGCCAACCACGCTAGGAGAAATCTTGATTTTCCCAAGGTCACTTCAGAGGTGCATCAATTCTTCCGAGGCAACGGTATTTTTGACATTTCTCTAAAACCATGGTACCTGTGTAAAAAGTGAAGGAGTTTTTTCTTCTTTGGCATGTTTTGGACAAACAAATCTCTCAATTTTCCAAAATTCATCTTTTATTACTCTGAAGCATCATTTGAGTGAAACCTATCCCGATGTGTGAAACAAGGGATTTGTCGAAATGAAGCGAAATGAAGGGGATAAGGGGCTTCTAAATTCTTGGGGAAATTTTGGGAAGTATGGAGGGATGTTAGGAAGTAGGGGAAAGTTTAATCTCAAATATTGAGTGAGGGGAAGGGGTCCAAAATGGCGAAACACAGGCCTAGCATAGAAAATTGCCAAGTTGTAGCAAGAAACTAGGGTTTGTGCAAAAATGAGGAATTTGGGGGATCTCAATGATGGGAAATGTTTAATAAGGTAAATTAAGGATAGGGGAACATATATGAACATCAGGATACAAGTTTTACTGATGATTTGACCATCCAAGAGAAATTACCTTCAAAACCCTAGGAGAGGGAAATGAACCTTACCTAGGCACAACTGAAGCATGAACAAGGTGTAAAATGACCCAGTGGAACTTGACATGATGATGAAAACCCTCTGAATGATGGTACACTCAGCTGAATGGTGACATGGACCAACATTTGGACAACTCTGAAAGGAATGAAAGAAAACCCTAGACCTAATACCTAGTGACCAAATTTTGCTTGAAGACTCACTGAAATGACAAAATTTGACCTTGACACCTTAAAATCACTTTGTAAGAGCATGTTTGATCACTGGAGGAAGGCTGCAAATATTGACACTAACATTGGCTCCAATGGGGATGGTAGCTCCTTGGAGGTGCCAAGAACTATAGATCTTTGGAAAGCAAACAGTGCCTTCATCCATTGGGCAATGGAGTCAAAAACTCAAGCTGAAATGCATGACTGAAAACTGATGACTTGACGACACAAATTGACTCTCACTCAACTAAAAACTGACTCAATACTTAAACACAACCGAAAAATTGGAAAATATGCTCAATATGAAGCTTATTCAATACAACCTACTCTAACAGTTTCATTCATCACCTGATCAAGTGAAATGAAACAACCAATGCAACCAAGTAAGTATTACAGTTGCTGTTTGAATTATTCGCAAGTGCTTGCTTATGAACAACAAGAGAGAACTACTGAAAGGCAACTCCCATGAAAACTTGTGAACAAATCCGTTGAATACTATGGATTCTCTATCCGCCTCCAAAAACACTGCATAAGGATCTTGAAATTCATTCTGCATAAGGATCTCAAAATGCACACTAGGACTTAGCTCATCCAATGGATTACTTTTCTTCTCCTCATACCATGAATGCAAACTTTGATCTGAGCTTTGTGATGAGCTTTGTGACGAGACTCCTGCTGAAAATGACAAAGAGACCGGCTGCCAGATCAAGTTTGTATCAGTACACGTTTCAAGCTTACATATAGTCAATGGAGAAAGTCTTTGACTGCAAACATCATCCAACACATCAACAATAGGATCATCAAAAACTTGAGAAGACTGTTGTGATGTATCCATTGAAACTGTCTAACATCCTACTGGTTGTTCATCTTTTTCTTGAGAGATATTACGAAGATTCTGCCTTATAAACTGAAATGCTTCGAAACAAAAGGGTACAGAATCCTCTTGCATCATTAAATCATGTATTTCATCTTCCACGCCTTCATCTGTAATATGACCTTCAATTCCGTTTGGAGGCTGCAAATCTGATGCTACAGGCTGCTCAAGAATTTCGTTATCTGTCTCATCCTTAACATTAACACTGAGAGATTGCTGATTTCTTACAGGCTGCTCATTTGAAGATTTACCATACAATTTACCCTTCAACAACTGGAATGATTCAAAACAAAATGGTACGGAGTCACCTTGTAGCATTTGATCATATGTGCCAGCTTCCATGTCTTCATCTGCAACTTGAAAATCAACAGCACTCGAAGATTGAAAATCTGAATATGAGAAATCTTGAACAAGCTTTTTATTGCCCTTAAGATGGTCCAAATCAAGGCTTGTCGGAAATTGATTTCTGATTACATGAATGTTGTCTCTAATGAACTGAAACGAATCAAAACAAAAAGGCAAATATCCTTCACTTACTTCAAAATTTGCTGCACTTTCCTCATCATTGTCATAGCTGATATGCATCGGTTGATCACTATACTCAAGCTGCTGAAAGTGAACTTCCTCCTCTCACAAACTAGCTGTTGATTTGTCTACAAGATTAGCTTCTGTTTGGAGAACATAATCATCATCATACTGAGCAAACTGAGGAAAATTGTCAGTATACAACACATCATCAAGCATACATGTCATATCAACAGCTCTCTCTTCTTCAAAATGATCTATAAAAAAATCACTATGACAACTGGGATAAGAGACAAAATGTTTTGGATTAGCCACTTGTTCTTCTTCAATCAGCAAGCCATGGGCTTGAACATTATACTCATTCCTTGTGGTGTTCTTTTGCATCATCTCTTCTACTGCACTTACCAACATGTCAAGCTTTACCTCTAGAGATATCGATTTTTCCGGATCTATGTTTTTCATCTCTTCTTCTTTCAACCTTGCCCTTCGAATCTGCAAATGAGCCTCTACATTTACTACACTATTCTGCATCTCGTGAAGTGTTGCAACATTATTTTCTCTCAACTGAAATTCCATTTCTAGATAAAAGGCACCCGGGTAGTGCAAGAGAGAAGATCTAGGAGAAGGTCTTATATCAGCTGGCATCGAAAAATATACTTGGTTAAATCTGGCAGAAAATTGTTGTACTGTCTCCCCTGGCAGTCTTTTCAGCTGTTTATATTCTTCTATAATAAGGAAAGGATTTTTTCCGATCACCCACCTATCAAGGAAAACTTCGACGAACTGCTGGAAATCTGAGATGCTCGCATCAGGTAGGGATTTAAACCAAATCTTGAATTTGGCTTGCAAAGAAAGAGCAAAAAGCTTAATACTAACACCTTCGTCATCAACTTCAAAAAGGTCTAGAAAAGTCTCAACATTCTGCACATGTTGCTCAGCGTGACATTTTTACATTCACCATCAAATCTTGGTAGATATAGGTCATAATTTGCAGGGAAAGCATGGAGAACAGAAGGTAAAACAATAGGTTTATACCTATCTGGGACTACAAATGGTGTAGGAGTATATACAAGAGCTACGGGATCAGCTTGATTTTCTGGCTCATCACTCTGAAGAGAGTCATCATAAGATGTGGGAAAAGTAAGGAGGCCGGGATCAAAGGGAAACTCAGTATTTACACTTTTTGAATAGGTCGAGCGAAGATTTTGATCACCTTTATCATACAAAAAATTCTGAAAAACTTTCAGGATGGTTTCAAGAACAACAAAGAAGTAGTTTGCAAGAAATCAGACTAGATCCTGAATACCATTCCACTTTGGATACCTGAACTTTGTGGAAGATCCTTCCATTTCCGCAGAGAAAGAGTTAGTCCTCCAGTGGAGTCTCTACATTGAGTTGGAGTCACCAGGTGAATGATTTCAGCCTTCTTATGTCTGATCGTTGTCCACCATCAACTATTAGATCTGATCTTGATACATGTACTGGGGCAAGACAATCCAAAATTCAAGTGTCACGTTCACAAGCTAGACCGAAGATTTACTGAAGCAGCGTTTATCTACTTCCGCTAATGCAAAGCAAAATCATTTCGAAGGCTTCCTAGCATAAATTCAGGCTCTGTCTGTAGCTTATAAAACAATTAACACCAACAAACAAACCATTTTCTTCCCCAGTATGGTCGCCACTATGTTAGTTCCCAAATCCACCTTAGGCTGAAATAAGGCAGAAGAAAGACAACACCAAACCACTCTCAGCCTCGTAGCTAGCCCTACGAGGACATGAGAGGGCTCTCTCTGGGTCAATCTCAATGAAAATATTCAGAGGGGCTTGAGATGACTAAAACAAAAACTGATCTTAGGCTAGATAAACAAATATGAGGGTTTGATTTTGATTTTTAGGAGTTTTTTGTTGGAAAAAGGGAAAAACAATTTTGGGCTTGGGGATGAGGCCAAATTCTTGCAGAGTTCAAGTTGGGGCGAGGTAGGCAGCGGCTTTGATGTCTTAGTTCAAATGAATGGATTGAAAAGACTGCTGAGGAGCTGAAGAAGGAAAGAGAGTGCAAGGATCCTCTTCAAACTGACGAAAAACATATAAAACTAAACAAAATTCTAAGGCAAAGCACCAGCAAATCAATGAATTCTACCTCAGTTACTCATTTGTTTAATTCAGAAGTAAAGAGAAGGGAAAGGGCATACATATGACATTAATGAAATTTACAATAACATGAGAAGAACATCATCAAAACTCAGAAACCACAAGGATCCCAACAAGTGCTGCAAAACTCTGGTCTTTCCTTTGCCAAAAACTGAAAATGGATGTACAATGGAGTGCCAAAATTTTCCCAAGAGTCCAACCTCTGAAAATGATTGAGAAAATACATCATATAGACCAGCCCAACCCATTCCCATGCCTCTAGGGGTTGAGCTCATCCTTCTAGGAGTTGTTTCAACCAATTCTAAACATGGAACTGAAATCTAGGCAGCCAAACAACTTGCCTCTATAAGGAAGGAAATTGATTCATTCATTTAATTTTCAATTTTTAGTGAATGAATCCTCTAGAACAAGAAAATATATACCAAAATTACATCATGGTTACCCAATTACATCATGGTAGATCAATCATCACATGAAAAAGTAAAACTAGTCAAAACTGGGCGAATTTATGAGCTGAAGAGTGAAAATGAGGCAAAATTTCTCTATGCGTCGCGCTCAAAAACTCAATGCGTCGCGCCACTTTGAGCCTATTTTTGGGGCACTTCCTAAAGTCCAAATAGAGTGTATGATATCTCGTTGGAAAGCCCTGTCTGTCTTCTATCCAACCCAAGTGGAATTTTTGGATTTGGATGTCATTTGCCCCTCCAAAACGGCAATCTCCCAAGACTGGTTCCTGCTGGTGCAAAAAGTGGCAGAAAGGCCATTTTTGGAGTGTTTTTGACCCTTTAAACCACTTAGAACTTGATGAAATCTCTCGGCCATTCCTGAGCATGCATAAATTTTCATAAAAAATCCAAAAATGTCAAGTTTTTCTCCAGAATATGTCCCAATCATAAGCGCGCATCGGGTGGCGCGACGCGTCGGGCAGAAAAACCTGTTTTGCAACCCAAAATTTTCAAAATGACAAAATCTTCTCCAAATTTGCTGAAATTTGGAGTGAAGGTCTCCCATCATGTCTCATGCTCAGCCAAGGAAGCTTCGGCCAAGATTCAGAGTGGATCCGGCCTTTTCCGACGTTTCAGTGCTTTTCTCAACCTCGCCTTCAGGATCTTCATTTTTGCTCTGCAAACGTGTGTGCGGGCCCAATAGTGATTCTTCATGTGTCTAAGCATGTCTTTGTCCCTATTGGCCTTCGCCAACAACTTCTCCAGATGAATGTTGACGCTCGTAAGGCAAGTCTCTCGCTCAAAAGGTGTCATGTCACCTGGTCTCTTTCGGGCCAATTCCCGGTCTTCACGGATTTGCCGTAACTCTATGAGTGTCTGCTGATCCTCCAGTTTTTTATTCCACTACTCCAAGTAATTTATAACCCACTGAGCTCTCTGAAATTTCTCGGTCAGCGTGTCGATCTTAGCTTTTTGCTCCTGGATGATTTCTTCCAACTTTGAGCTGGGAGAGCTCGAATCAACATCGATCAATAGAAAATTAGTGTCTTGGCCTCCTGAAGGGCCCTCATCGTGCATAGGCTTCTTTCCTCTGTCCTAAACCTATACCTGTGTTGATGTCAAAGGCGAGACCCCTTCCACGCCATGTGGAGATAGTACTCGCGCTGCTGATGAAGATAACGAGACCCCTTCCACCCCTGGTGGAGATAGTACTCGTCGTGCTACTGAAAATAAGGCTCTGTGGCCTCTCTGATATGTCACACACACTGGAGAACTGATAGGCTCAGTCTCAGGAACCTCAAACTGATGTGAAGGCTCTGCCTCATCATGAACAATCTTGGGAGGAGGCTGGGGGGCTGCAAAGAAGTCACAGGAAATGAACTCATCCCATGTGATGCCCTGCAATCCAAGCTAATGTACTACAATGATTTTAATGAGCGCATAATGATAAATGTTGTTATGTTGCTGCTCCGGAGTCTTCTTCTGCACAAGGGTAGTCATCCGCTCTATGTTTCGGCACATGAAGTATGGAATATTCATCAGTCGCACCCTTGTGAAATGCATCAAGAGTCTGACATGGTATGCATAAAGGCACGAGAATCTACCCTCACAGTTGAAGTATCTAATGATGAGTTTCATTAATGGCGCATAGGACTCCTTCAGAAACGGGAACGGGAATACTTTTCTCAACTGCCTCAAATATCCAGGCTTGATGTAAGGTTCATAATATGCTCTATCCAGCTGCTGTCTCTTATTCCACTCCTCCCAATGTTCGGTATCCTGGTCGCCTCAGAAATGGTCTCTGGTGTAAAAGTGAAGTTCACTCCAGCAAGGTTTACATGGCCATCATGCAAATGTAGGACAAATAAGTGAACCTACTCCGGATGGTGTTGAATCTGAGATATCATTTCACAATACTGAAAACATGAATGTTGCTGAAAGCATGTCATTGCAAGCGGGCAGGCCTTCAATTGAGCCAAAGAAGTGGGCTCCTCCCTGACGTGCCTGCCACTTTTATGAGACCTCCTCGGTACATTTAGCTCTGCGGTTGAATCACTGTCCTGCTCATATCCCTGCTCATATGATGAATTTGTCTCTAACATGATGCTGAAAACAAGGTGTTTGACAAATATGTGCTGATATATGTATGGTGAAAACAATAGTTTGGTGTATGCTTTAATGCCACATGTGCCACATATATAATAAGGTGCCGTGGAGAAATATCATAGTGGGAAAAATGACTGTCAAGGGAATTTGCAGTGGAAGGACAGTCAATCACTGCTTGGGGAATTTTGGGATTTGGAGCCTTTACAAGTGATATAGGAATAGGTGATAGTGATGGGGGTGGATTAGGTAATAGAGATAGCCCTTGAATGCTTCGGAAATTAGGATTTCACCAATGATAGGAAGGGAGGGAGATGATGGAAAATGATAGGGTTTGAGGATTCAAAAACATGGGAACAAAGGGTATAAGGAATATGGGATAGTGGAAATAGGAGAAGGGATCATGAAAACAATATGATCACGGTATGATAACAGTGATAACAGTGATGAGAGCACAAATGAAAATGGGGTGGTAATTTTAAGCACCAAACACCTCTTTGAAAACCCTAGGGAACATATTTTAATATGAATATAGGATTTATTCTTTTACCAACCAAACTCCAATGTCTTCGCCTCTAAACACACCACAGATGAATAAAATCACTGAACAGGCTTTGTCAACTTACTTGGAGAAAAATTGAGCTAAAACAAATTGAGTTTTTATGGAGTGGAAGTGATTTTGGCCTTGGGGGCTCTATGCACCACGTAGGCTTGATGCGCCGCGCCAGTGCAATTTTACACTGGGAAAAATTGTTCTATGCGCCGTGCTCCTACCCAATGTGTCGCGCCATAAATAGTGAATTTTGCAGGAGGTGTTTGGAGGCCTTCCTGGTGTCCAAATTGGGCACATGATAGCTTTTTGGAAATATCTTTGAGTCTAAATTCCAACCCAAGTGAAAATTTTCAATTTGGAGTTCATTTTCCTTGTCAAAAATCAAATCTCCCAAGACTGGTCAAAATGAGCAGAATGAGGCGGCCTCAAGGCAGAGTGCTGTTGCAGTCAACTTTTGAATCTCTTCCTCAACTCCAAATTGAGCTCATGATAGCTCATTGGAAATATATTTGTGTATAGTTATCATTTGACTCATCAAGCAAGTCATTTGGCCAACCAAGCTAGGAGAAATCTTGATTTTCCCAAGGTCACTTCAGAGGTGCATCAATTCTCCCGAGGCAATGGTATTTTTGACATTTCTCGAAAACCATGGTACCTGTGTAAAAAGTGAAGGATTTTTTTCGTTGTTGGCATGTTTTGGACAAAAACCTCTCTCATTTTTCCAAAATTCATCTTTTATTGCTCTGAAACATCATTTGAGTGAAACCTATCCCGATGTGTGAAACAAGCGATTTGTCGAAATGAAGCGAAATGAAGGGGATAATGGGCTTCTAAATTCTTGGGGAAATTTTGGAAAGTGTGGAGGGATGTTAGGAAGCAGGTTAAAGTGGAATCTCAAATATTGAGTGAGGGGAAGGGGTCCAAAAGGGCAAAACACAGGCCTAGCATAGAAAATTGCTAAGTTGTAGCAAGAAACTAGGGTTTGTGCAAAAATGAGGAATTTGGGGGATCTAAGTGATGGGAAATGTTTAATAAGGTAAATTAAGGATAGGGGAAGGTGTATGAACATCAGGATACAAGTTTTGCTGATGATTTGACCATCCAAGAGAAATTACCTTCAAAACCCTAGGAGAGGGAAATGAACCTTACCTAGGCACAACTGAAGCATGAACAAGGTGTAAAATGACCCAGTGGAACTTGAAATGATGATGACAACCCTCTGAATGATGGTACACTCAGCTGAATGGTGACATGGACCAACATTCGGACAACTCTGAAAGGAATGAAAGAAAAACCTAGACCTATTACCTAGTGACCAAATTTTGCTTAAGACTCACTGAAATGACAAAATTTGACCTTGACACCTTAAAATCACTTGTAAGAGCATGTTTGATCACTGGAGGAAGGCTGCAAAGACTGACACTAACATGTAACACTGTGGAAATGAAAAGGTAGGTGTTCATAATCAACCATCTGCTCATAGGAATTGCCTTCCGCATTTAGAACGATCTTTGCAACCATCCCCTCCCTTGGAGATAACTTAACAAAAATACATGCAATATTCCTTGATGGAGTTTCTAAGAAGGTCATGTTAGCCTCCAAGAATGTACCCAAGTTGTTCCCAATCGCACGAAAAAAATCCACTATCTAGAAGTGAGGAGGGAGGGTTGAAAGCCTTACCCACACAGGAATTTTGTCCACCCGTTCTCTGTTAGAGTCAAAAAATGGGGTCCATTTCTTAAAGAGGATCACGACAATGCCAAAAACCCATTGCCTCTCCAAGACCCACTCCAAGGTAGTCGGGTTCTTAAAGTTGACTATAAACCATCCTTTTGATAGAGTAATCACCTCCACATCTTTGTCCTATGCCTCGGTGATCAGAAGTTCATAAATTTTGCTCAAAATTCAAAGTTAAAGGACTGTGTTGAAACCAGAATGGTTGCATAGATCTCCTCTTCTTGATTCTGGCGCCGTGAACGATTTGAAAAACCGATGTCGTATGAGGGAGATATCGTGTTCTGATCGAAATCCCAAACAGGTAAATTTTGCGATAAATTTGACTAGGAAGCCCAGTCAGCATGGTGGATGTACAATCAGCAAAAAGGAATATTTTGAAGAATATTTCTTTTCTGCGAGCTAATCAATGGATGACAAGTGGCACCATTTTATTTTATGAATGGTTGTACATTGTTATTTTCGGGCCAATCAAAGGGTGACACATGGCCAGCCCTGAGGCCGCCACGTGTCCCCACGTTGTTACTTAACCTATATGGGAGTCAATTTTATTTAAAGTTTAATACAATGTAGTATGGGGGTTGGGGACCACCGGCAGTCCTCACCCGCTAGCGATCCCCACGATTGTGGTCACATAAAAAAGATCAAACATAAAACTCCATGCAGTTTACATCTACCGCAAATGTTATCTCCACAACTGTTTGAGTTGTCACATGGCATGGGTTTAATGCCAATGTTTTCTGCCGACAGTTTTCGCTAACCCACCATCAAACCCACAGATAAACCTTATCCTGTGGTTATCACCTGGAGTTCCACCGACAGTGCAGTTTGTAAGCCATGGTTTGGGTTGGCATATGGCCACCCAACCACTAATGTTAAATGTAACGGTTAGTCTGGCGGATTTCTGGCAGCGTGCCTAAATTTGTGCGGATTTCACTATTTTGACTCCAGTTAATTGGAGTCCTCCACATTTAGTGGAGATTTTCTAGGTGTAATTGGGAAAATAGGTAAGAGACTCAATTTTCACCCATTCAGAGTGAATGAAGATTCATTCTTAACTAATTGGAGCATTTTGGAGCCATTATAGGCCTAGAACTACATGTATTTGCAAAATGTTGAGCATAATGAAAGATAGACATTCCACTGTGAGTTGGACCAACAGATGTAGCCCAGGAGGGGTGAACTGCTTCATCATGCCTATGTTGGGCCGTGAATACGACCACATTTTAACACTTATTTCATCCATTTTTACTCTTCTTTATCATATCATTTATTATAATTTATCATATAAATCCATTTTATAATGATTTATGTTCTTATGGATGAATATTATTTCTTCTCCTTTATTTTTAATAAATTGATGATTATTATGCATAATTTTATCAATGATGGTTTATTAATATATTTTGTAACAACACTCACCATTTTAGCCTCTAAGATATTTCTTAAATTGCAGATTTGATTTCCAAATCATCATGAAATATTCCAACTTAGAAATTCGTTGGAATAAGAAGTAACAGTTTTGCGATTGTGATTCTGGGAAAATGGAGAAGAATATGGAAACTCCAGAACATGGGTTTTGTCCAGAACGGGCCCAATTAACTTTAATGAAGAACGGTTTGCCCAAATTCAGTCTGTATTGAGAGAAACGTAGGATTCTTTGAGCACGATTTTCTCAGATTTGTTGTTGCGGCCGTCCTCCAAATCTCAGCTGCAAAGCAAAATTCGCCTTGCTCTTGTTGAAAGATTGTTGGAAATATATTTTCTGGTTGATCAAGTTGTTGGGAACAATCCAATATTGTTATGAGAGATCATATTTGCTATTTAATTTCTCCTCATTCTGATTATAAAAGGAGAAAATGTATTGTGTATTGGAGAACAATGGATGATTATCAAATTCTCTTTGTAACACTGTAATTCCTTGACTCTTGTGAGCAAAGAGAAACTGATGTAAAAGCTATTCATGTTTGATTAATACAAAGAAGCGTTCTCGTTCCATTTCCCAAGCTCTGCAGTAGCCCAGCGGCGCTTTCACCGGCGGTTGAAGGTTCGGCCCTGGTGGAGTGATCCGTTGTTTGTATTTCTATTCTCTTATCTTTGTTGTGTGATAATTGCATTTAGATTCATTACGATTATAGAGTTATTTAATTGATGTTGGATTGAATTCAGATTTGATGTATACGTAAATGAATTGCACTACTATTTTACTTTAGCAAGGATCGTATTTCCTATCTTATTCATCTTGCTATCTTTTATAAAGCGTTGTTGTTCCATTGATTTATGATCCATTCCAATGAACGGTTTCATAGTCTTGGCTGTCGACAGGATTGGAGTATTGAGATTAGTTGCCTGATTGCGTTAGAATTAGAATTGCTTTTCATATTGCTGTTCCTTTCCAGATTTTGTTCCTTTCAGTTATTTTCATCAGCACGAAGATTGAGTTTGCTTTCATTTCGATTTCTTTAAGATCACCAACTATAGAGGACATTGGTTATTGCTTCCAAGTTCCCAGATTGGTTATCTTGCATCGATTTCTAAGGGAAGGAGTTATTGCTATTGTATCCCTGATCGATGTTTTGCAGATTTGTTTAATTAAGGTTTCAGAGCATTTGAGTTTATGTTGTTGTAGTTAGATTTCTTTTCCAAGCATCCATTTACTTTTGTATTTAGAACACTGTACTACACCTTACAAGGCATTGCTCTTAGTTAATTGTAGCCTCAGACAGAATACACTTTTGAAATAAAAATTCACTCCCGGATTGATAATTAATGTGAGATAAATAGGTGTTAAAAAGATACCTTTTATACCTCAACATTTTGGCGCCGTTGCCGGGGAGAGTGGATGCCATTTAGAAAGAGTGATGCATATTTAATTTTTTCTGCTTGGGAAGAATTGGGTATTAAAGACGGAAGGTAAGAACCTACGCACAGAGAAAGAAACACACTTGTTCACTGGTCTGCTTCACAGCAGAATTGAGTGAAAGCTTAAGGTAGGAATGAATGCTTGTGTTTTTTTTTTAATTTTAGAGGTGGAATTTTTGAAAAAAATCTTGTAGTTCCACTCGAGTGGTGATTTAAGCACCACCCATTTCACTAACCAATTTACAGGAACATTGGAAGGAGGATCCTTAAAGAAACACCCGAAGAACATCTTCTATTATGGTAAGAAATGGCTCACATTGCAACTTTTGAATTCCCTATCAAAGATCTAGGAGGAGCGACACAAATGCACATAATTCCCCCATTGTCTCTACCAAATTTTCATGGTTTGGCAAATGAAGATCCAGATACATTCTTATTTGAGTTTGAAATACTTTGCAGACGATATGATTATTGTACAAATGATCAAAGATTGAAAGTGTTTCCTCTTACTCTAAAAGGAGCAGCTCTCCGATGGTTCATGAGCCTAGGTGGGAACTGCATCAAAACATGGGAAGACATGAAGAACATATTTTTGAAGAAGTACCAAAACTACTGAAAATCCAATGAAGATATTTTCGGGATGATACAAGGGTAAGATGAAAGCTTGGAGGACTATGTAGAGCGATTTCGATATAACCTTCAAAAATCAAAGCATAAGCATTTGGAAAAAGAGATCTTGAAAACACTCATTCTTAAAGGAATCAAAGATGAATTTTTAGAACTCTTAAATCTGATAGGAAAAGGTGATGTTTTTCAGTTATCATATGATGATGTTTGTGAGTTGTGCATAAGGTATTCAAGAGAAATTTCTAAAGCTGGTAAGAATTCTAGAGAAGTTTCTTCTTTCTTTTCCAAATTTACTACAAGAACAAGGGACGTAAGAGCTGAAATCAAGGTTTTATTTGAAAAGTTTAAAATTGATTTTATTAGCTCTCTAAATTCACAATTGAATGTTTTGTAGGTTCAGAAAAATGAAGAATTTGATGAAGTGTTTTTCCCTCATTACCGAAAGGAGCATCCCATAGATAGTTGTTCTTCCTTATCTAATTTGGAAGTGACATATAAAAGAGATGGGGAAGCTGCAGCAAGGTCAATAGGTATGGTTCAAAACACTTCATCTCCATTCTCTTACTTGCATAATCCATTATGGAATACTCATATGTTAGGGCAGCCATGCCAATCTCAATATAACCACCACCAATCTTGTCTACAAGCTTGGCATGGTTCACCTTATGATTGCATGACTACTCTCCCTCATCTTGTAGCACAAACACATATTCCAACTCTTCCACAACATCTTGTTTTCCTATCAAAATCATCCACTCAACACAATCAACTACATCATCAAGAGGCTCCATTCCCTACACAATCTCCTGCTCAACTCATTCCACAGCCTCATCACAATAAACCAGTATAGCATGCTTACAGTGTTGAACTGCAAAATTTACCCACACCTCCCACCCATTCTATCTCACATGCACTATTGGAGAAAACTTACACTGAGACTCAGAATGAATCAAATCCAGAAATTGTAGAAGTTATGAAAGAAAATGAGGTTTCTTCTAGTTTGTACCAACAAACCATTTTAAAAGCTCAAGAACTTCATGATACGATGGCTATGGGAAATCAAGAAAGTAGTGGATACACTAAAGATTGGTTTCACTCCATCATTTGTTTGCAACATCACTCCATACTTCAACAATTTTTGGCACCATCTTTTCAAGGGAAGTTGGCTTCTCATACCCTAATTTTGATTAACATGCATTTTTCAAATTTGGGTATGTACATAATTGAAACCTTATTTCGAAAATGGTTACAGTGGAAATACTCTTATACATAATAATATTCATCTTCCAATTCAGAGTAGGCTAGTATAGAAAAATAAAATAAATAAGGAAATAAAACAAACACATTTTTTTTATTTTTGTAAAAATAGTTGTTTATTTGTTGCAACATGCTGTGAAATCAACATTGATGATAAATGTTCTAATTTATTTGTGTATGTAGATGAATTATATTGCAAATAACAATTCTACAAACACTTATATTCATTTTTATCATCAATATGGAAAATTTTCTTGAATATCATATTTTTTTGGCTTGCGGGCTTGATGAAATTTCTGAAAACACAGTTGGGACTGTCATGTTTTGGGGGACCAAAATTGAATATTTTTAAAAACTGTTTCTATCCTAAGTATCCCTTGATTTCTACTTTCCAACCCAATTTGAATCACTCAATTTTGATTTGAAACAAAAAAGTTAGAACCAAAACATTGACAGGGTGTCTAATAAGCAACTCAGGAACAGAGTTGGGACAATCCGTTTTTGGAGGCCTAAATGACTATATTTTTAAAACTTATTTCTATGGTAGATTCATCTATGAATCTAGTTTAAAACGCAATTTTAATCACTCAATTTCGATATAGTATGAGGAATTTATGACCAAAATACTGACTGCCTATCATAAATCAGCGTTCTTGAAACTTTGTTTTCTCGGTTGTTCCTTAACATGTTTGACCCATCAATTCTTCTTGTATTCAAAACCTATTTCTATTGGAGATCAATAAATGAATATAATTTAATCTCCAATTTGAATCGGTTCAATCTGCCATCAAAAGAAAAATTTATGCTTGAAATATCAACTGTTGGTCTAAGATGGAAAATCGAAAATGACTCTATTATGCAGGTTGTTCTAGGAAAATTTGACATATCATAGCATTGAATTTTTAAAAATTGTTTCTATTGGAGATAAAAATTTGAATTAGCTCTCATTTGGCTTTGGAATCACTCAAATCGGACAAAAAACAAAGAAGGTATGATTAAAACACTGTTGGTTAGTATCGTCGACCACTGCTCTCCCGCATGTAGCAAATATAATTTGTTTTATTTTTCCGTGGACTTGTTCTATAGAGTAACTACTTGTTAGTTTTTTTGCATAATTCTTGGATTAGGGGAGCCCGCACACTGCTCTTTCTCCATGATTTAATGTTTTATTGCAAGTAGACATTCGTTTTTTGCAGGTCTTAGCAGAATAAAAAGGTCAATGTATGGACGAGCGATTCTTGAGAGAAATTTTAGTGAAACAAGGGCATTTCATCCAGTTCATTACCTAATAGATTCATAACAATAAGAAATGAAGAATTGGTTTCCATTTGAAGATTCATGTCACTGCTACCAAAACATTTTTTAAAAAGATCATTTTTTTTTTCCATTAACAGATTGATATTCCCTTAGGAAATAATATCATAGTTGTTGTAACTTAATAAAGTGTTGTTTCTTTTCTGATTTCTTTTATGTTTTTGTATTTCAGGTGTTGATCCCTTCAAATTGTAATTTCCACTCAATTGGCGATTGAACAATAAGGAACCCACCATGCAAGTTTTAGTTACAGAAGACAATTCTTCAGTAGCACCAATTCTGTAAAAAAAATTACTTTTTCTTGAAACCTGTACATAAAATTTTCTTTCTATTTGATTGGATTTGTTTGGAAATGGATTGCATATTAGCTTTGTTCTTTCCTCTTTTTTTCTTTTTGCGTGTTTATATTTGTTTGTTGTTCCTCTTAAGGGACAATTATTGTTCCTCTTAAGGAACAGCAGCCGTTCCTCTTAAGAAGCAGTGCATTTATGTGTTTATTTTTGTTGTTCCTTCCAAAAGGAACAACATTTTCACTAATTAGTTTTGTTGTTCTTTTAAAAAAGAACAACATTTTTTGCATGATTTCGTTGTTCCCTTCAAAAGGAACAACACCGCTCATTTTTTGTTGTTCCTTTCAAAAGGAACAGCACTGCTCGTTTTTACTGTTCCTTTCTAAAGAAACAGTAGTTTTGTTGTTCCCTTCAAAAAGGAACAACACCGACTGTTCTTGTTGTTCCTTTCCAAAGGAATAGCATTTTCAAAAATTGTTTTTACTGTTCCTTTCCAAAGGAAGAACACTTTTTGAGTGCATTTTTATTTTTTGTGAACAACTTTCTGAGGATTTTTTTGAATTTTTCATGACTTTTTGAAAGACAAACATACAATTTATGGAAGGATACACAAATTAGAGGTTACTGGAATCAACAAATCAAGAAAAATTGTCATTTTTAAGAAATTGTTTTGTACTGATAAGGAAAGGACACAACTATCTATATCACTTTGTTGTCTTTATTTTCACTAAAACTAATATGATCGATTATCTTTATCATGTTGGTTCTTCCCTAACTCTTCACAACTCTCTTTGATTTTTATTTATTGAATAAGAATGAGGGCATACTTTTTCTATTGAGATGTTCATACTTCTTCCACCATCCCTACTCTTAAGGAGTGTTGAGCCACCCTTTATATATAAATAGGGAAGTGCTACATAAAAAAAGAAGAAAAAACTCTTTACATGGTTACTAACAATTCTATGATAAGACAGATGGAGGATAGGGGGTCTCATCAAGAGCCAACCTACCATGATCATAAGGGAGCAGTGAAGTGGCATTCCCATTATGGCCACCACACTATGGATATGATCCAATGGACAACTCAGAAAAATAAAAAGTCCTTGGAATAGGAGGTCTCATCACGAGCCGGCCTACCCACCTTTCACTCCTTCCTGGTGAATGGCATTGTGATTTATCTGGTCCCCAAGCCATCACAGTGGCCTCCATCATGACATCACACAGCACTTTCCTAGGCATAAATAAAGGATAATGGTTCCATGGGTGAGAAAGCAACTTTGTCAAGGTTATAGACACCTGTGGGCAACAGAGCTCTGCTGATGGTATTGGAGTCATATTTTTCACAAATCAATAGTAATGATAAACCCTTTTCTTATATCTTTATCTAATATCAAATGAGAGTATGCTCCTAAACTCTTTGTTTGGAACTTCTTATGCATGAAATTTATTTATAAATCAATTATAATGGTTTATGTGGATAATGACAGCATAAGTATTTTTTTTCATCAGCGGTCCTTTTCCATTATTTTCGAGTCATTACATAAACATTTCCATATCTACTCACGATTTTAAAATATGCATTGATTTCAGTAATGCGATAATTTGTTGGTCATATCATAAGTATGGATGTCTTTCCATGTTGTATAATTGCTGTGAAGTACGCTGCCATTTTACCACAATAGTCATACTGCATTTCTACAGAATTTTTGCTGATTGAACTTTTTTTTGCATGCATCTTATCTGTTGCCATTCTAAACTAAAACTGTGGATTCAAGAAAATTACATACAGAATTGTGATTTGTTTACAGGAGAACAACAAATATGGGGGGGGGCAATTCTATTCACAACACGACCACACTATTGCAACTAACAGCAAAGGCTCGCAAATGCGCACAACTCTTCAGACCTGATGTGCTTGCATGGCTTCCACCTTTTGCATCACTTTCAGTATTCGCTCAACCTACATCAGCTTCAACAAAGGCCAGTCCCTACATGTCATTCCAAATTTTTTCGGAGGTAACACTTGAGGTAAAATAGCATTATTTTCTGATTTATTATGAATTTAGAAGAATTTCATGAAAATCCATTGAGCATTATTTATCATCATTCATTCCACATCTTTACCACTTCCCATTTTTTTTTAGACACGTCTCACCTTTCAGTTTGGGGGAGTGTTGATTTCCTTCATTTCTTTCTTATGACCATGTCAGTAATCTTCTTGGATATTCTTATTCATTCTTAACACCTCCCTTATTCCATGTTTTACACCAAGCATAGATTTCAACAGATTGCAGCAATCACCTCTCTTTGTTTTCTAGCATTGCATGAGGACATGCTAATTCCTCAATTTGGGGGGCGGGGGGGGAATTGCTACACATGATGGATGTTTTTCACTTTCTTTCTTATTTAAGGCATACAATTTCATTTGTATATAGTGCAGAAATTGATTTGCATATATCTTTAAAACTATGAACTGAATTCTTGTGATTTCTGGATAACAAAGAGGTATCATTAAAATACACAAACCCAGATAATTTCACGCTAAATTAGTTCATAAAATTTCTAAAATTATGCACTATCACCTACAACCATTTTGTTTATATCTTATGATTCGTGCATCAAAACGATCTGATTTTTGAGAAAATGGTTAATGAAGTTTGTTGTTAATTATGTCACATTTTTCTGCAACTTCATTTACATATAGTTGA
The DNA here is from genome assembly GCA_034641835.2 of Pinus albicaulis. Classification (NCBI taxonomy): domain Eukaryota; kingdom Viridiplantae; phylum Streptophyta; class Pinopsida; order Pinales; family Pinaceae; genus Pinus; species Pinus albicaulis. The sequence continues at coordinate 169,470,650 of CM076578.1, read as the reverse complement.
AGGTCGGCTGTAAAAATTGTTATGCCTTTATCAAGATTGCTAAAATTGAATATTCATTATTTGAGGAAAAGTTCATTTGTTCCATCCATTTCATGAGTTGGGAAGAACAATTTTCTTTGCTTGGTTAACACATGGGTTTTGTCTTTAGGTTGCATGAAAACATGCAATATATTCAGTTCTGAGTTGCATGGGATATGCAATATATTCAGTTTGGGGGTATGTTGGGCCGTGAATACGACCACTTTTTAACACTTATTTCATCCATTTTTACTCTTCTTTATCATATCATTTATTATAATTTATCATAAAATACATTTTATAATGATTTATGCTCTTATGGATGAATATTATTTCTTCTCCTTTATTTTTAATAAATTGATGATTATTATGCATAATTTTATCAATGATGGTTTATTAATATATTTTGTAACAGAAATCACCATTTTAGCCTCCAAGATATTTCCTAAATTGCAGATTTGATTTCCAAATCATCATGAAATATTCCAACTCAGAAATTCGCTGGAATAAAAAGTGACAGTTTTTCGGTTGAGATTCTGGGCAAATGGAGAAGAATCTAGAAAATCCAGAACATGGGTTTTGTCCAGACCGGGCCCAATTAACTTTATTGTAGAAATTTTTGCCCGAATTCTGCATGTATTGAGAGAAAAATAGGGTTCTTTGAGCATGATTTTCTTAGATTTGTTGTTGCGGCTGTCCTCCAAATCTCAGCTGCAAAGCCAAATTCGTCTTACTCTTGTTGAAAGATTGTTGGAAATATATTTTCTAGTTGATCAAATTTTTGGGAACAATCCAATATTGTTATGAGAGATCATATTTGCTATTTAATTTCTCCTCCTTCTGATTATAAAAGGAGAACATGTATTGTATATTGGAGAATAATGGACGATTATCGAATTCTCTTTGTAACACTGTAATTCCTTGACTCTTGTGAGCAAAGAGCAACTGATGTAAAAGCTATTCATGTTTGATTAATACAAAGAGGTGTTCTCGTTCCATTTCCCAAGCTTTGCAGTAGCCCAGTGGCGCTTTCACCGGCAGTTGAGGGCCCGGCCTTGGTGGAGCGATCCGTTGTTTGTATTTCTATTCTTTTATCTCTATTGTGTGATAATTGCATTTAGATTCATTATGATTATAGAGTTATTTTATTGTTGTTGGATTGAATTCGAATTTGATTTATACGTTAATTAATTGCACTGCTATTTTACTTTAGCAAGGATCGTATTTCCTATCTTATTTATCTTGCTATATTTTATAAAGCATAGGTGTTCCATTGATTTATGATCCATTCCAATGAATTGTTTCATAGTCTTGGCTGTCGACAGAATTGGAGTATTGAGATTAGTTTCATGATTGCGTTAGAATTAGAATTGTTGTTCATATTGCTGTTCCTTTCCAAATTTTGTTCCTTTCAATTATTTTCATCAGCACGAAGATTGAGTTTGCTTTCATTTCGATTGCTTTAAGATCATCAATTGTAGAGGACACTGGTTATTGCTTCCAAGTTCCCAGATTGGTTATCTTGCATCGATTTCTAAGGGAAGGAGTTATTGCTACTGTATCCCTGATCGATGTTTTGTAGATTGGTTTAATTAAGGTTTCAGAGAATTTGAGTTTATGTTGTTGTAGTTAGATTTCTTTTCCAAGCATCTATTTACTTTTGTATTTAGCACATTGTACTACATCTTACAAGGCATTGCTCTTATTTAATTGCAGTCTGAGACAGAGTACACTCTTGAAATAAAAAGTCGCTCCCAGATTGATAATTAATGTGAGATAGATAGGTGTTAAAAAGATACCTTTTATACCTCAACAACCTACTGTGTAAATGTTATGTGGTGACTTATTTCTCTATTTTTCACTACTATTCAGGGTTATTTGTGCTTATTTCATGCTTCTAATTCACTAAAATCATCTACAATTCATGGTTAAAATCCTCAATCCTTAAGCAAACTAATGAGACAAGTATGCACATGTTTATAAACTAAAAAGAAACTTAGCACAACAAAACTAATATTGTCCTTTCATATCAGATTGGTATCAGAGCTAGAGTTTATTCTCTGGTGTTGTTTTGTGCAAAGCATTGTTTAACTATTTACAATTTTTTAGATGTTTACTAGGCTCAAGCTAAAAAGGGGAGAAGTAAAATTGGTGGGAGCAGAAGGGTTTCAAGAGGAGCCAAAGCAAAGGAGAGAAATATTGCCACAATATCCACCACCTAGTTCACCTCCTAAGGAATCAGAAGCTGCATTAAGCATGTCTCATAGAGAAGGATAAATCCATGAATAAGTTTATCCAAAGGAGGAAGAAAGAGTGTTCAGGAAAGCATTCCTTGACATGACTGAGATGGTTAGAATCCTTTATCAAGAAAGGAATGAGAGACTAGGCAGAGAAGGATCCAAACTTTACAAGGAAGGGCAGGGATATTTAGGAGGTCACAATGATGAAGATAAGTCAAAGAAGAGAAATGAAGGAAATGTAGGCAATTGAGAGCCCTCTTCCTCATCATCCTCTACTTCATCTTCAGTACATCAGCCACACAAGTCAAAGAACATTGGTAAAAGTCATTTTTTTAAAATTGATGTTAAGTTTGAATTACCAATTTTTAATGGTGAAGTCAGTGCAGAAAATTTTGATAATTGGAATAGGCAATTGGAGGTCTATTTGAGAATCCAGAACCTTCAATATGAAGATACCAAAATCCAATTAGCTTCATTGAGAATGGAAGGTGCAACACTTGTTTGGTGGGAATCCAAGACAAAGGAGGAGATCAAGATGCATGGTAAGATTATTATATCATGGGTTGATTTCATTACTGCTATAAAACAATAGTTTTATCCATTAGATCATATGCAAAAGGCCATAATGAACTAGCAAAACTTTAGGCAATTTGAGGGACAGAATGTGCAAGAATATACCCAAGAATTTAGGAGAAGAGCTCTCTTGTTAGGGATAGATTTGCAGAGCCAAGATACTTTTCTCAAGTACATAGAAGGCTTACATAGCTACCTAAAACATACTATTATCATGTTTAACCCCACAAGTCTAGATGAAGTATGTGTTCAGGCCACACATCTAGAAGCTAGAGGGAAAAAAATTTCTGAAGAGGGTAGAAAGAAACCTTTTAAGGGTAAAAACAAAGAGAAGACCTCAAAAGGTAAAAGAAAAAATAATGCATGTGTTAAGAAATAGGGAGAAAATTTGGTTTGTAAACATTATTCAAAAGAAGGCCACGATGAAACTCCTTGTTAGAAATTATATCCTGAAATGAGGCCCAAGAAATATAATAACAAAGGGAAACAAAAAACTGCAACTACAACTCAACATGATTTAGGAGATGATTCAGGTGATGTATCTAAGATTACCATGGGATTGATGAACATGAAGGGAAAATAAATTGAAACTAAACCCGGTACTAGTACATCAAACTATCACAGACATTCTCCAAATGAAGAAGAAAGAATTGAATTGTTTCATGTGAGATTCATATCCAAGCATACCAATATTGACACGTTGTTTGATAGTGGGTCACAAGAAAACATAATCTCTAAAGACTTGGTCAAGAAAATTAACCTTGAGACCATACCACATCCAAAACCATATCCATTGGGTTGAATTTTTAAGGATGAAAATTTACAGGTTTCAAAGAAATGCATATTGTGGTTTGCAATCATTACACATTTTGTTGACACAGTTGAATTAGATGTGGTTCCTCTTGACATAACAAGTATTGTGTTGGGGAGTCCTTACTTGTATGACAGGAAAGCAATCTTCCATCTCCATGAGAAAAAATATCATTTATTCAAAGATGGCAAGGATTACATTATAAGAGCACATCGCAAGAAGACAAACATTGCTATGGTAATGTTTGACAGATAAAGAGGCTAGTGAATTCAAGTAAGAATTTTGTTATTCTTATGATTAAGCCTAAAGTTGATGTTAATCATGAATCACTTGAGGGATGTGATCCTAAGTTGAAAACATATTTATATTATGTAGTTAATGCACATCATGAGATGTTTCAGGAGCCAACAGGATTTCCTCCAAAAAGAAAGATTCAACATGAGATTTAGTTGCAACAAGATTGTCCTCTTCCAAATATCGGTATGTATTGCATGTCGATAATGAAGATTGATGAAATAAAGAGGCAAATCAAAGAGATGTTGGACAAAGTAATTATAAGGCCAACTAACTCGCCATGCGATTAGGGGAAGTTTTAGGGGCTAATATTCACAAGTGAGCTAATATTCCATGCTTTTTCCAAAAAAAATATTCGTCAATTTCTATTTTTATAAAAAAGAATTCACCCAAATATTATAGTATAAAATTATTTTACCTAAAAAATCGCCAATATTATATATTGTCTAATATAAAAAAATTACAAATCTAAATATTTTTATAAAATTATCATCAAACATTATAAGATTTGGATATTAGGGACTATTACATAGCATTTTGTCACTGTCCCTGCAATCCCCATCCTGCACATTGGAGGATCATTTTTGTGACTAATAAGAAGTTTCCTGCCTTGCAAAGACCAGCATTACATCGCTTGCCATGAGGACAACATTCCTTCTATTGACAATTTCCTGAGCAAACCATCAGAAACACATGTTTTTGCCTTGGCGCTAGTAGACTGTTATTCCCTCGCGCCAATGAGGAAGATTAACACTGGGCTCTGTGCCCATTGGCACTCTGTCCCAGTGAGCTACCTGTGCCAACCTGTTTATGGAATATTTTTTAAATATAGAGGTGAATTTTCTATCCTAACAACTTCGTGGACGAGTCATCTGGAGTGGTTCGACTGAATAACCACAGCCTCCCTCCTTTGGCCTCTTGTTTCCACCTTTTGGGGAAACTTCCCAAGGGATAAGGCCTCCCTTCCACCATTGTAGGGATCCCAACCTCCTCCTCTCCCTCTATAAATGAAGCCATCTTCCATTGATGAGCTAGCTGAACATATTATAGCTGAAAGGTTGAAGATAATTCTTGAACATTTCGCTAGGAATATAGAATGGAAAGAGACCTTTGTCGAGAGAGCTTAGGCTTGTGTCCTCACCTCGTTTGAATTCCTCAACGATCCTTCAAGACACACTTCGACTGAACCCTGCTAGAGGAGGCTATGACGTCAAGGCTCCAATTGTAACTCTTTCTTCTATTTATACATATACATGACTATTGTCTGGTTTCCATCTTGCGTTAATGTGTTTTATTTGATGCAATATGCTTAACCCTCCTTGACTGGTTAGTTGATTATGAATGAAATCATTGTTTTTTATGCTGCTCATGTTTGCTAATATTCATGCAAGTATCCGAGCACTGGTGCAGAAGGATTGTTACCCCTCGAGACAGAGATCAAGAGGCCACCACTACTACAACGACGACAGCGTTGGACTCCAGGTAGGTCGATCTACCCTGTCCTTTTCATTCATTAATTAGGAACCTACACTTTAGCTTGTCCCTTTGTTGCTAGACCCACTCTAGGGCTAGAGGGATCGTCTCTGTCTGTAGAGAGGATTTACCTTCCCAAAAAATTGGCGACTCCAATTTTCCTTCCCCGTCTATTTGCCTCCTATCGATCCAAATCAAGTCGTTTATCTGCCTCAGGCTGATCCTTATCGGACCGTCCCTCATCAAGGGCCAGTGATACAAGGACAACCCTTAGGTCTACAAGGAAAACCATATATTCTACAAGGACAACACTTAGAGGGTCAACTTTCGGTCCAACAACCCTACGGTCCTTTCGTTCAACCTCAATATCAATATCAACTAGGAGCATTTTATGTTCCTGGGGGGAAAATGTATCCACCACAGGGACAACCTTCTATGCAACAGCAACAGCCTTACGTTTAGCAAGGCCAACTTTTGTACAGCAAGGACAACCCTATGGTCCTGCTCTGGGTCAACCTGGTTATCAAGGAAAACATGGTCCATCGCAACCATCAGGCCAACCCCTTCCACAAGGGCAACCCGGTGGCCCTTAGTATCCAGGCCAACATGCTCCGCAGGGATAGCCTGCCCAGCCTCAGCAACCGATTCAACCTTCTCAACAGCCTCAAAAGCCAGTTCAACCGGCTCAGCAGCCAATTCAACCCGTTCAACTTGCTCAACCTCAAGGCGCCACTTACCCTCCTCAAGGTCAATATCAGGTGGTATATAGTGTGCCCCAAGGTTTCACTTATTACCCTCAAAATCAATCTCAGATGGTGTATAATCCACCTCAAGGAAATTCTTACATTCTACAATAGAATCCATACGCTGCTCAGCAAGGACCTCAATGGTATGCTTAGAATCAGTATCCCAGTCCTCAACCCCAGTATGGGCAGAACTATCAGGCTTATAACCCCTATGGTCAGAATACTCCAAGACAAAACATATGGGGGAAAAATTTCTCCCAGATTGGGTGGAATTCTAACATGGGTCTTTATCAAAGGCCTCCGATGCCTTTTAATCCTCAATTACCATTTCTTACTACAATTGGAACTGCAAGATGTGTCAAAGTTAACAAACGATCTGATTCTTCATAACCCGTATTGGCCTCCAGTTCCAACTAAGATCCCTGGTGATTGTCCTAAGTTTGAGGGCAAGTCCAGAGAAGACCCCCAAGCGCATGTTATGACCTACCACTTATGGTGTTCCTATAACTCTTGGGTTGATGATTCCATCCGACTCCGTCTTTTCCAACAGACTCTTACTGGTGACGCTACCAAGTGGTACATCGAATTATCTCGTGGCAGTTTTCAAGATTTCAACTCTTTAGCCATGGCGTTTCTTACACATTTTCAGTTATCAGTTCATTATGAGACCGGGACACACCTCCTCACATCCTTGAAACAAGACCGAGCTACTCATATCTCAGATCATATTCATGAATGGAGGCACCTTCATCGCTTGATCAAGTTTGATATTCCTTATTAGCTTCTAACTGATTAGTTCACTACCTAGTTTGTCAATCAGATCACTAAAGACATAGCTATGGGGGCATGTGTAACCGAAGAGCAAGCCATTGCTCGTGCCTAGTACCTTGATCTTGTGTACTCTCAGTCTGGCACGTTGTATGATATCTTGCTTGATGATCCTCTACCTGGAACTTCCAAAGCACCGGCGATGCCATCTGTAGATGGTATCATAGGTTCTGTGTCTCAGACTTCTCAGAAGTCTTCTCCTTCAAATCCTGGGAAGAAAAATTCTAATCTTTCCAATGATACTACTTCTCAGTCTACCCCAAATTCTGGTAAAACCGCAGAATTCAACGTCGTTCAAGCCAATCCAGCAGATAATACTTCCAAGGGAAAAAAGAAGGGTAAAGGTAAGGCCAAAGCCGATACCCCAAAACTAGATTTGTCTAAACCTCGTGCTAATGATGGTTCACATCGTAAGCTGAAGTACCCTTGTTTGATTTGTGACAAAGAGCACTACACCAAGGACTATCCTCGACGGGCTGAAGTAAGTAGATTTCTCAAAGGCACCCAGGGAACTACGGTTGTTCTCAAAGAACCTTTTCCATCACAGCAAACCCAGATGGTAGAGCAACCTCAACCCTCTACCCCATTTGGCTCTCAGGTTTTCATGATGAATGGTTCTACATCCATTTCTATCGCTACTGGGTCGAAAGAGTATACTGGATTTCATAAGGCAGCGGGGAAAGAGATCGCTGATGGTCCTCCTCCTCTGCCTGCTTCTGGCCCTCTTCAGATTGAAAGGCCCAGTTTTGAGCCTGTTGTATGACCACCTTCCAAAGGTGTACTCCATAAGTCTTCTTACAATCCCAACGCTTGTGCTACTCAACATTACAGTATTGTTGAGGATCTGGCTCAGGTGCCATCTACAATGTCTACATTATAATTACTTCAGATTTTTCTGTCTCAATGAAGGGTTTTTTTATCTGCAATCGACGAGGTTGATCCTGCTGATTCTAGCCTTCTCACTTTCGACTTAGAGAATTTTGTCCCACGACTCCGCACCAAATTGCACTCATCATACAAGTTGGTATTAATGGTCTGAATATCCATCAGCCGGTTGTGGATGAGGGTGCATCTACGTGCATCATGTCATATTCTTACTAGAAAGCCATTGGTTCTCTGGCTCTGAATTCATCACCAAATTTCGTTGAAGCATTTGATGGAAGAGAATCTAAACCTCTTGGTGTTCTTGCTAGTTTACCAATTACATTAGAAGGGAAGACAGTCAATGTCAAGGTTGAAGTAGTTGACGCCAAGCTCAATTACAATATTATCCTCGATAGCAGTTGGACTCACACCATGTTGTGCATTCCGTTCACTCTCTTTCATTTTTTTAAATTCCCGCATGAAGGAAATATTGTTACTGTTGATCAGTTGTCGTTCTTCACTTCTTCTTCTGAGAACGACATTTCATATGTGGATCAAATTCCTACTCCCTACGAGAGTGTAGGGCTAGGTCTCTTCAAAGATACTGCCCTCATGGGTATTTTTCCTCTTCCTCCACCCAACACTGTTCAGATTAATATGATCTCTTGGTCTGACGACCCATGGATCATCCCTTCACCTGAGAAAATGAATTCTTTCAGAGATTCAATGCCGTTAAGTCCAATCGAGATAGACTATTTTGAACTTGTTTCGTATTTGGAACCTCCACCTTCTGATCATGCTCCTTTGAGCATGTCTCTTGAAACTTATTCTCAATCCCCTTGGCTCAGCAATTCGGATTTTCCCGACCCCTTGAAAGAGATATTTCCCTCCGATGAAGCCATCGTGGAAAATATGTCTCTGATTAGCACCCTCGATCCTTGGTACAGTGATATCATAGTATATATTCATACTTCTAATTTTATATCGGATTTGACAAAGGATGCTTACCAATGCATCTGTCATCAATCACAACCTTATCGTATAGTCGGAGATACACTCTACCGCATCGAAGTAGATTCCATTCTCTGCTGGTGTTTGACTCTTGAGGAGGCTGAGAAAGCCCTGAACGATTGTCACAGTGGTGCCTGTGGCAGTCACATGTCTCGTAATGCCACTGCACAGAAGATTCTTTGTGCTGGGTATTTCTGTCCCTCAATCTTCAAGGACTGCATTTTTGTTGTTCGAAAATTTCATGATTGTCATATTTATCAGCGCAAGATGTGCACATCGCCTTCACATCTCCACCTTGTCATTACTATTGGTCCCTTTGCGAAGTGGGGCATCAATTTTATGACGTGTAACCCTCACTCGGTCGGGGGACATGCTTATATCATTGTATTCGTTGACTACTTCACCAAATGGGCCGAAGCAATGCCTACACTTGCCATTGAAGATAAGACAACAAATCAGTTAATATTCAATCACATCGTTTCTAGGTTTGGTGTCCCTCAAGCCATCGTTATCGATCATGGTTCCCATTTTCTGCATTATATGGTGGCGGAGTTGACTTCCAAGTTGGGCTTGTGTGACAACAACTCAACTCCATACTATCCTCAGGCCAATGGCCAAGTTGAAGCCGTGAATAAATTTCTTGTCACCATGCTTCAACGTACGATTGGGATGCACAAATCCAATTGGCATCTCATGTTATTTTCGTCTCTTTAGGCGTACCGAACCTCAGTTAAGGATGCGACCAGATTCACTCCATTCCAACTTGTTTACGATCTGGAAGCTACCCTTCCGATTGAGTGTGAAAGACCTTCGCTCAAGTTGGATTTTGAATTGCTGTTGAACACTTCGCCAGAAGAAGAGCGTCTTCTCTACTTATAAACGCTGGATGAAACTCGTCACTTTGCTGGTTTGGTCATTGAGGCATAGAAGAAGCGGGTCAAAGCCCATTTTGACCAGTCGGTTTCCCCTTGTTCCTTCATAGAAGGAGACTTTGTCCTCTTGTATGACCAAGCTCATGATAAGCTGGAGACAGTAAAATTTCAACCCATGTGGCATGGGCCCTACATTGTTAAACGTGTCTTGCGGAATGGGGCCTATGAGCTCATTGATTACGAAGGTCATGCTCTAGATCAGCCCAAAAATGGGTTGTATCTCAAAAAATATTATGCATGAGTCATTCGTGCATGTTTTTTGTACATAGGTGTTCTTTTCATTTTTGTACATTTTTTGCTTGGTGTGCTTTGCGAGTGTTTTCCTACTTATTGGGTCGTTGCTTATTGTGCAGATGTATATTACCCCTTATGTCAGTTTCACGGATGGTGCTTCCCACAGTACCCGAAACCTGTCTTCGGCAGCCTGGGTGATTTATGATCCTACTGGTGAGTTGATAGATCTACAAGGTATTTGTCTAGGACGAACTACAAACAATGTTGTTGAGTATAGTGTTGTCATTGAACTATTAAATGAGGCGATTACCCTCGTCATTCGTGCATTGGTTGTAAATCTAGACTCACAACTTGTTGTTCTTCAACTTAATAGACATTATTCAGTTAGAAACCCTAAGATTTTAAGGTTGTATTTACATGTTCGTTTGCTGGAAAGACATTTTGATTATATCACATATCAACATATTCCTAGGCAAATGAATGCATTAACTGATACAGTGGTTAACATTGTGTTAGATAGACATTTGTGTAATCTGTAAAATCATCATCACATGAAAAAAATCCATATAGGAAATTAGATGTATATATATATATATATATATATATATATATATATATATCAAATGTTTGCACCAGTGTGCATCATAAGTTCAAAAAATATGTGTGTTTTTGTTACATCCTGAGACACCACTCCAAAATATGCAAAAATAAATTCTAGGTGTCTAATCGGTGTGATGCTCATGATAGCATGTCACTGCCCGTACAAGCCACCTCAGCAACTGGTGAACTTGGTTTGACACCCCTACAGTGTGTCTTTGGTATGCACGAGGAACATCGTCGAATCGCGCATAGTCTAGGACCCCGCGAGATATTCCCTCCAGGTTGCGCACGATTTCCTCCTCCTTGCCTCCCTCACCATGAGGGGAAATATCAAAGTCGCGAGGGATTCGCCTTACTATTGGGGACATGCCCACAGGTCTTTCTGGTCCAACATCTGCATGACACATGGATTTAATGTCAGAACATACATAACAAAAAAAAATCATAATACTCGTGAAAATAAAAAATGAGTCTTACCAAGTTCTTCATCCCAATCCTCTCCTTCTATGAGAGGGAGGTCCGGATCACCAATGAAATATGTGCCAGAGTAGGGCCATTCCTCCACAAAAATCAATTGTCGGCGGAGCCAATCAAAGAACTCCGGTCTCCAGGACATCTGTTGACCGCCCCCTAACCTTGGCATCAATGCTGCCCAATGGGCCATCCGTGGCTTCTATGCTGGTGGTGTCGGAACTATCACTTCATGTCATTGAAAGATTGGTAATCATTCCAAGAATAATGATACTTGGATGGATCCATACCCAAACTGCTTTAGTTTGGTCTTCTTGCATTTCGTCAATTGACGTTTCATATTGATTATCATTGCCTCTACCCAGTTGTAGAGGGTCGGTGTCAGACAGTCTACTACAAGAAGCAGATGTGTTTTTGTTGCTTCGTGTGGTGCCTGCGATCCCGCAACTCATGTGATGGTGTGTAGCACTACATTTAGTGCCAAGTCTAGGATAGTCTAGATATCCACTTTCCCACTCCTGATCCTTTCCGTGCCCCTCGACATACCCTGTTGATCACCATGCTCATGTTCTCCATGGTGGGCCGGGTGCCAGTCAGGACTGGTGTTGCCCCCCTCTGCAATAAGCCTGTTATGAAATAAATGTTTGAAACATCAATTTTGAGTTCCTAATCATGAAGAATGAATTTTTCCTGATCCTCATCCTAGGTACTGATTAAGTATTGCAGCAGCTCCGGTTGAGCTCTGAGGCACGGTGTCATGAGGAATTTTTTTAGTCCACAGTCTCTGAGAGCTTCCATGCATCTTTCATTTTCCATGGCAAGCTTGTATTCTTCACTATGTTCCCTTTCTTTCCATTCAATAACCATTTTGCTGCTTCACACCTGCAAACATGTTCATATGAACCTCATTAGCCAAATTAAAATCTTTGAATTTGTGAAAATTGAGCCTGCTTGCTTGCATTGTAAGCTTAAAAAGGTTTGTGGGGTTGGCACAACTGTTTAGGAAACAATCGCACCAATGGGCACGCCCCAGTTCAGAAATTTGGGCAATCGGTGTGAGTCTGTGCCCGATACTTGCGCCAACCGCCGTGCCCTATTTTATAAAAATTCCCCCATAGGATTCCAAATTTTGGGTTGTAGGTAATGAAAGAGAAATTAAAATGTAGAGAAGGATGTTAGCTCTTACCAAGAACTGACGGATTCAAGATTGATCTGTTAGATCGTCCGCTATCGTCGCCGCAAAATCACGGTCTAAAATGGGTAACTATTGCTCCACAAGAGGTAAAAGTGAAAAGTAATTATTATTTACCATTTTTGGAATTTTATAACTTTTCGAAACCCTAATTAGGTTTTACGACATGTTTTTCGATTATTACATTATGTTTTTTCGAGAAATGGGTTTTATGTTTGTTTCTTGTGCAACGACAGGTCTTTAAATGAGATATCGATGAAGTAACGAGTTGTATTTTATACTTTTTTGGACTCGGTAAAAACACAAAAAATTCATTGTTGGAGTCATCTTTTAGCTCTTTTCTGACTCTCTAAAATTGAAAAGATTTTCGAGAATTTTTTGTTTTGAACTCGTTAAATGGCTGTGAAACGATATCTACCCAGTATACGTTTACCCCTTTTTCAGGCTGGGATAGATTATTTATGAAAAAGGAATACCTTAGCCTATCGCGACTAAGAGGTTCTCTCATATTTTGTTTTCTACCCTTTCGGATATGAGGGACTATCTACAAAAAGGAACTTGCAGGATTTTTCTTTTTCGCTTCTTTTCAAACTCTCTAAACGTGAAAATATGTCGAGTTCTTCCTTTGTCAAACTCGTTAAACCCTGATGACATTGGACATCGTCACCACGACGTTCACCAAGTTCCTCCTTCCTAGGGCTCGTAAAATGTACTAGGATGGATTTTTCCGAATGACAAACTTACATTGCAAGCATATGCTATCCCCTTCAAGATTTTTTTTCAAAAATAATTGGGGTACTCACCAGAAATGGTGGGGGAAAATGGAACCAGTTTTTAGTCATGTTGGAAGTATGTCGCTCTTGAACATGACACTCGTCTGCATTCATGTCGGGTTGGGGACATCTCATTTCATCATTTTTGCCTCTGTGGGTTTGGGTAATCTGTTTTTGCCTCTCATTTTCTCTTTGCCCCATCATCATGACCTCAGATCCCTTGATGTCAAATACTTCCAGATCAAGAGTCGTGTCGTTGATGTGTTCAAGAGAAGTTTTCCTCTGCAGTTTTCAACCTCCCCCTAATTCTCTGTTCGGTCCTGATTCACTATCATCATGTTCCTCTGTCTCGTGTCAATGATGTGGGAAACATTATGGCCCTCCTTCGACCTGGTCACTTCCTGTCGACTTCAGCTCATTATCCAAGAAGTTGATCTAGAGACTCCCTCCTAGTACCTTGGAGCCTACATGCCTCAATGGCATGTTCTTCACATTCAATGGCAGGTCTACATCATTGGCCTTCGATTGAGTGATTCTACGGGTGTTTGATGCCAGATCGCTGTTCACATTCTGTGGATTTTACCTGTTGTACCTTGAGAGCCATTTTCATTATTGGTGGTTTCTCTCGTGCTTGTTAACAACTTTCATCATTGGCTGGTAATCAGGTGACTTTCTTGCATGTTCGACTTCAGCTCACATATTCACATGCTTGAATTTGTACTTGTTCGAGTCGAGATGGAGTGCAAGACCCTGGGTTTTGTCTGATAAGATCTAGGCTGCGGGATATTATGGTTTATCATGAATTTATTGCATGACTCTTTTGATTGGATGGTTGCGACCATACCTGAGTCTATTTTTTGATCCTTACTATTGGATGGCTGCGTCCATACCTCGGATCTCAGTTCATATATGTACTCTATTATATATGGTTGCTCCCATGCCACATGTTCATGTATCAGAGATATCAGTTGTATTTGTAATTGCAAGTCTTCCGACAACAGTGTTTGGTTCGAACGCGTTCTCATAAATCATTTCTCCCCTCCCTCTCTCTCAGACCTCATGCTTAGGGGGCATCTGTTACATAGAATTTTTTCACTGTCCCTGCAATCCCCATCCCGCACATTGGAGGATGATTTCTGTGACTAATAAGAAGTATCATGCCTTGCAAAGACCATCATTGCATCCCTTTCCATGAGGAAAACATTCCTTCTATTGAAAATTTCCTAAGCAGACCATCAGAAACCCATGTTTTTGCCTTGGCACTAGTAGAATGTTATTCCCTTGCTCCAATGAGGAAGATTAACACTGGGTCGTGTGTCCATTGGCGCTCTGTCCCAGTGAGCTACCCACGCCAACCTATTTATGGAATGTTTTTTAAATATAGAGGTGAAGTTTCTATCCTAACAACTTCGTGGGCAAGTCATCTCGAGTGGTTCGACTGAATAACCATGACCTCCCTCCTTTGGCCTCTTGTTTCCAACTTTTGGGGTAACCTCCCAATGGATAAGGCCTCCCTTCCACCATTGTAGGGATCCCAACCTCCTCCTCTCCCTCTATAAATGAGGCCATCTTACATTGATGAGCTAGCTGAACATATTATAGCTGAAAGGCTGAAGAGAATTCCTGAAAATTTCACTAGGAAGATAGAACGGAAAGAGACCTTTGTCGAGAGAGCTTAGGCTTGTGTCCTCACCTCGTCTGAATTCCCCGACGATCCTTCGAGACGTGCTTTGACTGAACCCCGCTGGAGGAGGCTGCGACGTCAAGGATCTGGTTGTAACTCTTCCTTCTATTTATACATAAACACGACTATTTTCTGGTTCCCATCTTGCATTAATGTGTTTTATTTGATGCAATATTCTTAACCCTCCTTGACTGGTTAGTTGATTATGAAAAAAATCATTGTTTTTTATGCTGCTCTTATTTGCTGATCTTCATGCAGGTATCTGAGCACTGGTGCAGAAGGATTGTGACCCGTCGAGACAAAGATCAAGAGGCCACCACCACTACAACGACGACAATGTTGAACTCTAGGTAGGTCGATCTCCCTTGTCCTTTTCATTCATTAATTAGGAACCTACACTTTAGCTTGTCCCTTTGTTGCTAGACCCAATCTAGGGCTAGAGGGGTCGTCTCTGTCCACAGAGAGGATTTACCTTCCCAATAGGGACTAATAAGATTCACCAAGGTTGCTAAAATTTAAGACAAACTTTCACCCTTAAAATTTTCCGTGTATGCGGTTCACCCATAGTCTTGATTCCAAGGAAATATGGGACATGGCGCATGTGTGTAGACTTCAGAGCTTTGAACAAGATTACGGTAAAGAATCGTTACCCACTCCTAAGGATAGATGATTTGCTTGGTCAGTTGAAAGAAGAAAAGTTTTTCACTAAGTTAGATTTACGAATTGGATATCATCAAGTAATAATTGTAGAAAGTGATATATGGAAAACTACATTCAAAACCAAACAATGACTCTTTGAGTGGTTAGTTATGCCATTTGGTTTGTGTAATGCACCGGCAACTTTCATGCGTGTGATGGATAGTGTTTTGCATCTATTCCTTGATGACTTTGTGATTGTGTACTTAGATGACATATTTATTTTCAACAAAACAAGAGAAGAACAGGTCTTTCATGTGAATAGAGTGCTTGACGTTTTGAAGAAAGAGAAATTGTTTCTTAAGATGTCAAAGCGTGAGTTTGGAAAGAATTTTTTGGTTTTTTTGGGACATATTGTAGGAGGAGGAGAGTTGAGAATTGATCCTTCTAAAGTGGAAGCCATTGTGAGTTGGCCCACACCCAAAATAGTAACCGAGGTAAGAAGTTTCTTAGGTGCAACTCAGTATTGGAGAAAGTTTATTGCTAACTTATCTGCCATCGCAGCTCCTATGCATGCAATGACAAGTGTGAATAAAGGCTTCCAATGGGGAGGCAAACAACATCAAGCTTTCGAAGCTTTAAAATACATCAGTTCAGCTCCAGTCCTTGAATCACCAAAATTGAGACAGCCATTCGAGATTCAAACTGATGCTAGTGATTATTCCATGGGCCCAGTTCTTTTGCAGCATGGTAAGCCTATCACTTTTCATTCTGAAACATTTAATGGTGTTGTGATAGATTATCCTACATATGACAAAGAAATATATATGTTGGTACAAAGTGTCAAGAATTGGAAACACTACTTGATGGGTAAAGAGATGATTGTGCATACTGATCACCAATCATTACAGTACTTGCAGTCACAAACAAAATTGCAGCAATCAAGAAATTTCAGGTGGATGGGATTTCTTCAACAATTTCACATTGTTATAAGGTACAAGAAAGGTATTTTCAATAAACTTGATGATATGATTTCAAGACCAATCATTAGTGCATCTACTTTACTCAAAAATGATTCTGTTGTACATGAGAGTTACATAGAAAAATATGCACATGATGTTGATTTTCAAGATGTGTATGCTAGTTTGAGTGAAGGGAATCAAGTTGAAGAAAAATATTATCACATGCATAACAATTTTCTGTTTTATTTGGGCAAGCTGTGTATACCACAAAGAGAGAGGTTAAGTGTCGTGAGAGAAGCTCATTCATCTCTTATTTCTGGACACTTTGGGGTAAGAAAAACAGTGGCGCATCTCCAAAGGTATTTCTATTGGCCCTGCATGGTAGATAGTGTGTCACGTTTTATAAGAGGTTCTTCTATGTGTGCAACAAGCAAGCCTAGTAATAGGAAGCTTGGGTTGTACACGCCACTACCGGTACCATCAAGGCCATGGGAGAGTGTCTCCATGGACTTTGTTGGAGGTCTACCTATGTCAAGAAAACAACATGATTATCTTTATGTAGTTGTGGATAGATTTAGTAAAATGTGTATAATTATTCCATGTAAAAAAACCATTACTGCTGAACAAACTACTGAACTTTATTTTCAACATGTTTGGGTTAATTTTGGATTGCCAAATTCAATTGTTAGTGACAGGGATTCCAGGTTCATTGGGAATTTTTGATCCAATCTATGGAGTATGATGGACACAAAGTTGAAAAAGAGAACTGCTTTTCATCCACAAACTGATGGAAAAACAGAGGTGGTTAACAGAACCATTGTGCATCTATTGAGAGGATATTTCAACAAACATCCTAAGTTGTGGGATGAAAAATTGCATTACATTCAACACGCTTACAACTGGGATAAACACTCTTCAACTCAAACATCACCTTTTGAAGTATGCTTTGGGTATTTTCCAAAATCTCCATTAGACTTCATCTTTGGGAATGATGTTGCAATTGATGGCCATAGTGATATTGACAAGGCTCAAAAATTCATTGAACAAATTTAGATTATACATCAACAAGTTCAAGAACAACTTGAGAAAAGTTAAATAAAATACAAAGAGATGCATGACAAACATAGAGTTGATCACAAGTTTCAAGAGGGAGATGAGGTATGGTTGCAAAATAGCAAAGAAAGGATGCAAGGGGAAGGTAAAATGCTCAAACCCATTCGCTATGGTCCATTCAAGATCATAAATAAAGTTAGTAATAATACATTTCAGCTTGACTTGCCTTCATATATGCAAATGTATTCAATTGTTAATGTTGAAAACTTACGTTTGTATGAGCCACCTTTGATCGATGATCAAGGAAACGATGTTCAACTACCTTCTATTGAATATTTGTTGCCATAATTTCTGGATGAGCTCAAGGAAGATACAATTCTTGATAGGAGGACAAGAGCATCCAAGAGGGGAAGTGTTGACTACCTTTGAGTTGTGCTCAAAGGAACTAAACCAAGCAAGGAAAAGTAGATGGAGGTTGGAAAGGTAAGGGAGATGTACTCTCATATAAGGAACAAGTAATCAAGTCTTTTGGGGTCCAAAAGCTTCCCAATGGGGAGGAGTGATCAGGAGTTCATAATTTTTTCTCAAAATTCAAAGTTACAGGATTGGGTTGAAACTAGGATGGTTGTGTAGTTCTCATCTTCCTAATTTCGGCGCCGTGAACGTTTCGAAAAACTGATGTCGTATGAGGGAGATACTGCATTCTGATCGAAATCCCAAACATGTAAATTTTGCGACAGGTTTGATTAGGATGCCCAGTTAGCATGGTAGATGTACAATTAGAAAAAAGGAATATTATGAAGAATATTCCTTTTCTACGGGCCAATCAGTGGATGAAAAGTGGCACCATTTTATTTGATGAATGGTTGTACGTTGTTATTTTTGGGCCAATCAAAGGATGACACGTAGCTAGCCCTGAGGCCGCCACGTGTCCCCTTAGTGGTGTATTAAAATTATATTGGAGGCCACAGGAGCGAACCCTGGACCTTTGGCAGGAAACGCCCAAGTCTTAACCACCCGCTATGCACATTATTACTTAACATATATGGGAGTCAATTTTGTTTAAAGTTTAATACAATGCAGTATGGGGGTTGGGGGGTGGTCCCCGCGATCGTGGTCACATAACAAACATCAAACATATAACTCCACGTAGTTTACGTCAACTGCAATTGTTATCTCCGCAACCATTTAAGTTGCCACATGGCATGGGTTTAATGCCAACGTTTTCCATCGACGGTTTTCTCTAACCCACCATCAAACCCGCGGATCAACCTTATCCCATGTTTACCACCTGAAGTTCCACTGACAGCGTGGTTTGTAAGCCGTGGTTTGGGTTGGGATGTGGAAACCCAACAACTAATGTTAAATGTGATAGTTAGTCTAGCAGATTTCTAGCAACACGCCTAAATTTGTGCAGATTTCACTATTTTGACTCCAGTTAAGTGGAGTCCTCCACATTTAGTGGAGCTTTTCTAGGTGTAACTTGGAAAATGAGTAGGAGACTCAATTTTTTCCCATTCAAAGTGAATGAAGAGTCATTCTTGACTAATTAGAGAATTATGTGTTGAGATTCAACAAGATGATGAAGCTTAGTGAAAATCAGTCACCTTCAATAAGTGGGCCCGCAGGCTATTTTTAGGTGTAAGTCTATTTTTAGACTATGGCTATTTTTAGACATGGTGATCATATTTCAGAAGTTGCAGGATGCTATTTGTGAATGGTTGGTCAAGTTGGAAAAATAGATGAAATTCTATTTTTAGAAGATTGGGCGAAGTCTATTTATAGATCGTCGATCTAAAAATAGATGTGTCGATTATTATTAGCCCTTAATAATAATCAGACGCTAAATATCAACTTATTCTCTTGGAGCACTTTATTTCAATATACAGATTTGGAAAATCAATGGGCTGAAGGAATTATGCAATTCCTAGGGTTTATTGGTGGCTCATGCATGAGGACTCAGTTAGAACTGAAGTGGAAAAGTTATGACAGAGTTGGAAGAGTAGTTTATGGAGTGGTTATTCAGTTTAACTCAGTTAATGGAATTAAACTCAGTTGAGCTAGTTGTATCTAGTCTAACTGAATGATACACTAGTGAGAGTGGAGTGAATTCATTAGTTAATTAATTCACAAATAATAACTCATTAATCAAATGAACAATACAACAGTTAACTACAGTGCATGTCAGTTCCAGTGGAGACCCAGTGGAGAGATAGGTGAAAGGGCAAGATGGACTATCTGTTGTGACTATAGTGATGCATTGATTGCACCACACACACATTGGAGTTTCCAATGAGGATTTCACAGTGCAAGCAAGGTAGATTCGAATTCATTCATGGGTCTTCTTCAGCAGGGATTGCGCAGTGGAGGCAGGCTATCAGGTGGCAAGAAATCAGTGCATGGATTTGCAGATTTCTTCATGTTAGTGTGTGACGATTGATTGTACTGAGAGCTTGATGTACTAAGCTTTGTATGAGATTGTTACATGATCTCCATGATACATAATATATGATAGTTGGGGTTTTTAGCTTCAGGCTTTCCCGTTAAACAACTGTGTTATGTGCGATTGTTTTTATTGATTCATGCGTTTGCAATTGAGTTTTAAATTTCCGCAAAAGATTAACAGTGGAAGGATTCTGTATTTAGAAACAAGATAAATATTGTTAGATCAGGAGAATATGGATATATACATGCATATGTTATATAATTTCTACATTCTGGAGCCATTGGTGCAGAGAAAACGACCATTAGAGGCTTGTAACTACATGTATTTGCAAAATTTTGAGCATAATGAAAGATGGGCATGCCATTGGGAGTTGGACCAACAGATGTAGCCCAGGAGGGGTGAATTGCTTCATCATGCCTGTTGTGTAAATGTTATTTGGTGACTTATTTCTCTGTTTTTCACTGCTGTTCAGTGTTATTTGTGCTTATCTCATGCTTCTAATTCACTAAAATCATCTACAATTCATGGTTAAAATCCTCAATCCTTAAGCAAACTAATGAGACAAGTATGCACATGTTTGTAAACTGAAAAGACACTTAGCACAAAAAAACTAATACAGTCCTTTCAAATCACTCGACCCAACTCCTTTCTATCCAATCCGAGATGTATTCTACGAAGAATAACTTTCCCCTCACTCTACGCACCATGATCGATTTCGATGCCACCATCACACTGTCAAATTGCAGGTCAAGGCCAAACACCAGATTTGGGCATTCTGAACATTCCTTAATTACTTTACCCTTCTTTCTTTTGACCCCTGCTTGTCTGTCATGTTTCACAAAGACCCTTGATGATTTATACCCTCCTCCTGAGACCTCCCCCTATTTGAGTCCGCAAAAGCCTTCGCCTCCTCCTCTAGATCACCTTCATCCCCTTCCGGCCTCAGGTTTGGAGACAACTCCCTTGTTGTTGGAGCCAAGCCGCCAACTTCCTAATTCTTCGTACCACCCTCTACTAAAATTTCCCCTTCCCTTTCTCTGATTGCCCCCAACTGACCATATATACCACCACTTAGTCCCCCAAAGGTGAAGCTGTCGAAACCCGCTTGAGTTCCCCAACCTAGACCCTTTGTCCTATAGTTGTCTTTCTCACTTAAGCCCACCGAAAAAAAGAATCAATCTCTCGCACATGAGATTAGGTTCTCATGACCAACTAGCCATAATGACCCCAGCCTTCACCACAAAATCATTCAAGCCCTCGCCTCTTATACCAGAACTGAAAATTATAATTGTGAGAATTTTGATTTAAAAATTTTCACCAATTTTAAAATAATATAAATAATGAAATTTTAAAAACATTAATAAATTATATAAATGTAATTTTATCTTACCAAAAAATAAATAATTAAAAAATAAATAAATTATGTAATATATTACAAATAATTTAAATTATCTTATATATTATAAATAATTTAAATTTAATTTTCAACATTTTTATATTAAAGAAATTTGGAACACTCTCTACCAAAAATTAACCACTTAAATAATCTATAATCTATTGATAAAAAATATACCTTTATTTATACCAAAATACTTTAATATTAAATTAATAAATATTTCAAATAAACCAATGTCACATCTTATCATCATTAAAACTACAGTAACACTTTACATTAACTACATTAAATATGCTATATAAATACTAAATACTAACAAAATATATATTAAATATGCTATATAAATAAAGCTGGTAAAAAACCTATACTATATAAAAATTAAATTAATATCCTTCACGGCGAGCTCCAACTACTAAATTTGAAGATTTTTTTAAAAGTAAATACACGAAAGTACATTAAACATTAATGAAACTGAAATAATCCTGACAACATTGAAAAAATTCCGAAGACTTAGATCTATCCGTAGCCCCCTATTTTTTGGGCATTGAAATTCAAACTTGATTTCCGACATTAAATGTTAATTGCACGGCTCTCCGGCCAAAATATTACAAAATAAGATGTAAGCTATTTCAACCAATGAAATCAACCAAAAATAACTAAAAATTAAAATAATTTCAAAAAAAAAATTTATTTTTTATAATGTAAACATTGGAAATGGCATTTTAATTTATTCGTCAAACACGTGATTAATGCACAATCAACACATTACCAAATGCTTTATACCCGATATAATAGGGTAATAATATTGGCCTAGTCTATAAAATCTATAAAATAATTTAGAAATTCTGATAAGATTATGAAAAATTTAGGCTAAAAATTTTTATTATCAAAAAATCCATTCAAACACTCTAATTATCTGATTTTTTGAATTTTTTTACCTTTAAAAAAATGTGGTCCCTGCTATTTTTTTGCTTATGTAGACAACTCCAATAATATGATGTTTTATAATTACTAATTTTTGTAAATTATTAATGTAAAGTAATATTAATTTAAGATTTATTAAGCAATGCTAGATATCAATTTAAAATTTGGGAGAAAATATTTTGTTTCCTTTTTTTTTTAACTTCTTTACAAATAGGTGGAATAAATATGTGGTTTGAGAAACCATCACCCAAGAGAATTTAAGCTATAAAAGTTATCTAGTGATCATGTCTAGTCTAGGTCATATCAATCCATATTCATGGCTAGATTTATGCCTACAAAGTTTTCGAAGTGCATTAACAGAACATTGATTACCAACTATTCTACACCTGGTAAATGAGACAAAATGCTTTAATTATCAATCTATGCTAATACATATCACTTGTGTATACACACACACACACAAGTAAAGGTCCATCTAGAATTAAACTTTGAATATCACAATCTACATAATACATCATAACATGACAATTGCCATTTAAACTTCCCAATAAACTTTTTTCATTTTAATTTATTAACTATATGAATAATAAAGTTCTTTCACCCATAATTATATAAAAAATAAAATAAAATATTAAATATTGATAATAACCTTTATCACCATTACTTACACAAAGAATAATAATAATGACCAATAATGGAGATTGTAGCACCACTTTGTCAATGCCATCAACAATAACATAGTAAACTAGCATTTGCACCAAAAGGGTGCAAAGATATGCCGATAGAAAATAGAAGTATAGATGAATGGTGAGTGTAGATGCATTAGCTTTCTTAATCAGATAATCAATTCAGAACTGTGAATTTCCTACAGTGTTGATTACAACATTGTCAATGAATCATTCAACAATTTAAATACACTTAAAATGTACATAAATAAAAAAATATTTTTTTATGTTTTATATATATATATGTGTGTGTGTATGTGTGTGTGTGAATTATACGGACACTCACATGTCTCCCCCTTCACAATATGATGTTACAATGCAGAGATAGCACCTTGAAATACCACACATTCCATACATTAGAAGATCTTTAAAATTTGAAGTTAATAAGGACTCAATACACTTTGGAATCCAAAAAACTTGACTAGCAATTTATTTATAACAAATTTATCAATTAAAAGAAGATCCTAAAAGCCATGGAAAAGTTCTTACTTTTTAAGTTATTCCTTGTGAATAACTAAGATAAACTAAGATAGCAACACCAAATGATCCTCTACCAATTTACTCCATGATCTCATATTAATCCATTTTCGACTTCATTGACTTCATATCTATTTACACACACCTCTACTTCTTTAGAGCTCCCACTCTGTACATAAATACTCAATAAGCACTGTAAAAACTACCCCAAAACAATCACATTCCCCCTCACACGCATAAATAAATCTTAGAATTTATTTCTGCAATCTGATCCCCATGAGTCGGACGTTGTTGATAGATTTATTCTGTGAAGATGAAGGTGTTCAATGTCCTAAGATTTAGGAGGAAGAAAAGTTGAGTTAGAATAGTGCTAACAAATCCCAACGTGGACAGGTTAAGATATTTCTTAGTTTTCAATAGTCCCAGCTCCTGCTACAATGTAAAATTATTGAAGGCAACCTTTAAATTATCTAAACTCCTTAATGCAACCAGCTTTGCGAGATGGAGTGCACCACTTAAACTGAAATTATGAAATGCTCATTTCCTTGCTAAACTGGGGAACTGACCTAGATCCTCAATCCCAGGCGTAGATTGGGCATCATTACCACCATCATAACCACTTGTAAAAGAACCTCCACGGTTACCACGACCATGACCCTGACCCTGACCTCTGCCACCTAAAGAATAGTATTTTTCCCCTTCCGCATGCTTTAGAATTTCGTTGATGCCTATAGACTTCCTTATTCTTTCCTCTTTTTCCGCATCTCTTCGTTTGGCAACTTCTTTCTCTAAACCCAAATTTATAAATACATCATCACTGTTTTTCTTAACTGATATTCGCTGCATAGACTCAAATTTCTTTGCATCAACCCTTATTTCCTCTAACTTCATTTCCATCAAATACTTTTGTTTCTCCTCCAACACTTTCTCATACTCATCAAGAGTCATCTCCTTTTCCTCTTCCTCCTCTTTCTTCTCTTCAGACTCTAGTGCAGGGATTTCTTGATTGGACTCTTCACTGGGTTTATGTTCTTCATGTTTCTCACGGGTCACAATCTTCTCTTCATCTTCACGACTCAACTCTTTAGGTTCCTTTATGAATCCCTGATCTGTGGTAGTGCCCCAATTTCCTTGACAAACCCCTTCTCTCTTAACCTCATAGCCTCGTCCAGTACCACTTTGACGTCATTCATACTGCCTCTGAGGCCTCTGAGTTTTATCACCAGCATCATTTCCATATGCTCCACAACCACCACAACCATGGCCCCTTCCATATCCTCATCCTCTTTCAAATGAACGACCAAATTCTCCATTTTCTTGGCGAGTAGATCCATCCTCCCTGCGTTGGTAGAAACCCCCACCATAACCACTACTCGAATATCCATTGTTGTCATTATCATTATTATAACCATTTCGATTAAAACGGTCACCATTGTAGCTGCCACGACCATGATTGCTATAGCCCACATCTTGATTGCAGTCTCCTCCCCGCCCCCCTCGACCTCCTCTGCCCAGTCCATTTCTAGACTGTTTCACAGCCTGGGCCAGGGGTAGGGGTTTGGACGACAGCTTGGTCGGTGTCGTTTGATCAGGCCGAGCGACCTTTTAAACCGTTGGCTTCTCCTGAGGGATGAAGACGAGCTACGATACATCGCCATTGTCGTCATCGCTGAGGAGATCACACGGATTCGAAGTTGCCATTGCCTTCTGCTTTGAACTGGCTCTGCTCAATTGTAAAAAATAAATCCTTTCATATATTTATGAAAGGAGTTTCTTCTGCAACACCATCTGTATTAATTCCATGGTCTGAGACTCAATAACATTGCCCAAACATTCACAAAGAGTTAAGCTTGTAGTATGTGTATATATCTATGCACTAGAACATCAATTGAGTGTGTGAGACGAAGGGCACTAGTGAAACTGCAATTATCTAAATCTACAACATCAAAATGGCCAGTCCCTCTACTATACGAAACACCTTCCCTGTTTTCATAGTAGACACCTTCACTGCCCGCTGCAACAACTTAATTCCACGAAACGTTTTCCCAGATCATGCTTGAGAGAATTGGTCAACTGGTCAACTAACGGTGACACTGTTGAGATTGCGTGACAGTTGTTGAGGACGACGAATCTCAGCAGTGTCACAAACTAAAACTCCCACAATAAAATGCCTATCGGCATAATAAATATATTCTTTGTTTTATTGATATTAGTAAAATGATTTTATTTTATAAAATACCAATTTAGTATCATTTTCTTTGTTAGTACTCTTTTAAATATAATTGATATTATTTTAAATAAAATAAATTAGATTATAATAATGACCATGATTTTGTTTATTTTTATATATTGTTTAATAAATTATTATTTTATCTAATTTTATATAACATTAAAATATTATATATATATATATATATATATATATATATATATATATATATATATATATTTATTTATATATTTGTGAGGTCTATAGTCTATTTTGGCTAAATTTGAATCTTCAATCCTTCACTTTTTTACTAATTTCATATTATTTTAATCGCCAATTAAACTACTTTCTAAAATAATATTAAAATAAATATTAATTATTAGGAATTTGGCTTCTGTGATCCATAAATTGTGAGAAAATCTTTTGGTAAAAATCACATCAGAATAATTTTGGTCGACACGTTTCGAACCAGCCAGTGTGGTTCATCATCATGACAAGATGAAGAATCTGATCAGATAACCTAATTAAATAGATAAGAAAATCTTCAACTAGTCATTTCTAAGATAATGGCTAGTTTCACTAAACCTAGGAAATGAAAACAAAAATATAAATTAATGATTTCTTATTTATTTAATATGAAATGCTTAATGTACCAAATCTAAAGAAGAACCTTGTGTCTATATCAGCCATGGAAGACAAAGGGTTCAATGTGACATTCACTGATGGAAAGGTGCTCATGTGGAAGAAGAGCTTCAAGGAAGCTATCACGATTGGGTTTAGAGTTGGCACACTCTACCAGGTTGGAGGAAGTCCGCTGGGAGAAATGACATGTGATACTATCCAACAGACTGAACTATGGCACTGGAGGTTTAGACACCTTCATTACAAGGCCCTTCTCGAAGCAAGGAAGGTGGTGACAGGGATGCCCGATTTTGGAAATAATCATGAAGGTGTATGTAAGGGTTGTGCTGAAGGAAAGCATACAAGGGGACCTTTCCCCTCAATTTCTAAGACATCAGTTCTTTGTGGTGTCTGATCTATAGCATGTCATAGTGACATCACGAGGATGTTCTTACTATATGACATTGTTATCAGATGACTTCTATAGAAACAGATATACTTCTTTGAAAAACGTGAGGCTTTCATGTGGTTTGCATTCAAAGCGTGGTGGAAAATATGACGAGGGAAGAAGATCAATCTCTTGGCTGGTTGTTATTGTGAATTCAGTCGAATGAGTTTAAGGACTTTTACAGAAGCGTCAGAGAGACCTACGCACCTCCTGAGCAGAATGGCGTTGCTGAATGAAAGAACAGGACCATTGTGGAAGTTGCTCATGCCATGCTATGTGACCAGGATCTACCGAAGTTTCTGTGGGGAGAAGCTGCGAATACTTCTGTATACATTCAAAACCGATGTCTGCATTCCGCTCTAGACTCCAAAACACTCGAAGAGGTTTTCTCTGGTAAGAAACCTGACGTCTCACATTTTAGAGTTTTTGGATGTCCTGTTTACTTTCATGTGCCGAAAGAAAAGAGAAGCAAGCTGGATGCTTCTGGGAAGAAAGGAATGTTTGTGGGCTATAGTGAAACTTCGAAGGCCTATATAGTCTATGTGCCTGGTCAAAGGGAAGTGGAGATATGCCACGATGTCACCTTTAACGAAGATGCTTCCTTGAGGAAAGTAGTAGACCTTCCAAGATCTGAGGAAAATCATGAAGCAAGGCCTGGAAATCAAGAAGAACCGTAGGATGAGAAAATTCCTGATGTTGAAGGACCAATGGACCCAATAGATCCATCTCCTTCATTGAGAAAGAGACCATCATGGCTCAAGGACACCCTCGAAGATGTTGAGGGACATGCTGCCCCAAGGGGGACATTCCGAAAAAGCAAGAAGCCGTGTAGATACCAAGGGTATCTAGCTGCCATGAGTACTATTGTACAATCTGAACCTGGATCTTTTGAGAGCGTAAATCAGTACGGAAGGATGCATGAAGAATATGAGTCCATAATGAAGAATGATGTCTGGGATGTGGTTCCAAGACCGAAGGACAAATCAGTTGTCACCGCGAAATGGCTCTACAAGATCAAGCATGGATCTGATGGAAATACTGAAAAGTTCAAGGCAAGATTTGTTGCCCGTGGCTTCTCTCAAAAGGAAGGAATAGATTATGATGATATATTTGCACTTGTGGCACGATATACCACCATTTGATCAATCATAGCCCTTGTTACTACGCAAGGATGGAGTCTTCATCAGATGGATGTCAAGACCGCTTTTCTGCATGGTGAAATAAAAGAAGAGGTGTATGTAGAACAACCTTTGGGGTTTGAAGTTCAGGATCGGGACACTCATGTATGCAGGTTGAAGAAATCCCTCTATGGGTTGAAGCAAGCACCTAGAGCTTGGTACGAGATGATAGATAACTATTTGATGAAGCTAGGCTTCACTCGAAGTAATGCTGATCTGAACCTTTACTTCAAGGTTATCCAGGGGAAGCCTCTCATTCTGGTGCTGTATGTGGACGACCTCTTCCTGATAGGTGCTGAACCTCTCATTCATCAATGCAAGAGGGAGCTTGCTGTTGAGTTCGAGATGAAGGACCTAGGACTGATGCACTACTTCCTAGGCCTGGAGGTCTGGCAGATACCTGGAGAGATTTTCCTTTCTCAAGGAAAATATATTGTGAACTTCTGGAAAGATTTGGTATGGTGGATTGCAACTCTGTGTCAACACCAATAGAACTCAACTTCAAGAAGTTGAGTGGGAGCGCTGTTGGGCCCGTATTGGCAAATCCTACTGAGTATCGTCAACTCGTAGGGGCTCTGATGTTCTTAGTGAACACCCGTCCAGATATATGTTTTGCAGTGAACACTTTGAGTCAACAGATGGTTGAGCCTCATCACTTTCACTAGGTTGGTGCCAGGAATCTTCTGAGATACCTTCGGGGCACGATAAACCATGGGCTGAGATACACTGCTGGGAGCGTGACACTCCTTGGATATACTGATGCCGATTGGGCTGGCAGTGTGGTGGATCGTAAGAGCACATCGGGATGCTGCTTCAATCTTGGTTCTGCTTCGATCTCATGGATGAGTAGGAAGCAGAAGTCGGTGGCTTTGAGCACCGCAGAGGTCAAATACATTGCAGCAAGTATGGCCTGTTGTGAAGCAGTTTGGTTGCGAAAGCTCTTTAGTGAGATATTTGGACATGTGCAAGATACTACCGTGATACTCTGTGATAACCAGAGTGGGATTCGCTTGACCGAGAATCCTGTGTTCCACGACTGATCCAAGCATATTGATATCAGGTACCATTTCATCCGGGATATGGTACAGCGAGGCGCTGTAAGGCTCGATCATATAGGAACTGATGAGCAGGTCATAGATATTCTCATTAAGCCCCTGGGGAAGGTCAAGTTCCTAACCTTCCGTGAGAGACTTGGTATTGTGGAACGACCTTATGATGTGGGTCTCGTTGGACAATGAGCTCTGGGAGCTCTGGGGGGCTTTGGGGATAGCTTCTCGGAGCTATAAGCACTCACGGGGCTAGGCTTGCCAAACCTTGCGGTGCTTCTGCCCCACCGTTGTGATTATTGAGCTGGTTCACCTCTCATTATCTGTGCCCTGTATGCATCCTACCCATTAAGTTCAGGGCTCATGGGAAGTACCTCTCATTTGGCCAATGAGATGGGAAAAGCTAGAGACTAGTAGCAAAGACTGATGGACACATCAGAGATTGTCGTACTCTCTATCTAGGATGGCACGATCCAACCACTTGATCTGGGATCAAGTCTAGTGAGGTCTCGAACCTCCGCCTGACTTCGGGTTAGATGAACCAACTTCGGGTTGGTTGGAGACTCTTTGTGAGTCTGATAGAGGTTTCGGACCTCTAGGCTGAATTTGTCAGCCGGGGGATGATGTCTTTGTGACTGACCCACTTCTATTCTGAAATAAAGAGGCCAGCAAAGCAAGTTACGGCGGGATGACGCACGATGTTTGTTTGCACAGGTGGATGGAGTTCTCCCTAGTTGAGAGGGAGTGTTATAATTGGACAACTAATTCCAAACTCCATGTTGTAATGCTCAGATGAAGATACCGATTTTTTTTATTGGGTTCCTCTTTCAGAGAGGTGTAAGATCGATATAAAATTGATCTTAATCCGATGAGCAGAACATTTATTTTGAATTTATTATTTATAATAAATTATATGTGCAGGTCGGCCTTAAGGTTTTACACCCCCAGCAGATGTGTCACACACCTCAATGATGGATATAAATACAATCAACATTGGAGAGCATTTCACTCACTCATCACATCTCTTCTCCTCTTCTGATTTAGGTCGAGCTCCTTGGAGACAATTTCGATACACATGTGGGAAGAAGGACGAATTACTACAGCCAGGAAGAAGGACGAATTTTACTGCAGCTAGGGTTTCCACGCAAGTTTGACCAGCGTTGACTTTGGTCAACGCATGGTCCAAAAAGGATGAAAATTGGTGGAGACTTCGATTTTGGGAGGCCGTACACATTGGCACAAGAACCGAGGTCAAAAGGTTGACCGAAGTTGGAGCTGCATTGAATTTATTGCTGCTGCCCTTAAGAATCTGAAATATTAATTAATTTATTAATATTATTTATTAATAATAATTTTATATTATTTTTTCTCATTCTTTATATTACTAACTAAATGATACTATCTATTTGTCATTTACTTTATTATCATTAATCCGAAAAATAAATAATAATAGCACCATTCTTTTCTTATAAAAAGTGAGAACCCAATAATGGTTATAATTATTTTCTTTCTATCATTATTTTCCATAATCATCATAGTTCTTTCTCTTCATGTTTTCCACTTGCCAACTTGTATTTTATTATGACAAAATTAATGGTTTAATTCACTATCATTGAAGGTACGAGTCAATCGCAAGATTCCAGTTAATTTTTTTTTGACAAAGACAAAGTTAAAAACTCCATGGAAATATATAAATTTAGGTACCATCAATAAATCAGCATCTTGCAAATAGAATAACATTGTAAATAATTGCTAGTAATATTTAAAGAAAAAAAAACAGTTTGCAAATAAAATAGCATGGTAAACAATTCCAAGCCATAAATTCCTTTTCACTGATATTTATCCTCTTAGAATGTTTCTTCTTTTTCACTGATATTTATCCTCTTATAATGTTTCTTCTTTTTAGGTTTGTATGGATGGGGTGAATTGGATTGATTATCATTAATGGTATAATTAATTTATGTCAAAGTATTTAAAATGGGTAGAGATTATATAAAAATCATGTTCTATGGTTTGTAAGTCGTGGTTTGGGTTGGGATGTGGACACCCAACAACTAATCTTAAATGCGACAGTTAGTCTAGCGGATTTCTGGCAGCACGCCTAAATTTGTGCAGATTTCACTATTTTGACTCCAGTTAAGTGGAGTCCTCCACATTTAGTGGAGCTTTTCTAGGGGTAACTTGGAAAATGAGTAGGAGACTCAATTTTTTCCCATTCAAAGTGAATGAAGAGTCATTCTTGACTAATTAGAGAATTATGTGTTGAGATTCAACAAGATGATGAAGCTTAGTGAAAATCAGTCACCTTCAATAAGTGGGCCCGCAGGCTATTTTTAGGTGTAAGTCTATTTTTAGACTATGGCTTTTTTTAGACATGGTGATCATATTTCAGAAGTTGCAGGATGCTATTTGTGAATGGTTGGTCAAGTTGGAAAAATAGATGAAATTCTATTTTTAGAAGATTAGGCGAAGTCTATTTATAGATCGTCGATCTAAAAATAGATGTGTCGATTATTATTAGCCCTTAATAATAATCAGACTCTATATATCAACTTATTCTCTTGGAGCACTTTATTTCAATATACAGATTTGGAAAATCAATGGGCTGAAGGAATTATGCAATTCCTAGGGTTTATTGGTGGCTCATGCATGAGGACTCAGTTAGAACTGAAGTGGAAAAGTTATGACAGAGTTGGAAGAGTAGTTTATGGAGTTGTTATTCAGTTTAACTCAGTTAATGGAGTTAAACTCAGTTGAGCTAGTTGTATCTAGTCTAACTGAAAGATACACTAGTGAGAGTTAAGTGAATTAATTAGTTAATTAATTCACAACTAATAACTCACTAACAACTGTTGGCGAAAAGTCAGGTCTCGCGGGCAAGACCCAGGTTCAAAGGGTTGTGGCCAACAAGGGGTCTGGTGTAGTCTAGTAACACGCCGGCATTTTCACCCTGCTCTGGGAGAGCAGAGCGTCTCACCCGAGGCGTGCCGCGACAACATGAGTAAGGGGATGGGATCACAGGTGAGGAATAAACTCGCAACCACAGAAAGAAAGAGAATCCATTACATATACCAGAATGTACATGCAAGATCATTAATCAAGTATTCAGACAGTCGCAACTTAAAATTTTTAAAGCAGTGCAAACACATCATAACACATAACCAAAGCATAGAGACAGCAATCCTTCTTTATATTATTCTTCGGGCCAATTACATGATTACATAGCTTCCTTCTCTGATAACTCATAAATCAGATACAGATGGGTCTAAGAACAGAAAGGACGAACATAGAAAGTAGGAACCAATGGAGAGAACAGGTCTGATTCCTCCACGGCTGCTTCCGCATGCAATCATCCCTCAACAATGACCTCAACAGCAGCCGATCAACCAACCTCTCTCTTCTTCAGCCGGGTGATCGCCTTTTATTCACCCGCTCGTCGCGACTGGCGGCTTCTCTGCGTCTTTGCTCTGGCTTTTCCTGACTTCTCTTCTGATGTCTGCATGTTCTACCTCCTGTTTTCTGCTGTATCTCTTTCATCTGTACTTATCTCTGTTCCATCTCCAGTTATCAAGTGCTTCCGCGCCGCCTTGGTAGCTCCGCAACTCCTGGTCGTGCGGTGCGGTCGCGTTAGCTATGTGTATTTCCTCCGCAACTCAAAAAGAGTCCAAGTTCAAAAATGTCTTGGCTGAAAATTCAAAACTTAAACAAAAACAAGGGCCCCAACAGGCCCCGACCACAATCCTTTGACTCGTCCGCGAGTCAATCGCAAATGACAGTCTCTACCTCCATACCTTCGCTGGCCTCTGTGCCCTGCTCCGCTGTTCCTTATTCTGCTGCCCTTTCCTGCTGTACTCCGCCACCTGCTGGTTCAAAAAGGGGCCCCAACTCCGGGACCCGGCGGAGTGCTGAATCTCGAAGCTCTGTGAAAGTTGCCACTGCTTGCTGCCATTCCTGCATAAGAAGGTCAGCCTTTTGAGCAATTCGGTTAGCTGCGGCTTCGTCGATGGGCGCCGGGGCATCCCCGAACAGAGTGGCGAGTTGGGACTCGGCAGTGGCATCCAGCTGATGCATCGCCTCGGCATGGGTGCGAAGAGGCGGCCGCATCTCCCGGAGAGTGTGCTTAGTCGCTGCTAATTCGGCCTCGGTCATCTGCATTTGAAGTTCCAGCTCGTCCGACTGAGCGTAGAGCTGATCTAATCTTGCTGGGTCCGTGGTCGCCCGAATTTGGGTGGAGATTTGTTGCAGTTGAGCAGCAATGGGCTGCGTTCTGACTGTCAGTGCGAGTGAGCACTCCTGCAAGCTGCGTAAAAGGGCCGAAGCCGCTGCTGTCATGGAATGGAGAGTTTCTTGTAGATTGACTGCCTGTGCCTGTTTGGCAGTTACCTGTCCGGAATAATCAGTGGGTGGATCTGGTAGGGTAGGCCGTGCGGCTAGCGTCGCCTGTAACTCCTGGTTCTCTCTGCAAATGGTGGTGAAAACGTCTCCGAGCTGGCGAGCCTGTAAAGCGATGTTGTCTTCTTCTATGCGAGCAGGGAGTGGGGCATTGTGAGCCCGTGCCTCCGGCCATACGCTGGAGAGCGCCTGATTAACAATGTTGGCCTGTTCCTGGAGGTAGGCCTTCTCCTGCAGCAGCTGATTGCGCTGTTCAGTAAGCGCCGTGATCTGGTTCCGCTGCTCGGTGCATCGCCGCTGTAGCTCCGTATGAATCTTCTCGGCCTTGAAAGCCGCCCGCCGAATGAGCAGATATAACTGTGCTGGACTCAGTTATTCTGCATTCGTTGTGCTCGGGGCACCCTTCTCGGGCGTCTGTTCTTGTGAAGATTGGCCCATGGCCGCTGCTCTGTCTGAAGGCTCTAGAAGGTGGACCGGCGTCTGCTGTTGTACCGAAGTGGCCATATCGGGCTCTGGCTGGTCCTGCTGCGTGGTTGGCTTTGTGGACGGGGCGGTTGAATCAACCCCAACTCTGGCTGGCTGAACAAATATAGTGGCAAGGGGATCCCGGGATGTGGCCACGGGGTCAACAGGTGGTACCACAGCTGCAGTACTGGAGGTGACCTCCGCCTCGTGGTCACCGCCGAAGAGTTCCCGGATCAACGAATCGGACACAGTGGCTGATGAAGTGGACAGATGGGGGGAAGTGGCATGTGGTCTGCTGGTGGAGGGGGCGGTGGATGGAGTGAACGAGGTGGGAGGGAGACGAATGTTGAGGAAATCCGCTGGATCAATCAGCGGTTCCTCCGGAATCAGGGTAGCTGTGGGCGGCGTGACTGGTGGATCATCCTCCATAAGGTCCACCACGGGATCTGTGGCCGTAGTGCGGGCCCTTTTGGATGGAGGTGGCCCGGAGGAATCGGGTTCGGGGCCCGGTTCACCCATTGTCGTGATGATGGGGGTGGTAGAAGTGAACAAGGAAGTGGGAATGGGGGAAGTGAGGGAAGCGGTGTGGGAGAGACCAAGTGACCGATTAAGACGAAATTCATTAAAAGAAGGAAATATAGGGGCGCCACTAGAAACAACCTGGGTTACCACGTTGAGTCTCCGAGCCTGGTCGTTGAAATGCTCCACGACGGGGACCAGCGATTCGGGCAGGGTCGCTGCGGTCCCCGCTGCTTCTGTGGTCGTCTCTACCGCAACTTGGGAAGATTCCCCGGCACTGGTCGCGGCAGGTTGCTGTACAGCCCGCATCCCATCAAAGTTGTATCGGAGGACTCCATCACTAACGTGCTGGACGACCCCCGGCCAGGTAGAAACCTCTCTGTGGAAGACATTATCATTCAACTGGAAACGCAAGGGCGCCATATGAAACGTGTGGTGCGGTACACAAGCCGGCCGGATGAAAGTGTGGTTATGGCTGACGCCAAACCACACTTGTTCGCTGTATTCATCCAACAGGTTTCGGGGTACCCGTTGCTGAGAAGCGACCACATCGATCATCCGCCCATACCATTCTCGGAACGCCTCTGCGTTCACCTGCCTGCTGCTTGGGGCCGTGGACACCTGCCAGGGAGAATATCGCATCGCGAACGGTTGGCTCCCGGTGAGCTCCGCCGGTGTCCGTATCGGAGGAACATGCCATTTCCACATGGCGAATGCGAGGAGCAAGTACCCATAGATAAAACTGGTGGTCCGTCTGTAATTGTCTTCGCAAGCCGCGAAGAGTTCTTTCAATACAAACGCACTCCAATTCAATCGGGCCCCCTTGACGCAGTGCTCCGCAATAGAAATGGTGTCCAAAGTGCACTCACCCTTGGTGTAATGGCGCATGGTCTTGCTAGCTATCAGGTAGCAAGCAAACCGGATTGCTGGTACATTGATCAGATCTATCTTGGCACCTTTGCCACCTCGGCGAGTACCATACTTTGTGTAGAGGTCCGCCTCAGCCGATTTCCGGGCGCGCTTGGAGGCTGTCTGCCCCGCAGAGGAAACATCTGCACCAGTCTGGCAGAGCCCCGTAAGCCGACCAATGTCTGCTGCATGTATTGGAATTTCCTCGTTCAACCATAGGGACCCGTTCTGCACCCGACTGAGGAGGAACCGGGTGTATTGCAGAACGGGTCCGGTGGTGCCGAAGACAGGAAGACTTCGCAAATTCATCAACGTCGACTGCTGGAGACCCCGGAATTCGTCCTTCATTCGACTGTTAGAGCTGCTCCCTGGTGTATAATGGTGTTCCATGAACGTCTGCCAATGCAGATGGGGAAACTCAGCCGGGTCGGACAAGTTAGCGTCCATGCAGGGTGCATTGTCGTACTTGCCGACCAGTGATTCGAGTCGGTGAATTCTGCTATCAATCGCTGGTTCAGGCACAGAGAGAACAACTCTCGGCATCTTGGCGCGCCTCTGATAGACCTGGACAACTCGTCTGTAACTTCCTGCTAAGTGCCGAGTGCTCTGGTACTGCAAGTGCTCCGGAGTCGCTGAAATTTCCAAACTGAATTGGTCCGTCATCCCGGTGCCGATAGCCTTCATGCAAATTGGGCCATCTGCTGGCACGCGCGGGGTTGATGAGACTCCATAACGGCAATTAATTCTTGCTATCTTTCTTGCCTGCGCTAATCGTGCGATCAATCGCAGGCATGTGTATAATCTGACAGTTGCTGACGGCGTCATTGGGAGATGGGCGGACCCGACGGCGGAGAGAACTGCGGCTGATGGTAAATGATTACGGTATGATTACTGTCCATTAAGGGAATTTATGACCAAATCTGAGCTATCCTACGGACTAACGAAAGGACTGACGGTTATGACCTGGACTGACACTGGCACGAGGATAGATCCTTCGTGCAGGACACGCTGGACTGGGAGCGGCGTCATGCTGGACTGGCGCGCCGCCACGCTGGACTGGCCCGCACCGCGCCACGGGCGGTTGCGGTATGGAGGCCGCAACTGACGGTTTATTTGACTGACTGCAAAGGAATGGAAAAGGCTGACTACGCTCATCCCGGTGGCGGGAGAATTATTCAACGACGCTACTCTACGGGTGCTCTCGGTTGCGAGAGTTATTAATGGAAAATGAGAAGTACCTACTCCTGGTAGGGCTTCAGGCGTGCGCCATTCACCCATCCTGGAAGAACTGTGCCGTCCAACTGTGCCAATCGAACGGCTCCGGAGTCGCGGATTTCAATGACAAAGTACGGTCCCAGCCAATGCATCTGGAGCTTGCCTGGAAACTTCTGGAACCGGCTGTCATATAAGAGAACTTTGCCGCCAACTTGGAAAGCTTTAGTTTTGATGTGGCGGTCGTGCCATGCTTTCTGCCTGGCTTTCTGAACCTTCTGGTGGAATTCCGCAAGAAACCGAGCCTCATCCAGCTCCTGTAGCTCGTGGAGTCGTTCCTTCAGGGACGCGTCTTCTGAGAAATGAAGGGACGTTGCGATCAAAAGGCTGGGTACGGTGAACTCGGCGGGAATCACGGCTTCCCGGCCATACACCAGCTGGAATGGCGTCTGGTTTGTCAAACGCTTTACCGTGGTCCGGTAAGCCCATAATGTCGCTGGTATCCGCTCATCCCAATCATCTCGCTGAGCATTGCAAATCTTTGTCAAGCCCTTTTCCAGAATCTTATTGAAGGCTTCCACCGTACCATTGGCCTGCGGGTGGTATGGACTGCTCTTATGATGCTGTATCATAAACGTGTCTAGTAGCGACTTGACCGTGGCATTAATGAAATGCGTGCCTTGATCACTGGTCAAGCTTCGGGGGCAGCCAAAGCGGCTGATGATGTGCTCAAAGATGAATCGAGCAGCTGTCTCGGCGGAGCAGTCGCGTACCGCTGCTGCTTCAGCCCATCGTGTGAGATAATCAGTCGCCGTAATGATGTACCGGGCTTTGGAATGGCGAGCGATTGGTGCAATGGGCCCTACAAAGTCAACAACCCACTTCTCAAATGGCCGCAACACATGCACCGGGTGTAGCGGAAGCTCATCCCTGTGTGAAGGCCGTCCCGTCCTCTGACAAATATCGCAACGTTTCACAAAGGCCTTACAGTCTGTATGCACCGTTGGCCACCATAGGCCAGCTTGAAGTACCTTCCTTGCGGTGGGTTTAGCACCCACGTGTCCTCCCGCAACACCGCTGTGACATTCCCACATCACTGCTTCCCGCTCATGGTCAAGAACACACCTGCGCAACACCTCATCCAGGCTCAGTTTGTACAGCTGCCCTGCGATCAATTGATAATCGGCCGCCCGGACAACCAAGTGGCGTTTCTGAAGCGGCGTGTAATCCTCGGGGCACTGTCCCGTGGTCAGATACGTGGCAATGTCAGCCAGGTAGTCTGGAA
The DNA here is from genome assembly GCA_034641835.2 of Pinus albicaulis. NCBI lineage: Eukaryota > Viridiplantae > Streptophyta > Pinopsida > Pinales > Pinaceae > Pinus > Pinus albicaulis. Next base: position 169,433,003 of record CM076578.1, on the reverse strand, counting down.
CCGCTTCAACTCGAAATAGATCAGCATCCGGAAGCTGATCATCCAACGGACCATCATTTTCCCCCGACTCCAACCTGGATAAATGATCGGGACCAACATTCAACCTGCCCGGCTTGACAATTACGTCGAACGTGAACTCCTGAAAGAGTAGAAGCCATCGGCAGATTCTCCCTTCCAACACAGGCTTATTGACCAGATATTTTAAGGCCGAATGGTCCGTGAAAAATGTAAACTTACCGCCCAGAAGGTAGTGGCGGAACTTCTGGTGAGATTACACCATCGCCAACGCCTCCCGCTCGGTCGTGGTGTAATTCTTCTCCGCATTGGATAACCGTCGGCTGGCGAAGTATACCGGGTGGTCAACTGTCGTTTCCCCGGGTTGCGCTAGTACCGCGCCAAGTGCAATCCCGGACGCGTCAATGTGCACATGGAACTGCTTATCCCAATTCGGATGGACCAGTATTGGAGCCGTCGCCAGTTTCTCCTTCAATGTGTCGAGTTCCGTCCTGCACTCCGCCATCCACTCAAATGCTTCGGACTTCCGCAACAGTTTCTCCAGAGGGGCAGTGATTTTGGCGTAGTTGCGGATAAACCGCCTGTAATATCTTGTGTGCCCTAGCAGTGCCCGCAACTGCTTCACGTTCTCGGGGGCCTCCATGTGGACAATAACCGCGACCTTGGCGGGATCAACGCAGACCCCTTGCTTACACACCACGTGACCCAAGAGTGTGCCGAATGGTACTGCAAAAATACATTTCTTTAAGTTCAGGGAAATCTGCAGCTGGCGACACCGATCGAACATAACACGCAACAGGGAAGCGTGTTTCTTCAGCAGGCTGTAAACGGTCCAATCATCCATATAGACTTCCAGGAACTTGTGAATGTACTCCCGGAAAGCAGCAATGACAATCCGGGAAAACACAGCCGGTGCATTCTTCAGACCAAACGGCATGACGTGGTATGCGAATGATCCCCACTCAGTCGTGAATGTTGTCTTCGCCTTGTCTTCCTCGGCGATGCGCACTTGATGGTAGCCCGAAAACCCATCAGTGAAGGAATAAGCTTCGTTTCCCGCGACGTGATCTAGAACTTCGTCGCTGAAGGGAGTGGGAAACGGATCATGAATACAAGCATTATTCAAACTCCGATAATCCACACAGACACGGATTTCTGCTTTGTCCTTCTTGTTCTGGATGACAATGGGACTTACCCACTCAGCTTCTTCTACCGGAAAGATGAGTCCCGCAGCCAGCATCTTGTCGATCTCCATCTTGACCTTCTCTTTGATACGTTGGTTCAACCGGTAAGGTCGGTGCTTCACTGGCCGGGCTCCTGGTTTCAGTGTGATGCGCATCTCGCCCAAATCCCCTTTAATCCCCTTCAGGTCCGCAACTGAAGACGGGAATAGATCTTCATACTCCCGGAGGAGACTGAAAATTTCTCTGGTCGTCTCCTCGTCCCAGTAATCTCCCACCGTTGCCAGTTTCGGTTTCTCCTCCATTCCAATGTTCAACTTCTTTGTCTTTAGGGGCTGCAAATGGACTCCTTCTGTCGTCGGCTCGTCACGGACACTCCGCTCGCCCTCCTTCTCGTCAAAATAGAGATGCCTCAGGTCCTCCAAACTGTCGTCCCCTGTTTCGCCGTCAACCCGTTGGCAAACTACTTCGCTCTTGACCCCTGAGCGTGACACCACCGGGCCCTCATTGGGCTCGGGATGGCGGAAAAACAGAACCTCCTTGACGGCTTGTAGGGCCTGAGATTCCTACGCCGTCTCTCCTTCGAACGAGAAGCTCTAGACGAACTTTTCCGCAACTACTTGCCAAGAGCGGGTCCCCCGTTTCCGCTCTTCCTCTAGGTACCAGGCCTGGGGGATTGTACCCAGGGAGTGGATAAATCTGTGGACCCACAATTCCTCAGGGTACCTTGCGCTGCGCCACTGTTCCTCGCACGCCCGCAAGTGCTGTCGCGGGTCTGAAGCTCCATGATGTTTAAGTGTAATGCAGGGCCCTTCATCCTCTTTGAAGCGTGCCCGTAGTGCATTCGCCACCAGCTCCCATCGCAACAGAGCGTTGCGGTGATTGTTCCACCATCGTCCCGATGTTGACTTCAAAGCCACATCCAACAGGGGTATCCGGCATTCTTCTGGGACCCGGTCTTCCACCTTGGTGATAAAAGTATTCACTGCTTGCATGTTTGACAATGTGGGGTACCCACGGATCTCGGTCCCCACCCACCGGACCTGCGCGATGGCGGCACATCGCCGCGTGGTGGTCTCATATCCCCCTTGCTGCCAATCTTCCCACGCGAGCTCGGAACTGAGTTCCGAGCTCTGCACACTCCGCCAACTGATAGATCCTGTTGCGGTCGGGTTGATATAATCGTCCCGCCTCCCGGCGGTCATCTGATAGAGGTGGTCCATCATCTGAGCATCCTCCCAACTGTCCACCGGTTCTGTGTATTGCGGACCCTGATACGGGTCGAGAGGCTGAGTGACCCTTACCTCCCCGTCCTCAAAAATCATCAGCTCCTTCTTGAGGTCGATGATTGCGTAATTCTCAAAAGCCCAATCAATGCCAAGTAAAGCAGGATAGGGGTCCTTATCGCCCATGATATCAATAACCTCGAAGTCGGTGTATGTCTTCACCCCCGCAACGTCGACCTCGACACCCTCAAGTCGGCCGATTGGCAAAATACAGTACTGGTTCGCCATCCTGAGTTGGATTGGGGAATAAGCGAGCCGTGGCTTTCCAAGAGCCTCCCATGTCTTTCGTGGCAATATATTGACGTCAGACCCCAAGTCCAACATGGTGTCGCTGATTTGGAATCCCGCGACCTGCGTGTTAAGCCGGAATTCTTTGCCTGTTCGTTGCTTGTTCCGCTTGACGCGTTGCACGTATTGAGGCCTAGTGTCCACCAGATTTCTGGGTTCTGCACGCCCCTGCAGTGCTCTGTCTAACACATGCTTGAGCTGCTGCCGCTACTCAGCATCATCGACAATCCTGAGAAATAGCCGGAGCCAGTCCTCGACCACAGCATCTGCGGCATTCTGAGCACCGGTTTCCGGCCGCCGGGGCTCCTCCAGCCCTCCCTCGTTCCGCAACTGGGCAAATGCCTCAACCGCCTCCTGGAAGTACTTCTTCTGGACTTCGGGCCTAATCAACTTCTTTGGGGATGCCGGCCGCACCACTCGAGCTGGTTCCTTCTCATGGGCATCCTCTCCAGTCTTCTTTCCACCTCGGGTTACTATCGCAACGTTCTTCCTGTCGGGAGTTGCGGTGCTGCGCAGTTCTGAGTTTACCAGGTTCGCTCCCCTCTGCCGCACCCGTTCTTCCCATTTCTTGATGAGCTCCGGGCAGTCTTCTGTAGCATGGGCGTTGACCCGACACTGGGAACACCAGGGCCGTCGCAGGAGGGGACATTCTCGAGCCACATGACCCTCCTGGTCACAGTTGTAGCACTTTACCGGACCGCGTCCTCCAGTCCGGCCTCCGCGCATGCCGCCACCTCTCCCCCTTGTAGCCTCGTTCACCCTGTATGAGGGACGATCCAGTCGATCCGCAAGTGCGTCAAGCGCCCTGCACTGCTCAGTGGTGTGCGTTGTAGACACACAGAATTCGCAGTATACATTGTTCGGTACCGTGGAGTACTTCTGTAATATCGGGCACATCCGAGGAGGATGCCCCATTGTCCGACAAATCTCACAGTACTCTGGGGTGGAGGACCCCGGTTGCGGTGGAAACCCCGCAAAGGCCTGTTGCGGCTAGTATACTCCCTGCGGGTTCATTGCCGCGCCACCCCCTGGTGGTGGACCCCCCTGGATAGCCGCAACTGAGGGTCCAACTCCTGCGCCGCGCAACCGAGGACATTCGGTTGCGACGTGCCCCTCGACCAGGCAATGAGTACACCAAACATTCAGTCGCGCTGGTCTTGCTGGCTGAATTTCCTTGAGCTTCTCAGTCAAACTGGCGATCTGGTGTTGCAACCCTATCAGAGAAGGGTCTTGCGGGGCCAGCCCTCCCCTGTATTCCTGGGGGTATCCCGCCATGGCTTCAATCTTCATGGCCTACTCCAAGGCATCCTGCAGATTATCAATCTTCTGCTGAGTGAGAGGGGTTCGTGTCAAGGGGAGCAGAGCCTTGATGAACCAGTCCCGCTGGTGGTTTGGATCGATCGGGTAGCTCAGTTTCCCGATCGTATCCTTGAATCGTCGCATCAACTCCCACGCGGTCTCTCCTTCCTTCTGCTTAATTTCCCACAGCTCGGACAGGCCCTGCTGGTCTGTCTGGGGAAGCTTGAATTCGCGGACAAAATCCCACTTCACGTCCGCAATTACAGGGTTAGGGTGCGCCTCGGACCACTTGATGAACCAACGCAGAGCTCTCTCTCTGAGCGTGGTTTGAAACTCTATCAACTTCCCTGCATCCGGTGTCTGTCGAGCTCTCCAGATGGCTTCGCACAGATACCAGTGTTGTTCTACGTCGTCATTCCCCCGACCCGAGAACTCGGGGTACCGGGTGAAAGATCCGGCCATGTATGCTTGCGGAGAATTAACCAGGATAAAACCTCCGGGTCCTGGTTGCGTAACGGTCCCACTGGGGAAAATACTACTACTAGTAACGCTGCTGCTACTGGGCATTACCGACGCCACTGAACCACTAGATAACTGACTTAATGCTTGTAACTGAACAAAAATATTTCTTAAAGGTTGATAAAGTACCAGGGGAAGGTCGGGATCCTGACCATGCGGAAGGTGGGACGTAGGGCTGCCTGGAGGGGTGGGTGTCGTCTGATCCTGAAACATCTGCTGCATCACGTCGTGCCATTCATCATCGGAACTGTCTTCGAGCTGAATCTTTTCGTTATCCTTGCTAGTCGGTACTTCTCTTTCTCGCGTCGTTGGGCTCCCATGCACCCACTGTACGTCTGCTGCCGTCCCGTCTCCTGTCCGGGTATTCAAACCCATGGTTCTTGTCTTCTGAGGCGCCTCCTTCTGATTTCTCCTCTCGATCTCCCTTCTCTTCAAATCTCTCATTACCCTTCGTCGCCACCTATCGGCGATCTGTGCCCGCCGATGTGCACGTGACTCCCGCAACTTGCATGCGGCCTCAACGTCCATCCCCCGCTCCCTACTCTTACAGTCTACACAGCATCGGTCCCCTCAATCCTTCCCCCAGTACGGGTGGTTTACGCTTCCATACTCGCTTTGTGGAAGTCAATCAACCCTTCGTCCACCATTAGGGCTTTGATCCACAGCGGAATCTCTTTCAATAGTTTTCCCCTCAGCCCTGAGTGAAACACAGCCTCAGCCTTCGAGAAAGATTGGTAGCACTCAGCGGCAAACTCCACAACGTATCCTTCCAACGTGGTCTTTACCCAAAAATCCACTGCGCGGGTTAGTTCAGTATCTACCCGGTGTAGCGCTACCAAATCTTCGTGCGCCCACCTGCGGTTTATCTTCCGCAAGCCTTCTTGGGCTACCTTCGCTCGTAACCTCCGCAACCAGTTGTAAAGATCCGTGGGAAACCTTCCCCAGAAAATTTCGTACGTATCGCTAGCTGAGTCAGAGAAAAGAACAAGCTCCCTGACCACCGCCTCCTTTTTCTTGATCAGCTCCGCCTGCTGAGTAATGAAATGGTCAAGATGATCATCCCACCATCGCCGTATTGCTCCTTCAAAGATCCTCGAGACCATGATCTAGATCCCCTCAGAACATGCGGGTCCCGGCAACGGAACCATTTGTTGGCGAAAAGTCAGGTCTTGCGGGCAAGACCCAGGTTCAAAGGGTTGTGGCCAACAAGGGGTCCGGTGTAGTCTAGTAACACGCCAGCATTGTCACCCTGCTCTGGGAGAGCAGAGCGTCTCACCCGAGGCGTGCCGCGACAACATGAGTAAGGGGATGGGATCACAGATGAGGAATAAACTCGCAACCACAGAAAGAAAGAGAATCCATTACACATACCAGAATGTACATGCAAGATCACTAATCAAGTATTCAGACAGTCGCAACTTAAAAATTTTAAAGCAGTGCAAACACATCATAACACATAACCAAAGGATAGAGACAACAATCCTTCTTTATATTATTCTTCAGGCCAATTACATGATTACGTAGCTTCCTTCTCTGAGAACTCATACATCAGATACAGATGGGTCTAAGAACAGAAAGGACGAACATAGAGAGTAGGAACCAATGGAGAGAACAGGTCTGATTCTTCCGCAGCTGCTTTCGCATTCAATCATCCCTCACCGATGACCTCAATAGCAACCGATCAACCAACCTCTCTCTCTTCTTCAGCTGGGTGATCGCCTTTTATTCACCCGCTCGTCGCGACTGGCGGCTTCTCTGCGTCTTTGCTCTGGCTTTTCCCGACTTTTCTTCTGATGTCTGCATGTTCTACCTCCTGTTTTCTGCTGTATCTCTTTCATCTGTACTTATCTCTGTTCCATCTCCAGTTATCAAGTGCTTCCGCGCCGCCTTGGTAGCTCCGCAACTCCTGGTCGCGCGGTGCGGTCGCGTTAGCTATGTGTATTTCCTCCGCAACTCAAAAAGAGTCCAAGTTCAAAAATGTCTTGGCTGAAAATTCAAAACTTAAACAAAAACAAGTGCCCCAACAACAACTCAACAGAAATAGTAGTTAACTATAGTGCATGTCAGTTCCAGTGGAGACCCAGTGGAGAGATAGGTGAAAGGGTGAGATGGACTATCTGTTGTGACTATAGTGATGCATTGATTGCATCACACACACATTGGAGTTTCCAATGAGAATTGCACAGCCAAGGCAAGGTAGATTTGAATTCATTCTGGGGTCTTCTTCAGCAGGGATTGCATAGTGGAGGCAGGCTATTAGGTGGCAAGAAATCAGTGCATGGATTTGCAGATTTCTTCATGTTAGTGTGTGACGATTGATTGTACTGAGAGCTTGATGTACTAAGATTTGTATGAGATTGTTACATGATCTCCATGATACATAATATATGATAGTTGGGGTTTTTAGCTTCAGGCTTTCCCGTTAAACAACTGTGTTATGTGCGATTGTTTTTATTGCTTCATGCGTTTGCAATTGAGTTTTAAATTTCCGCAAAAGATTAACAGTGGAAGGATTCTGTATTTAGCAAGAAGATAAATATTGTTAGATCAGGAGAATATGGATATATACATGCATATGTTATATAATTTCGACATTCTGGAGCCATTGGTGCAGAGAAAACGACCATTAGAGGCTTGTAACTACATGTATTTTCAAAATTTTGAGCATAATGAAAGATGGACATGCCATTGGGAGTGGGACCAAAAAATGTAGCCCAGGAGGGGTGAACTGCTTCATCATTCCTGTTGTGTAAATGTTATTTGGTGACTTATTTCTCTGTTTTGCACTGTTGTTCAGTGTTATTTGTGCTTATTTCATGCTTCTAATTCACTAAGATCATCTACAATTCATGGTTAAAATCCTCAATCCTTAAGCAAACTAATGAGAAGTATGCACATGTTTGTAAACTGAAAAGACACTTAGCACAAAAAAACTAATACAGTCCTTTCAAATCACTCGACCCAACTCCTTTCTATCCAATCCGAGATGTATTATGCTGAGAAGAACTTTCACCTCGCTTTATGCACCATGATCGATTCTGATGCCGCCATCACACTGTCAAATTGCAGGTCGAGGCCAAACACCAGATTTGGGCATTCTGAACATTCCTTAATTACTTTACCCTTCTTTCTTTTGACCCCTGCTTGTCTGTCATGTTTCAAAGAGACCCTTGATGATTTAGACCTTCCTCCCGAGACCTCCCCCTATTTGAGTCCGCAAAAGCCTTCGCCTCCTCCTCTAGATCACCTTCATCCCCTTCCGACCTCAGGTTTGGAGACAACTCCCTTGTTGTTGGAGCCAAGCCTCCAACTTCGCAATTCTTCGTACCACCCTCTGCTAAACTTTCCCCTTCCCTTTCTCTGATTGCCCCCAACTGACCATATATACCACCACTTAGTCCCCCAAAGGTGAAGCTGTCGAAACCCGCTAGAGTTCCCCAACCTAGACCCTTTATCCTATAGTTGTCTTTCTCGCTTAAGCCCACCGAAAGAAAGAATCAATCTCTCGCACATGAGATTAGGTTCTCATGACCAACTAGCCATAACGACCCCAACCTTCACCACAAAATCATTCAAGCCCCCGCATCTTATACCAGAACTGAAAATTATAATTGTGAGAATTTTGATTTAAAAATTTTCACCAATTTTAAAAAATCTAAATAATGAAATTTTAAAAACATTAATAAATTATATAAATGTAATTTTATCTTACCAAAAAATAAATCATTAAAAAAAATTAAATTATGTAATATATTACAAATAATTTAAATTATCTAATATATTATAAATAATTTAAATTTAATTTTCAACATTTTTATATTAAAGAAATTTGCAACACTCTCTACCAAAAATTAACTACTTAAATAATCTATAATCTATACCACTTAAATAATCTATAATCTATGATAAAAAATATACTTTTATTTATACCAAAATACTTTAATAGTAAATTGATATTAAATTGATAGTAAATAAAATTAAAAAATATTTCAAATAAACCAATATCACATCTTATCATCATTAAAACTACAATAACATTTTACATTAACTACGTTGTATATAAACAAAACTAAATACTAACAAAATATATATTAAATATGCTATATAAATAAAGCTGGTAAAAAACCTATACTATATAAAAATTAAGTTAATATCCTTTACGGAGAGCTCCAACTACTAAATTTGAAGATTTTTTTAAAAGTAAATACACGAAAGTACATTAAACATTAATGCAACTGAAATAATCCTGACAACATTGAAAAAATTCCTAAGACTTAGATCTATCCGTAGCCCCCTATTTCTTGGGCATTGAAATTCAAACTTGATTTCCGACATTAAATGTTAATTGCATGGCTCTTCGGCCAAAATATTACAAAATAAGATGTAAGCTATTTCAACCAATGAAATCAACCAAAAATAACTAAAATTTAAAATAATTAAAAATAAATAAATTATTTTTTATAATTTAAACCTTGGAAATGGCATTTTAATTTATTCATCAAACACATGATTAATGCACAATCAACACATTACCAAATGCTTTATACGGGTAATAATATTGGCCTAGTCTATAAAATCTACAAAATAATTACGCCGTAAGGCGTATTTATTTGAAAACAACTTTGCTGAGTGCATTGCTGTCATAAGCTGTACCATTCGATTCTGTGTTAGACGATTAAATGAGAATTGGCCATTGATTCGAATTCTGACGGTTGACAGTTGTGAGGTCGTTGGGACAGTTGCGTGTTCATCAACCGATCATAATGTGAGGTCGTTGGTTGACAGTTGTGTGTCTTTGTTTATCGTTCCAACTCTACTACTTCCTGCAAACTCCTGAGATCGATGGAGCTCTGAGAACCATCGCGGAAGTACTGCTTCTCCACTCCGTGGCTGTTCATCTCAGCAGCCGTATCGGCGTTCGACGAGATTCTGGGCCTGAGATGCTTAGACAAAAATGTCACGAGTCAGTGGAAGAGGGCGTACTGAAAAATGTATTTCCTGCCACACGTATTCTGATTCGTTTTCTTTCTTGGGGGTGCAGGTAGACACAAATATCTCTCCTCGTGAAATGCATAACGAGATGCCACCAATATTCAATTTGAATCTTCCGGCTTTAGCACAGGAAGATGATAAAGATGAGAACCGCCCCTCTTTCACCCTTTCTCTTGGATTCGGTATTTAAATTTATGTTGGAATGAAGGATTAGCAGCTGGGGTCCATTGTTATATTTTGTTACAAAATCGATCCACTTTAGTTCATTGTTACGAAATCGATCCACTTTAGTTCATTCTGTTTTGTTAGCTTGTTGTTACCAATTTTTTCAATGCAACCAATTATTTATTTGAGTGAAAATTGGCATATGGAGTCTACAAAATTATCAACTCCTGCAACTTTTTAGTGCATATGAAGTAGCTATGATTTTTCGATTTCAAAATCTGATCATGGACGCTCATTTGTTTCAATCCCAAGTATTGAACTTCTTTTACACAATGGAAAAAAAATTTCATATATTCATGCTCTGTGCATTTCCTCTTTTGGATTTTACAGTTTGATGTGTTCCTAATCGAATAATTTTCTGTTAGTTACCTCGACAATTTTTGGGCATTTAGATTTTCTATGTACATAATTATCATTTTTTAAATTGGATACTAACTAATCTTCAGAACTTCATTCGGTGACCTTAATTCATAGTTTGAGCAAGCAATTCATGACCTAAAATTATTTGACAATATATTCCTAAAATTATCGAATCATTCATCTTCTGCAGTAGCGGCTGATGGGGATGTGGTTGCTAGAGGAGATTGTGGGGTCTTAGATGATGGAGACCGAAAGGTGATGAGTGGGCGTAGTGAAAAAGATATTTCTTGAAAACAGTGAGTGTTATTAATATTTGTCCCAGGGAGTGGTAGACATGCAGATCTCTCCTCCTCCTTTAAGGTAAAAAGCGATGCCAAGTTGATTCAATTTGAATGTCTCTGCTGCTGCACAAAGGTGACAGGATACTCAGATTCCTCAGCTAGCTTAACATTCTTTCATGTTTTGTTATATATCATCCTATATGTTTTTCGTCTCCTTCGGATTTGAATTACTGGAAGCTTCCATCTGAACAGTATTATACTTTTTCACATTAAGAAATATTTTCGAAGAATTTGGCAAAAACAAGGGAGTTGATTCAATTGGGTTTCTCTGGTTTCAATATCTGTTACAATTGTAAGTATGATTTTTCAGAGTAATACTTTTCACTTTGCAGAAGGGGCGGAGTATGTTTTGCCACCAGAGAATTCGTTCATATCAAATGAGGAAGACACTGGTGGACTGGTTTTGTATTGGGTTCGCATCCGAACACCAGAGAATTCGTTCATATCAAATGAGGAAGACATTGGTGGACTGGTTTTGTATTGGGTTCGCATCTTCAGAGCTAGATGCCCACAGGTTCGATATCGATATTGTGAAACATTCAGCAACAAAATTTCCATTAATTTTTACCTTAGACTAAAAATATCCATTTTTAAAATAATACCAACTATTTTATATATTTTTACAATATATAAATACAAGAGACTCTGTCTTCATATTAAGCACGAGAGGGAAATTTACAGGTTTGTGTGCATTTGAGTTTCCCAAGATAAAAAATGTCTACATAAAAGCATAAAAGAAATTGAAGGTGTTTTTCATTAAAATAAATTGAAGGAGAAATTAAAAATTGTTTTGTTGTTTAGTGAGTTGCACGACGCTGGAAAAGGTAGTAGGTAGGCTTTAAAATTGAATCTAAGTTTTCAAGTTTTTTAAAGAGGCAAATACGGGTTGTTTTAAAATATGCACATTAAAGAATATGTTTTTAGAAAATTACATTGACTGGCATATAAAGACTTGATCAGTTATATATATATATAAGTTCAACTTTAAAATCTGATTCCCAATGTCTATATTAATTTCTACATTAATTCCTAGCGGCTCAAGGTCACACATTAAATGGTGGATGGTGGTCTGAACTGTGAAAATTGTTGTGAAGTCTTTACTTCCCCGGTTCCCATGGCTTGGTTGGAATTTGTAAATTAGACTTTTCCTAAATTGACTTATGTAGTAGAAGCAAGAGCAGAGCAGTAGACATATAAAATTAGGAAGTCATATAATTTGGAGATGATATATTAAAAAAAAAAAGTTGAAAAGATCACATGCATTAAAAGAGGTACTTCAATTATAGATTTTAGCTTTAAAAATCATTTTTACCATATTTATTTTTAGAAAATTCCAGTAAATTATAAATTTTAGATTTAAAAATCATTTCTACTTCTCAAAAAAAAACTTTCATTGTATTATTTTCAGTTTGAAAATTTTGGAATGAAATCTCCATTCATACATGCCTTGAATATTTATAACACCTTAGTAAAACATCACTGAAGTGTGAATATGGATTTGAACATTGATTTGTTTTAGCATATAAACTAAAGTCTATTCACAATGGAATGACTAACAAATTACCAATTCACAACTTTTTCTTCAAATTAACATTATTGAATTATTATGTCTAAAACTACCAATTCTCACAATGCATCAACATAACAATGAATAGATTTTAGATTTAAAAATCATTTCAACTTCTAAAAAAAAAACCTTTCCTTGTATTATTTTGAGTTTGAAAATTTTGAAATGAAATCTCCATTCATACATGCCTTGAATGTTTATAACACCTTAATAAAACATAATTGAAGTGTGAATATGGATTTGAACATTGATTTGTTTTAGCATATAAATTAAGTCTATTCACAATGGAATGACTAACAAATTACCAATCCACGACTTTTTCTTCAAATTAACATTATTGAATTATTCTGTCTAAAACTACCAATTCTTAGTAAAAGAATATAATATATATACTTGAATAATAAAATAATAGAATATAAAATAAAGTAAAATATTAAGTTAAAATGTAAAAGAATAAAGTATATAAATCTAGTAAGTGCTTTGGAAAGAGCATACATCGGAGTATTTAATTTATTAATAATGTGATTGTATGTGATCCACTCAAAGATAAAAACTCATTTGCTCCACTGTATTTTGAGTATGTATTTATTATATATACATATTATATCAATTAATCCTTGAGAATAAAAATTAGTAAACAAAATTTCATTCAAAGTTAGAAGATAAAGAGAAATATTTCACATTATTCCAAATTGATTATCCTCATTTAGTTTTTATGTAGGTAGGCTTTAGCAATTTGGCACAATGTAAGTGATTTGTCTTTTTCTTAAAGGTTATAGAATCTCAAAAAAATTAGAATAGTGTAAGTTATTTCTCTTTATCTTCTACTTTTGAATAGCATTTTGTTTATTAATTTTTAACTTTAATGACTTTTATATATGAAGATTATTCTCAAATTTATGACTTACGGCGTTTCCTTTGCAACATTTGGTGCAATTGCTAGTTTAGAAATTCTGATAAGATTATGAAAAATTTAGGCTGAAAATTTTTACTATCAAAAAATCTATTCAAACACTCTAATTATTTGATTTTTTGAATTTTTTTACCTTTAAAAAAATGTGGTCCCTGCTATTTTTTTGCTTATGTAGACAACTCCAATAATAGGATGTTTTATAATTACTAATTTTTGTAAATTATTAATGTAAAGTAATATTAATTTAAGATTTATTAAGTAATGCTAGATATCAATTTAAAATTTGGGAGAAAATATTTTGTTTCCTTTTTTTTTTAACTTGTTTACAAATAGGTGGAATAAATATGTGGTTTGAGAAACCATCACCCAAAAGAATTTAAGCTATAAAAGTTATCTAGTGATCATGTCTAGTCTAGGTCATATCAATCCATATTCATGGCTAGATTTATGCCTACAAAGTTTTCGAAGTGCATTAACAGAACATTGATTACCAACTATTCTACACCTGGTAAATGAGACAAAATGCTTTAATTATCAATCTATGCTAATACATATCACTTGTGTATATACACACACAAACAAGTAAAGGTCCATCTAGAATTAAACTTTGAACATCACAATTTACATAATACTTCATAACATGGCAATTGCCATTTAAACTTCCCAATAAACTTTTTTCATTTTAATTTATTAACTATATGAATAATAAAGTTCTTTCACCCATAATTATATAAAAAAGAAAAGAAAATATTAAATATTAATAATAACCTTTATCACCATTACTTACACAAAGAATAATAATAATGACCAATAATGGAGATTGTAGCGCCACTTTGTCAATGCCATCAACAATAACATAGTAAACTAGCATTTGCACCAAAAGGGTGCAAAGATATGCCGATAGAAAATAGAAGTATAGATGAATGGTGAGTGTAGATGCATTAGCTTTCTTAATCAGATAATCAATTCAGAACTGTGAATTTCCTACAGTGTTGATTATAACATTGTCAATGAATCATTCAACAATTTAAATACACTTAAAATGTACATAAATAAAAAAATATTTTTTTTATGTTATATATAAATGTGTGCGTATGTGTGTGTGTGAGAATTATACGGACACTCACATGTCTCCCCCTTCACAATATGATGTTACAATGCAGAGATAGCACCTTGAAATACCACACATTCCATACATTAGAAGATCTTTAAAATTTGAAGTTAATAAGGACTCAATACACTTTGGAATCCAAAAAACTTGACTAGCAATTTATTTATAACAAATTTATCAATTAAAAGAAGATCCTAAAAGCCATGGAAAAGTTCTTACTTTTTAAGTTATTCCTTGTGAATAACTAAGATAAACTAAGATAGCAACACCAAATGATCCTCTACCAATTTACTCCATGATCTCATATTAATCCATTTTCGGCTTCATTGACTTCATATCTATTTACACACACCTCTATTTCTTCAGAGCTCCCACTCTGTACATAAATATTCAATAAGCACTGTAAAAACTACCCCAAAACAATCACATTCCCCCTCACACGCATAAATAAATCTTAGAATTTATTTCTGCAATCTGATCCCCATGAGTCGGACGTTGCTGATAGATTTATTCCGTGAAGATGAAGGTGTTCAATGTCCTAAGATTTAGGAGGAAGGAAAGTTGAGCTAGAATAGTGCTAACAAATCTCAACGTGGACAGGTTAAGATATTTCTTAGTTTTCAATAGTCCCAGCTCCTGCTACAATGTAAAATTATTGAAGGCAACCTTTAAATTATATAAACTCCTTAATGCAACCAGCTCTGCGAGATGGAGTGCACCACTTAAACTGAAATTATGAAATGCTCATTTCCTTGCTAAACTAGGGAACTAACCTAGATCCTCAATCCCAGGCGTAGATTGGGCATCATTACCACCATCATAACCACTTGTAAAAGAACCTCCACGGTCACCACGACCATGACCCCGACCCTGACCTCTGCCACCTGAAGAATAGTATTTTTCCCCTTCCGCAGGCTTTATAATTTCGTTGATGCCTATAGACTTCCTGATTCTTTCCTCTTTTTCTGCATCTCTTCGTTTGGCAACTTCTTTCTCTGAACCCAAATTTATAAATACATCATCACTGTTTTTCTTAACTGATATTTGCTGCATAGACTCAAATTTCTTTGCATCAACCCTTCTTTCCTCTAACTTCATTTCCATCAAATACTTTTGTTTCTCCTCCAACACTTTCTCATACTCATCAAGAGTCATCTCCTTTTCCTCTTCCTCCTCTTTCTTCTCTTCAGACTCTAGTGCAGGGATTTCTTGATTGGACTCTTCACTGGGTTTATGTTCTTCATGTTTCTCAGGGGTCACAATCTTCTCTTCATCTGCATGACTCAACTCTTTAGGTTCTTTTATGAATCCCTGATCTGTGGGAGTGCCCCAATTTCCTTGACCAACTCCTTCTCTCTTAACCTCATAGCCTCGTCCAGTACCACTCCGACGTCATTCATACTGCCTCTGAGGCCTTTGAGTTTTATCACCAACATCATTTCCATATGCTCCACAACCACCACAGCCATGGCCCCTTCCATATCCTCGTCCTCTTTCAAATGAACGACCAAATTCTCCATTTTCTTGGCAAGTAGATCCATCCTCCCCGCGTTGGTAGAAACCCCCACCATAACCACTACCAGAATATCCATTGCTGTCACTATCATTATTATAACCATTTAGATTAAAACGGTCACCATTGTAGCTGCCACGACCATGATTGCTATAGCCCACATCTTGATTGCAGTCTCCTCCCCGCCCCCCTCGACCTCCTCTGCCCAGTCCATTTCTCGACTGTTTCACAACCTAGGCCGGGGGTAGGGGTTTGGACGACAGATTGGTCAATGTCGTTTGAGCAGGCCGAGTGACCTTTTTAACCATTGGCTTCTCCTGAGGGATGAAGACGAACTACGAGACATCGCCATTGTTGTCATCGCTGAGGAGATCACACGGATTCGAAGTTGCCATTGCCTTTTGCTTTGAACTGGCTTTGCTCAATTGTAAAAAACAAATCCTTTCATATATTTATGAAAGGAGTTTCTTCTGCAACACCATCTGTATTAATTCCATGGTCTAAGACTCAATAACATTGCCCAAACATTCACAGAGAGTTAAGCTTGTAGTCTGCGTATATATCTATGCACTAGAACATCAATTGAGTGTGCGAGACGAAGGGCACTAGTGAAATTGCAATTATCTAAATCTACAACATCAAAATGGCCAGTCCCTCTGCCGTACGAAACACCTTCCCTGTTGTCATAGGAGACACCTTCCCTGCCCGCTGCAACAACTTAATTCCACGAAACGTTTTCCCAGATCATGCTTGATAGAATTGGTCAAATGGTCAACTAACGGTGACACTGTTGAGATTGCGTGACAGCTATTGAGGATGACGAATCTCAGCAGTGTCACATACTAAAACTCCCATAATAAAATGCCTATCGGCATAATAACTATATTCTTTGTTTTATTGATATTAGTAAAATAATTTTAGTTTATAAAATACCAATTTAATACCATTTTCTTTATTACGTAATAAATAAGCATATTATTTGTTTTATTGAGATCACTTAATATAATATTGGTAAAATGATTTTATTTTATAAAATACCAATTTAGTATCATTTTCTTTGTTAGTACTCTTTTAAATATAATTGATATTATTTTAAATAAAATAAATTAGATTATAATAATGACCATGATTTTGTTTATTTTTATATATTGTTTATTATTTTATTTAATTTTATATAACATATATATAACATATATATATATATATATATATATATATATATATATATATATATATATATATATATATTTTTGAGGTCTATAGTCTATTTTGGCTAAATTTGAATCTTCAATCCTTCACTTTTTTACTAATTTCATATTATTTTAATCGCCAATTAAACTACCTTCTAAAATAATATTAAAATAAATATCAATTAATTTATTAATATTATTTATTTTTTCTCATTCTTTATATTAGTTTTTCTCATTCTTTATATTACTAACTAAATGATACTATCTATTTGTCATTTACTTTATTATCATTAATCCGAAAAATAAATAATAATAATACCATTCTTTTCTTATAACAAGTGAGAAACCAATAATGGTTATAATTATTTTCTTTCTATCATTCTTTTCCATAATCATCGTAGTTCTTTCCCTTCTGTTTTCCACTTGCCAACTTGTATTTTATTATGACAAACTTAATGGTTTAATTCACTATCATTGAAGGTACGAGTCAATCGCAAGATTCCACTTAATTCTTTTTTTGACAAAGACAAAGTTAAAAACTCCATGGAAATATATAAATTTAGGTACAATCAATAAATCAGCATCTTGCAAATAGAATAACATTGTATATAATTGCTAGTAATATTTAAAGAAAAAAAAAAACAGTTTGCAAATAAAATAGCATGGTAAACAATTCCAAGCCATAAATTCCTTTTCACTGATATTTATCCTCTTAGAATGTTTCTTCTTTTTCACTCATATTTTTCCTCTTAGAATGTTTCTTCTTTTTCACTAATATTTATCCTCTTAGAATGTTTCTTCTTTTTAGGTTTGTATGGATGGGTTGAATTGGATTGATTATATGTCAAAGTATTTAAAATGGGTAGAGATTATATAAAAATCATGTTCTATGGTTTAGAGTTAATTTAATTTTAGAAACATTGGATGTGAAAAAAACATAATTATATTTGTATTAATAAGAAACATATCAGTTTGAAATGTGGTTTAGCTCATACAAGTTTTTTAGACTTCTTTTACTGCCATAAATTCAATCACATGAACCATCTTGATCTTTAAAATATCTATATTGTCCATGGAAGTTTTAGATTTCTTTTAATGTTATAAATTCAATCAAATAAACCATCTTAATCCTTAAAACATCTAGATTGCCCATGGAAGTTCGAAATGTGGTTTAGCTCGCACAAGCTTTTTTAGACTTCTTTTAATGTTATAAATTCAATCACATGAACTATCTTGATCTTTAAAACATCTAGATTGTCCATGGAAGTTTTAGACTTCTTTTAATGTTATAAATTCAATCAAATGAACCATCTTGATCTTTAAAACATCTAGATTGTCCATGAAAATGATAAAAAATCACCTTGACCCTGAAGTGATTTTTAAAATCAACCCTTTTAGTTTTTTTCAATATTTCCCTTATCATTATAATAATCATTTAATAATATATTTTTTATTTATTTCAATAATAAATAAATAAGTATTTTCTTATATCAACCCAACCTTGTATTAAAAAGCTTGTTATATTACATAAATTTATTTATAATAATATTTGGAGAAATACTATTAATTTTAATTTTAATTTAATAATCTATATAAATTTGAATGAATTTCAATAATAAATAAAAATATCATATAATAAAAATTATAAAATGTTTGACCCCTATCACTTTCTACACTAAATTAAAAAGACAAGTCCTTTAAAATAAAATCTTTAATTTGTTTTTCATTTTTTCACTTATACAATTTCATAATATTAATATCAATAACGTAAGCATGTGTAGGATGTTGAACTTTTTTTTCCCATCAATCACAAAACCTATTATAAACATTCCATAAAATTATTAGCGATGGACCTCAATATCGATTATTGTACTTCAATATAAGGTCGGGACTTGATAGAAAATAGAAATTTGTATTCATGTTACGATTACAATGACTAGAGATAAAATCCATTGGACTAGATAAATCGAAAAAGGACCAAAAAGAATAACACAAAGATATGTCATTGGATTCCACCTTAGACACATTTTACCTTAATATCCTTCGAATGCTAACATAGTCAAAACTAGACACATTGTTTCCCACACATCTTTTAATGTGAAGTTATCTCAATCAATAAGGTGTTGGGTCCATGGGCATTGTTGTTAAGCTATCTTAATCAACAAGGAGCATATTCAATAAGGTGTTGGGGCCATGTACATTGTTGTTAAGTTATCTTAATAAAGGAGTTGGGAGATATGGACGTTGTTGTTATTTTTATATGTAGGTAATCTTTATTTATGAAAATGGAAGTGGATTATAAGAATTATATATATATATATATATATATATATATATATATATATATATATATATATATATATATATATATATATATAAATAATGTTTATATATAATATTTTAAAATATATATTATTAATTTTGGTATTTTAAAAATTTATTTTGTCAGGAGGTGTTGTTTAATTTAGTTTGGAAGTGATGTCGTAATGTCTTGTTATGTAAACATTTTGACTCATTTAATAACAAAATAAAAATGAGTTAAATAATCAATTTACCGTTTGGAGGTTTTTGGAATTTTGGTTTTGACAACTCATGGTTTTGCTAATATATATATAAAACACTAGCCTTCATCCATCTTAACCCTGGATTTATCAATCCTTGATTTGAGGTCCAAACCTCTTTTAGAGTGAAAATATATTTGAACCCCCTTGGCGCCTAGTAGATTGAGAGTCAAGATAGATCTAGTCTAGTAGATATAGAAAGAGAGCAAGAGAGAGATTATTTAAATTTTTATAATTAATGAATACTAGTATAATTAATATATTAAATAAAATGATCATGTTATTTTTTTCCTGAGTGAGTTTTATTGCGTTCAAGAAAAAACTAGAGCTTGCATCAAAAGTTTGAGCATTCTTTCCAATCTCTCACTAGGGAGACCATACCATAACTAGAAAAATACTCTCCGCATAGAGGAAAATGAGCTCTAAAGACAAAAAGAGATCACAAAATTCAAAATATAACTCGATTGTTGGTTTAGGATGCTCTCACTAGTAATATATTTATAACATAGTAAATACAAAACACCAACTTGATCCAGCTAAGATGCGGGATCCACGTCCAAGAATGCAACATGGACAGGCTTCTTTGGGTCTTCATGAGCTTTTTTTGCAGGGGGTATGAAAAATGTTTCTCTATTATGTCCATTATGCGGTCCAAGTCACTCAAATAGCGATGTAAGTGCTCTAAGGAAAGAAGGACATCATTCGGGTGCTCCTGCTGGTCCATAAGTGTGCAAATCAATAATTCATCTGCCAATAAAGGTCAATATTTTGTATGTACTAGTTGAAATGACCTCGGGTGTGCCCTGTGTCTGTAATGCAGTCTGTATATTCCACTAGGACCTCCATACCTGAGAGGGGAGTTATATGAGTGGAGGCTTCCCCTCTAGCCCAAGCAATTTCTTTTGAGATAGGACCTGGCATCATGTCCCAATAACACCTAGGAAAATCCTTCAACTGGGGACGCTTGTGCGTATTCCCCCTTGTCAACTCATTCTTGATAATATTTCCCCCCCCCCTTCAAACTCGTCTCGTTGATGACACATGTGGGTGAGAGGTAATGGATTGATGACCTAGAGTAAAGGTCTAAGAGAGGTGACAGAATTCAAAGAGCATGAGAGTTACTACGAAAAAGATGATTTAGATTGATAAAATATTCTAGACAAGGGATAGCTCAAAATTGTTTTCAAACAGGCCGACACAACTTAGGGGAGGACAAGGATTACACAATTCCACTTTTTCCAAAACATCCAATGACTTTGTGAAAGGGTTATACAATGATTTCCCAAAGAAAAGATTGATTTCATTGTTAAAAAAACAAGAGGAAAAATAGGATTTAAACAAACCAGAGACAAACGAGATTCAAGACCACAATAGTAAAACCAACCACGAAGACCAAAACGTCCACCATTTTCCAGAGTATGAATGGAAAGACACTGGTGCTCCACAACCTCGAACCCAACTAAAAACCAACATAACATAACTTTTATGGGATAATCATAAAGGCTCCCAAACAAACTAACATATCAGAGGGGGAAATAAAGATTCCCACCCAAGCATCAAAAGACACCATAAAAGGGGTTTGCTGTAATTCTTCAGAGAGACTAGCAAGCTCTCTACCAACGTGATAGTCAAGTGAACATAATTAACATATGCAAGAGACAATTAAGGCCCATGGTGACAATTCTATGATTGACATTGGGGTCTGGAATTCCACTGTTAAACACAATATGGTTGGCAATAAATTGTTGCTCCCACATAAAACAAACCATGCTAAGAAACAACACAACTTTTCTCCCTTGAGCTTTGCAACATTGATGGACCTACAGGTAAAGAACTAGAAACTACCAAAACGAAGTATGGAAGCATAAGTATACTACCCAGAATTTGAAGCTTTTTCAAAGGATGGAAGGAAATAGAAGCTTCACACTACAAAAAAACCAGTTGGACTATCACTTCCTCATTAAACATGAACCTAGCACCATCGAAACTACAATACCCCCACATTAGAACTGTACCTCCTTCCACCTTCATTAACCACACTAGGCTCTGCAAGTATATTATTGTCTACACAAATGCATGGATGTTGTTTAGGGAATGCCCCATGAAGGAGGCCTTGAAATTTCCTTCCTCCACATGAGTATCTGACTCTAAAACCACATGATGCAACCACCACCTCCTCTCACTTGTAACCAACATTGTCATATTATTTCAAATTAAAGGTTTGGTCCTTTAGACCTTAAGGTGCATCAAAAATCTTAGGGGCATGTTTCCATGTCCCTCGGTTCATCATGTAGGTAGGATGATGGAAAACCCACCACCCCTTCCCCTCCCCCACGTTTCGAGAGTCACCCCATATGGAGAAAATGATCACACACACACACACACACACACACACACACACACACACACACACACACACACACACACACACACACACACACACACACACACACACACATATATAAAGTCAATTGGGGATTTTTTGGGTGGTTTGGAAGAGAGAATGGAATCCTCCCCACCCAGATTCAATTCCCACAAGTGATATGACGAATATTAACAATATTGACAATATATGTATATTTCTCATATGAAATATAACATTATACTTGATATATATTTATAAATAATTTTAATCGATGATAATAGTAAAAAAGCATATACGTTAAACATAAGCATAAATAATTGTGTGAACAATAAAAAAAAAATTATCTAGCAAAAGTGTTCACTCCTTAGTTGGCAACGGAATTTTGTTTTTCAAATGTGAAGTGAGATATCTACACAATATGACACTTCTCCACTCTATAAAATTTGTACAATTACTCAGAGTGATCTAAAACACTAAAGCAAAGCCATGTTTTCATTGATAATTTATGAGTTGATTGACAACAAAGAATTAGGATGGTTTTCTACTACATTAATTTGATGAAGTTGAACATGTATCCAAATTTAAGAGTGCGATGTTTGTTGGTCTTACATTGAACTTTAAGCCATTTGAAGTTAGTCCCTTTGGCTTTGAGTTATTTATTTTAGACGTTTAAAAATAAAACAAATTCAATTACAAGGTTCCATTTTCTAATTTTTGCCTGCATTAAAATTTTCTATCAAAAGGTTTATTATTATTATTATTTTTTTTTCTTTCTAAATTTGGCTAATTCTATTATGTAAATATTATAATACAAAACTGCCTCAGTTCAGCTTTGATAGCCTGAAATTGGGCCTGAAAACCATGCTTAAACGCAAAAAGAAGCTGCCCATATAGGGAAACCAGCTCTGTAATGCCTGTCACACCGCCCTTGGTATGGGAAACTGGTGGAATAGTTATAGAAATTGTTATGAGTCTGCAAATAACAGTCACTATCGAAGGCAAAAAACTAACACTATCTGCTGTGTAATGTAAAAGACTAGCAACTCTATGAAAGTAAACAAGAACAGATTCCATACTGGTCCTGGTCATAGCTGTGTCAATTGGAGTGGACCAGAGAGGGTTGCTCCTCCACGATTGGACATCCAAAGTAATCGTCAGGGTCGCCCACTTCAGCATCTTGATGAGGAGCCCCGGTGCTCAGGACACCCTCCGCGTTCACCTGCATGGATAAGAGGCCCGTGGAGGGAGAAGGATGGACAGAAGGGTCGCTCAGGTCAGCTTGGGGCGTAGCAGCGGATGTGGACTGAGGCTCGATGGAGGTGGGATGAGGGTCAAGGGGAGCATTAGTGGAGTCAGGCCAAGGAGAAGAACGGAGAGAGGCCTCCTCGCACAAAGTAACAGTGATGTAGGCAGTAATGGAGGGGCGGTTGAAGGCGCTGTCGAAACTCAGCTCTGCCCTCTGCGTGGTTTGGCGGAAAAATGACTGCGAGTGGGCTGAGGGGCGGAGGTGGAAGAGACAAGAGGAACGTCGCGCGGAGGGGAGGTGGGCAATCGGCCAGGAGGACCAGAAGGATTATCCGAGCCATACCTGCTTGAATCAAAAGGTTTATTATTAAAAAAAGTTAAGTTATTAATTTTTTTTTAAAATATAAGAATTAAAATTATATGTAAATTATAAAGGAAGAAAAAATTAGAGAAGGAAGAAAATTACATTTTTTAATTGTATTTTAAATTTACTTTCTTATAAGTTTATTTAAATTTCAAGTGTAGGCACTCATTAGATACATAATTAAAATTCAAATCCAACAAATATCTACTTTGTATACTTTTGATAGACTCACAATGAGATAAACTAGAATATTTGAAAAAAAATATTGAGAAACACATTTTTCATGTATTTCGAGTTATAACATTGTGGATCTATACTTGTTGGATATCGAGTTCCACATTTGTAGAGTACCTAAACTTGAAATTTGAGGAACTGTATAAGGAGATAAGTCAAAATACAATTAAAAAATAGTCAATTTTTTTCTTACCTTTTGAAAATTCATAACTCTTATCTTATTATTTTATTATTTTTCTTAGGAGACCCATTTTGTATCTCAAAATTTCCCTAATATGATCAATGCAATATGATTACAAAAAAATGCATTATTAGAATATGAAATTCCAAGATTTATGGAAGTTCAAATGTTTCAGAATGCCTAATGAAATTGATTGAATTCCACATTTTGTAAGATCATATGTATGATAGCATAGAAAATATATATTTGGTAAGCGTGAAGATACATTTATGACGTTGTGGGTGTGGAGGATCCTCATTTGATCTTAATCGAAATCAAGTTATGAAATTCGATTGGGGAATTAGAATAGCCTCCAAAAATAAAACAAAAACATTCACTCCTCTCAAAAGAGTCATTATACTATCAAATTATGGTATAAAATAAGTACCATCTAACCCTCTCTTTCGCCACTTCTTTCCTTACCATCTAATCCTCTTTGTTATCCTAAAGTTTTAATCTAACCAATTCAATGACATAGAGAACCTTCAAGGTTAGTTTTTCAAATAAAGTCCTGAATCCTTAGCAACCCATGTAGTAGACCTATTTCATTACATTGTGTCCCATGGCTTACCATCATCTTTGACTTCCCATGTCATTCATCCCATTTATAGAATTCAAGAAAAAAATGAACCTAGCAGTTATTGTACTAGTATGATTGGTCATACCTTGGCTAATATCTTCACCACAACATTAAAAATATACAAATTTTATGGGAAGAGACCAAGGGATTGAGGGACATAGGAAAAATATACTTCAAATAAAAGCATAGTACTAGTGAGCATACCTTCACTTTCACTTCTATAATGAACATACCAAGGAAAATGAGCGCAAAGTATATTGTTTATTTATAAACTTTTGCAAGCCATTTGCATAGTGTTTTGACATTTGCTAACACTCAAGGATATGGATCTTCCAATCTTGGTTGTACCAGATGTGATGATGCTTTATAAGTCAACTGTTACCAGGGTAAACATAAGCATGATTGAGGGAATGTGGAGTACTATATGATAGCTACACAATGTTGTCTACTCTCTCTAACACTTTTTGGACTTTACATTGATGAGTTAAAAGATGAATTATCAGGTACCTTAGGTGCCATGGATGATTTTTTATTTTATTTGTAGTTTCTATTTTCATTCTTCTATTTTTGGATGAAATTATAATGATGTCTCACTCAGTGAGGGACATCCACATATAACTAGAAAATTTGGGATATTTTTGTAATAATCATAGGCTTTAGGTAAATTTAGAAAAAAAAAACACGGCTTTCAACATCTACAAGAAATATGTGATTGAGTGGTTCTCACCTATAAAAGAGAAAAATCTAAGATGGTAACATGTACATATATGTAGGGGTATTATTTTCTATACCACAATTTAGTTTGACACTAAAAACAAAGTCTAGGATAAGAAAGGGTTATGTGGCTCTCACGACCCTTGAGAAGTAGTGCTTCCAACTTCATTTCCATGACATTTTGATGGAGATTCACCTTTTTTCACTCATTAGTCACACCTAATCTCCTATATCAGTCCAAGATTCTAGGACCATGACTTCAACTGATAAATTGTGGCCAAATAGAAAGGGTACTTATCTCAATGTTTTCTACCTATATTCATGTAAGATATAAAATCCTTGGGAAATGATTCTCAATAAACTTGGTATTTAAATTTTTAGTGATATTCCTAGGGGTGACAATGCTACACATTGTGAGGTAGAGAACACAGTGTTAATTTGCTCAACTTATCTATCCATGTTTAGCATTCAAGTACATTATGTGGGTCATAGAACATGGAGTTCCATATTGCCGATGAAATAGACCCTCTTTGTTGTTTCATATCATTGATATTAATATTAATAGGCCACCTCCATAATAATTTTCTCTAAAGTTCCAAATGTTTTCAGTTAGGAGAACTAACAAGGGTACTCAAACCATGATTTATGAATCCTATGTTTGGCCCATGTGTTTTGAGCCTAGAAATATAATTTCCCAAAGCTTAATTGTTATTCTAGTTTATGATCTACTCATGGATGGTTTCCTTAAACCTCCTAGAGACACTATACTCTAGTTTCCTTATAGTATAAGAATTATTCAACACAAATTGTAGCATGTTCCCATAAAATTTTCATTGACACAAACCATCATAATCCTAGGGAGAAACATACTTGTTTGATTTCTTATTTTGACCTTATGTTTGGGGATCAGATTTTGTTTAGATGCTCCTCCTATTATGAAATCATTGGGTTGTTTCATTGTCACTTCAAGGATTCACAATTCCCTCTATGTAGTCATGGCTCAATGAGAACTATATGTGCCTAGTCTTTTTTTTGCAAGGTTTTTGCATTGCATTGACAACTTTGCATGAACAAATAATTTATAATGGTCGACACTACAATGATTACCTCCTTCCATTTTTCTCATAGCATGAGTAGGAAAAGGCTCCTAAACCAACATCCTATCTAAGGTGGCAAGTTTATGAGGAATCATAGATTTAAGGATACCATTGACCTTATACTCATCACACATTCTTTTAATGACCTTGAATATTAGAAATATTTCCCAAATAAAACAAGACCCTTCTCTTTTTATGAAATTTTATTTTTTATAATATTATTTAATATTAACCATTTTAATGTATTAGATGTTCATTCTATTCAACTTTTCTATACAATCCATAAAAGTGCATTTACAATCCCTCTTTCATATATTATATTACATTCATTTCAATACCATTCAGTACAATATATTCATTTTTTTAACCATAAATTAAATTTGAACTTTGAGATAGGGTAAGTAGATCCTATCAAAACAAAACAAAGATTTATATATGCAAATAAAAGTAAGACACATAAGCACCAAACACAAAGCTGGGTACAACCTCAATGTGGTACTTCAAACAACATGTATGTTGAACAAGGAATTTCTTTTAGTAATGATCCCAAAATAGGCACAATAAGATACATGGCATATATAAACTGAATATACATAGAAAATTAAGATCCACAAACACCAACACAAAATTTGCTATAACCTAAGGAATTCCAATCATATAATGTGGACTAAGAAAGAGTGAGAAATTTTAAACCACACACACCAGGAAACATAAATGTTGTCCCTTTGTTTTAGCCAAACAAGCTAGTCAATTGTGAATTGAGTGTGAGGAATTCACTGATTGTGGGGGGCCACCACAATGGAAAGAATAGTATAATCCCCTTTTCAATGCATTTTTATGCCACATCATCATAGGCATGTGAGATACATGTGCTGGCACCCATTTTTTCATGTTTTTCAACACCTCATTTGAGCTATTACCGCCTATATCCTATGCTCATAACCATATATTTCCCATATTATCATACATATTCACCCCTTTGAAACCAAAACCCTTTAACATACATTTCAAGGTAAAAGTTGCTTATATTTATTAATTCCTAAGTGTTTAATGAAATAAATGAATTTTAAGTTGATTTTGCTAAAGAATATTTGTTTAGCCCGGTACCTATAGCTCTAAAGCAGTTCTTGTAACCGATCTTGAAGGTTGGTAGATCTATGAAACTCAATGGGAAATTCTAAAACATGGGTTTTGTTCTTAGAGTTTATGTCATGGTTTATTGTTATTTAGATTGTACCTAGGTCGATTCCATATGCATCCAGCTCATGGTCAACACTTTAGACAACTTGTGTTAAGAATAATTGAGAAACTAAATTTAGGCACAATTTTTGAGGAAATGGAGAAGATTATGGGAAATTAGAGACATGGGTTTTGTCTTAAACATCCATAATAAGGGGAATCTTGAGAAACTTCTCCAAAAAATGTGTGGATTGGAAGATACACATGGTTATTTCAAGGGTATATTTCTGGTTACAACCATTCCCAAATTGCATCCCAAACAAAACAACCAGCGAGAAAAAAAAACCAAATCAAGGATATTATCGAATGGTTATAGGTTAGAAGGATCAAATATAATATAATATTGAGCTTTTCTCCAACCAAAATCTACTAAAAAACATATAGAGAGAACATTTTGTAAATTTATCCATGTTTGTTACTCCAAACTTAGGGCAATTAGTTCCAATTCGTCCCCCTCTTTATTTTGTATGAATGCATGGGAAAAGAGGAGGTTGGGGGGGGTTATTTTATTATTGTTGTCTTTGTGAGGATAGATGTAGAACTGCAAGAGAGTATATTGCAAAGAGGGGGGATACCAAATCTCTATAGTTTAAAGCCTGTTAATTTGGAAAATCTCAATGGCAATTATGTAACCCTTAAACCATTGTTGGATTAATGCAAATGTTGGATGTTGGTGTTGAGATCATTGGTGGTGTAAATATAATTTTATTTTGTAGCATCATAGGCATTTGGGCCGATTTGGTTTCCCCTTAAATCATTGTTGGATTATTGTAAATGTTGATTGTTTGTGTTGAGATCATTAGTGGTGTAAATCAAATTTGATTGCTTCATAGGTAACGTGGCACCAATTAGGAGGCCCACCAACTTGACCCACATTGCCCCATTCATTTCCTTTTGAAAAATATATTGTAGATTGGTTGAATGTACCATTTATTTATTGCTCTGAACATTGGATGCTTTATTGCTTACATTTTTGTTGTTTGTCGGAATGAGATCGATCATTAAAGGGCAATAACATGCATTGTAACCCTCCTAATTATCTATCCATTTGTTTTAGCTAATATGACAAGCCTAAGGGGACTTGTAGTGAACCATAGTGATCACCATATCTCTTGCTTTTCCCTTTCCTTTCTTTCATTTAAATTGATGCTTGGTAGAAGTGAGATTTCTTTTTGAAGGGACCCTGCATTGATGCCCTATATAGAAAACATCCTCTATAATTACTATCTATATGAATGCCTTTATATTTCCATTTAGTAGCATAGATTAGGAAGCCTGCTCATTATAGAAATTTTGAGGTCTAAAACGGGCCTCAAAACAAAAATGTACAACCAAAATAAAATTTATAACAACCAATAGGATTCAAGATGATGATGTTAACCATGGGGGATGATTTACTATTTTTGGAGTAAAAAAGTAAAGAGATTAAAATATAAAAAAATAAAAAAACATTTTTTTCTACTCGTATTTTCAAATTATCTCCATATGGTTTTACTCAAATTTCGAATGGGAGAGCTCGTTGGATGCAGAATATAATTATTCATGTAAGGAGTACACATGGACCCTGTTACACGAAAAATGAGAAATATATGAAATGCATGATTGCAATCACGTTTTATCATGTATTCATCCTTTTTTCATGTAACAAAGTCCATTAAAAATATGCAACATGGGTACTCCTTATATGAGTAATTAAATTCTGCGTCCAACGAGTTATCCCGCTCGAAATTTGAGTAAACCCGTAGGGAGATAAGTTGAATATATGAGTTGAAAAAATATTTTTTTCTTTTTTTCCCTCTAAAATTTGATGATGCAATATAATATTATTTTATTATTTCCACTATTATTTTATAATATTCCTTAGGATGCCCATTTTAGACCTAAAAATTTATTTAATGGATGTCTAGTATTCTACACATATAGTGTAGTATCACAAAGTCTAAGCACTCCTGGTCAATAATTTATGTTGGAATTATTAAGAAATTAACTTGACCAACATTTTGGTGTCGTTTTTTAGGAGGTGCTAAAAGGGCTAGGGTGTTAGAAGTCTAGTTTTTCTTGCAAATGATTTTTCTTGATTTCCCCAACACTTAAGACTTGGAGGAGTGAGAAGGGAATATGAGAGGTAAGAACCTATATGACCAATTTGGTGAGCCTCTAGTAGCCCTTGTCGTGTTGGTAAAGTGTGTTTCTTCTATGAACGTTTTTTTTCTTTTAATTTGATTCATGGAAAGGGACAAGCTAACTCATGTCAAATGATGAGTTGTATTGGACTGGTTAACAACATCCATTAATGGTCAGTAATCCAATGTTTTTTTTCTATGTTCAACTTCAACAAATTTATTCACATAGATATAATTGTGCTAAATGCAGGTTTATGATTAAGATTGTTTGGCTCATAATTCTAACATCAGTTTCCAGTAGCGTGACAATAAAAGAAGAGGGTACAATATCCAACATCAACTTATAGTCTCTTTAGTCTTAGCTTGATTTCATTATTCCTAAAAGTTATCAAATTTTCAAGCATATATACAGGTCAAGTTTCATTTGCTTCAGTTTAGGACAACAACAATAAATCTCTGCAAGCATCAACAATTACTCCATCAACTCCAACTCTCTTGAAATGCCGCCTAGGTTTCGAAGTTTTCTTCCTTTGAATAGTTCAAGTTTGATTTCCACATCCTCAACATGCTCAAATATAGTAGTATTATAAGTGAGTATTAGCAACTAAATAAATTTTGAGGTGAAAACACTTTTGATTCTTTTGATTTATGAAGGATAAAGGTAATAGTTCATATGCTTAAAGGATAAGCATAAGAACTATTGTAGGGAAATTGGAGTTCATGGTATGATGATGAAGGAGAAATATTATAACCGATCCTCAATGGATTTTTTTTGGATGGAGAGAGTATTGTGGTAGTTGCATATCTTTTATCTACAATCATATAATTTTGTCACTTGGGTTATGGTCTATTTTTGACATGGTCTGAGAAGAATTTATATGGAGTCCTTACGTCCCATTTTTGTTTGCACAGTCTTTGAAATAAGGCATGTTTAGTTGATGAAATAAATTTCATATTATAGAGCCACTAGGTACCTTCAGTTTTATCTTATTGGTCGAAATGTAGAGAATTTGATATCTCAATGCAACTGACTCATGAAGTTTGGAATTTCTTTCGAAAAGTCATAGGGATCCAATATTTATAGAGTGCTTGGGGCATTAATATTTACTATGGAATTTTATTGAGGTATGATCATCATATTACCTTCATCCCTCATATTTAGTATGTCTGGTTTAAGAAAATATCATCTTGACAAGCACATTGTTTAGGCCATTCATATTTGATGTATTTTCTTACAATAAATTAAAGGCTTTGTTAAATAAGGTGTGCTTAATAGGCTTGTTCATCGCATCCTTATATGTGTCTAAGAAAGAAAGAAATCAAGAGAAAAACCTACAAAAAAATAGGGTTATGTATTGAAGCTAAATCAAAACATATTTCACTAATAAAGGATACTTTAAAGCCAAAGGGAGGTGTGAAAATATTAGAAGCAAAGAGATAGTGAAAATCCTTTACTGATTCCAGAAAAAAAAAATGCAAAGGAGCAATCCAAAAACTTAGAAATTTTGATTAAGAATGAGTTCTTAGAATTGAGAGATCTGCAAATTAAATCCAATACAGTTGGCATCAAAATTGATGTAGCTTACAAATTAAATTTTGAATATCATGAATGCCTATTAGGGATGTTTCCAGCTGCTTCATAAAAAATGAAACAACTTTGTCTATCCCATCCATGGAAGGATTCAAAGGAGAATGCCACAAATCTATTCATGATCTTTAAATTTTTATATACTTTAGCTGACATGATTGGTTTGTGTCCATTCCCTTTGTATGTGTTCATTTAGGCTTTCCATGACCATGATTCAAAGATACTTGCAAAAGTTCATATTGATCTTCTAAAAATTCTTCTAGAAGATGTTGAAAATGAACTTCAAAGATCTATCAGTGCTAGAAAATGGTTTCAATACGATTTTTCTATAAATGATGGTAGCTTTCTAAGATTAACCTAAGATGTAAAATTTCAAAGCATTGATGTTAAATTTTAGAAATAATTCTTGAATTCCCTTACGTGGCTAGATATTTTGAGGCAAGTTGCAGTGGATGTTGGCTTTTTCCAAAGCAAAACAAGGAAATGAAAATACTTAGTAAAATTTTGATAAGGAGGGAAGTAAAATAAGATGTCATGGTTTTCTTCTTGGAACATTGAAGGATACACTATTTCACGTCTTGTCACAAGAAGGAATTAATGGTTTGAAATTTCTTGAGATATCAAAGAATGTCCAAAATTGTGATTTGAATGATCTCCCATGAAGAAACATGCTAGACGCATGTATATACTATAGTATTTCAAGTAGCATCACTCTATTTGAGAGGATTCCATCTTTAGCATTTTGTTTGAGGGGAAATTTCATTCATTCAAGAGATTGAGATTTTTCATGCTCAGATACTTCAAGAGATATGGAAAGTGATTCTGAAGAATTGGATAAAGGTGGAAGCATAAAAGTAAACATGAAGCAATAGTAGTTCTAGGAAATGAGGGAAATGGATATGACAAACATTTCACTAGCTAAATTGAAATTGATGAGATCCATGTAGGAGATGTGTGGGTGTTGATAAAAATAGCTACAATCACACAATTACAGAGACACAATCATATATTATGCACAAATGGTGTATGTGTAAACACACTCACACACATTGATTACATTCAGATTACTCTATTAAATAGAGTTTCTAAGATCCAACTTATTCCTAATTTAGAGAGAGAGGTTGAGAGAATTTCTCAACCATCACAAACCAACTTCTCAAATATGGAATGTAAGCATTAACTCCAACATCCCCCCTTAATGATTACATTACATAAATTTATTGAAATCACTCATGAATAATAAAATAATCAAGCTTATCAGTAGATGCTCCATCAAGTTGCCTCATAACCCTCGGAAAGGTGTAGTTGGCAAGTTGGATTCCCGAGTTCGCTTTCTCAACTCTCGAATCAAGGACCTCCAGAAGTCAATTACTGGACAACATCCCAATCTGTTGCATAACCTCATTAGGAGACCACTTCCACGTCTACCACTAACGAGGGATCCTTCCCTAGATCCACAACTGCCATACTATCTGGACAACCATCCATATTGAGCCTTACTGCCACTTGATCTCTTTAAAAATAATTGATTACATTTTGCAATTGCTGAACTCCTAGTCATTCTATGGATGAGCTCCCATCCACCGAGATACATGGGTGCCAACCGCTATACTCGCCAGTTATCTAGGGAAGCTGTCTAGATACAGAATGTATCTAGAATCAATTTTGCAAAATAACCTTTTTATCTAGTTTTAAATTCATCACTTAATTTACAAATAATTTATAATACTACTTATATCAGATAACATAGACTCTCGTTCGCAAACACCATTCCAAGGCATTTAAAAAATATATATAGCTCGAGACTAGTTTCCAAAGTCAGAACAACTCATACTTTCAACTGGTCAAAGAAACAGCTACTTGAACAACGACATCATATGGACTGGGATTAAAAATCCTCGAACAATACCCCTTCGCTGCCACGACCATGAAGTTGATTTGAAGACTTGAAGCGACGCAAATCACCATTCCGGTCAAACCAATGAATCTGTAGAATGCCTAATTCTGGTCAGGCCAATGACACTATTTGAGAAGAAGTTAATTCGTGCAAGATTCCACCAAGCTGGCTACGTCCATGTGTTAAAGTCATTCCACATTACCTTGTAGCCAACTCCATTTCACTACGCATCTGCTCTGAATACATGGAAATCCACGGCTTTCCAAGAACCCAGATCACACCTCCTGTAAGAAAAAACCGCGAAAACTTGGTGAATCACACTTTTGAACTGTAGAACATTGGTGGGCGAGCACTCTTTTGAACCGCACAATTGTAGAACCGTCGAATTTTGTAGCTGCTCACTCCTTCGACGCTAAAAATTGGTAGACATGTGCTCTTTTGAACCAAAAAACCATATAAACCTCAAATTTTTGCAGTTAACGTTTGAATGCGTCTCGGCATTAACATTTACGCAGCTATATCTCCAATATTAACATTTATTTAAAAATGTCGATCGGAACTATGAATGCCCTCCTGCGCTGGATCATCGATGGAAATTCAGCTCAAACTCTTGGTGGATCGATCGGGCAAAAAAATCACTCAACAAAGCTCAATTACACACAGGCCTCTGATCCTGTGCTCTGATACCATGATAGAAATAGCTAAAATCACACAATTACAGAGACACAATCATATATTATGCACAAATGGTGTATGTGTAAACACACTCTCACACACTGATTACATTCAGATTACTCTATTAAATAGATTTTCTGAGATCCAACTTATTCATAATTTAGAGAGAGAGGTTGAGAGAATTTCTCAACCATCACAAACCAACTTCTCAAATATGGAATGTAAGCATTAACTCCAACAGGTGTTAGGCTTGACGGTAGGAAAATATGCAATATGGTGTCACAATTTCATTCACAAATTGAAATTCATGGAATTCAAAACAAGCAAGGTAGAAATAAATATATTGCAACATATTTTCTAGGACTTCCATGGCTCAAATTTGTTACTAAAAATGAGAAAAAATTAGCTTACAAAGACATTCTTCAAATCCCACAACAAGGATATTCCTACATGAAAATAAGTATTATGATATCTAGTAATGAAGGACCCAACTATGGAATACATGTTTCTTTTAAGAAGAGAAGTGGATTGAAGTATTTTAGATAGCGATGAAAATAATAGCACTGTCATGATCATGTTTGTGAACTCATCATTTTTAGCCTAAATTTCAGGATGTTAACCCCTATATGTATGTAATAGTTTGCATTGTTTTTTCCATCCTCTGCCTCTATTGTATGTGAGTAGATTCTCTTCAGAGAATATGTTTCTAGAAAGGGTAGGAAGCCTAAAACTGTTTCAAGCACAGAGGAGAGAGTTTCTTTTGAAGCTTCTCATATTTGAAAAAAATTATACTAAACCATAAACTTAATGCAAAACAGGGCTGGGGGGGATTTGAACATGCTACACGACTTCATTAAAGTTTCGAGTTGAATTCATTTTGCATGAGAACACGCAAATACCTTAGTGTGGGGGAGATGTTTGGCTCCCATTTTTTCATATTTTTCAATGCCTCATTTGACCTTTTACCACCTATCTCATATGCTCATAACCATATATTTCCCATATTATCATACATATTCACCCCTTTGAACCCAAAACCCCTTGGAAATAATTTTTTGGCAAAATTTTCTATTTTTTATTAATTAAGTCTCTAAGGAATTTAAATTGATTAATATGTTAGTGACGAATTGATTCTCCTAGTTCTTGTAGTTCCTAGGGATTTCTTTTAATCGACCTCCAATGTTGGCATATCTACACAACTCAAGGTGAAATCTCAAAACATGGATTTTGTTCCTAAAGTTGATGGCACTGTTTCTTCTTTATCTAGATTGTAACCAGGTTGATTCCACATGCCTCCAACTCATGATCACCAATTTTGAAAACTTGTGTCAATCATAATCGAGTAACTTCATATGTGATTTATGAGCAAATGGAATATAATTTAGAAAATTTGAGACATGGATTTGGTCTAGAACATCCCTAATTAGGTGACACATAAGTGAATTATTCAATAAGTGCTTGGGTTGGGAGATGCACATGGTTCTTTCAAGGGTATCTTTCTTGTTGCAGTTGTTCCCAAATTGCATCCCAAACAATATAAAAGCTATTATTATATGGTTGTAGGTTAGAAGGATCAAATGTAATTTGATATTGAGCTTTTCTCAAACCATGATGTAATAAAAACCATACAGAGACCAGGGAAAATTTTAAGGATACAAATGTATTTTAAAGATTAGAAACCTTGGTGAATCTTACTAGTCTCTAACATGCAAAGTATAAAACGTTTGAAGATAATTTTGTAAATATATTCAAATTTATAATGATTTTATATAGTGTTTGTAAAATTTTGACAATTTTTAAGGTAAAATAATTTTATAGTAAAAAAATTGGGCGAATCATTTTTAGAAAAAATGGAAATTGGGGAATCTTTTTTTGGGAAAAAACATGAAAAGTTATCCCACCTACGAATATTAGCCCCTAAAAGTTTCCCTAAAGGAGAGAATATTTTGTAAATTTGTCCGTGATTGAAAATCCAAACTTGGGGAAATTAGTTCCAATTTGTCTCCACTCTCTCTTTTATGTAAATGTATGGGTAGAGAGTAGGTTTGGGGGGATAGTTGTGAGGCTAGATGTAGATATGTAATAGAGAATATTGTAGAGAGGGGGTCACCAAATCTTTTCCATTCAAAGTCTGATCATTTGGAAAATGTTGATGAAATTATGTAACTCTCACATCATTTTTAGATTAATGTAAATGTTGAATGGTAATGTTGAGATCATTTGTGGCATAAACTAACTTTGATTATGTAGCTTCATAGGTGGCGTGGCATTGATTGGGAGGACCCACTAACTCGACCCACGCTACCACATTCCTTTCCTTTCTGTAATGCAGTATATCTTAGTTTTTCCTCTTTCATTTTGACAAAGATATTATAGCTTAGTTGAATGTACCCTTTATTTATTTCTCTAACATTGGATGTTTTTTTCTTATATATGTGTTGTTTGCAAGAACCCGATCGATCATTAAAGGGTAATAATAGGCATTGTAACGCTCCTGGTTGTCTAACCATTTGGTTCAACTAGTGTGACAGACCTATGTCATGCCAAATAGTAGTTTTGCAGGAAACCCCAATGATCACCATATATCTTTCTTTTCTCTTTCCTTTCTTGCGTTTAAAGTGTTGTTTGGTAGAAGTGGGATTTCTTTATGAAGGGACCCTGCATTGATACCCCAAATAGCAAACATCCCCAATATTTATTATCCGTATGAATGTCTTTTTGTTTCCATTCTATAGCATAGGTTATAAAGCCTATTGATGTCATGTATTTTGCACATATAGTGTATCATATCAAATTCTACAAACTCTTGATAGATAATTTATGTTGGAATTATTAAACAATTAGCTTGACCAACAATGTGAATCAAGATCCTTGTTACATTTTAGCTATATCTCAACATACGTGTTAGGAAATACATGTATCATCTTGGGTACAACTGTATATATATTTTCCCCACAATTTTCCTATTCAGGTTTGTTTCAGCCTCAGATTCCTTATGGGCACATATACAACATATATACTCAGATAAGAGAATAAACTTTATAGAAAATAGTTATGGCACCAACTAACAACATTAATATTTCATGTGTATATACTTTATAATATTTTTAAATACTACTGATATTAGTACGACAATATTAAATATATATCCACCAACTTAGCAACAACAACTATAATATGTTCTTGTGTGTGTCTATATATATATATATCAGAACTGTATATAGTTTCCATAAAATATTATTATCACTATAAACTTCTACATTTTAATAAACAATAATGTGTTTTTTTATATATTTATCATTATATATATATATTTTAAATATAAGAACAAAATTATTAAAAATGCATTTATCAGGTTTATTGGGTACAATATCCTCACATTGTTAAACTATGGTGTTAAACTGGAACCACAATTAGTATTTGGTTTTATAAATGAGATTGAAGTTAGATGCATCTTGTAAGCATATAATTTCATTGTAATGGTTTCAACTATGATTGATAACGAATAAATTTGGCTTATTCACATATCCTATATAAGTTGAAATTATTTTTTGGATTTGTAGTATGCCCTAAAACTGCTTTTAATTTGTTAAGAGCTTGTTTTGATCAAAGGCAAGGAAACATGTTAATGCCCTAATCCCCCTTAAAAACCACTAATGATAATGAATAAATTTGGCTTGTTCACATACCCTATCTAAGTTGATTTTTTTTTTTGGAATTGTAGTATGCCCCAAAATTGCTTTTAATTGTTAAGAGCTTGTTTTTATCAAAGGTAAGGAAACATGTTAATGACCTAAGCCACCTTACAAACCACTAGTATGTTATTTTAGGTAGTTGGGGTTGCACACAATGATGTTGTTGTAGTTGAAGTCTTGATATTATGTCAACAGAGACTAGGCTGGTAGTCTGAAGTTTTATAGTTTTTTTCCTCTTTTTGAAAAAAGAAATGATAGGATAATGCATATTAGAGGAACATCCTATAAAATCAAAAGTTATTTTCATTTCATAGTAATCTTACATTTATATAGTCTTCCATAACGTAAAATAATTTTACTTATCAATTAAACATGGGAGTTGTACATGCATAAAATACTCATTTCATCACAAACTTGTTATGCGTGAATTTTTCCTCCAAACAACTGTTATTTATACTTTTACCAATATGGAATTTTCATTATAAAAAAAGAGAATACAACAATTAATTTCCACACATAATTACAAACTCTTGTATATA
Source organism: Pinus albicaulis (assembly GCA_034641835.2). Lineage (NCBI taxonomy): Eukaryota > Viridiplantae > Streptophyta > Pinopsida > Pinales > Pinaceae > Pinus > Pinus albicaulis. Next base: position 169,395,067 of record CM076578.1, on the reverse strand, counting down.
GTATTCACATTTTTGTACATGGTTCTCAACGGTCTTCATATTGAATGAATCCATAATGCTTTCACTTGATAATCATGAATTTCTTAGGCCTCTTAGATGTGAAGATTGCAAAATCAAGTCACTACAATTGTTAGCAAACAAGATCCATTTAATTTAATAAAAACAACAAAACTCACCATGGGAATCACTCCCATTGTGCTTCATCACTTGCTATCTTCGTTCATTCTCATGCTTCCATGGTCACTCTCTCAACAACAATTCTCAAACCTCAACTCTTGTAGAATGAAGGCTACTTAAAGAAGAAAAAGGAAATTATAGTATAAAGGATGTTCTTATTGGAACTTCAAGCAATATCACACATATATTGTTTGTAGAAAATATTTTGATTTTTGTTTAGGTACAAGAAGGGTCATTAAGAAATTCAAGGGTATCATGGAATTATTTTGCAAAGAAACTAGAATGGACAATAGTATGGAAAATATATCTTATGACTATATACCTTAAGTACATTACTGACCCTCATGTATATTTATCCTAAATATATAGATTATAAAAAGGAATCACGACCATGTGTAAGGTTACAACCCATCATTTTAAATAATATATAGAAGATACCCACATATTACTGTATCATGTCATAAAATAATAATAAACTATTTACTTATTTATATTTATTCAATTGATTTGTCGTGTGTGTGTGTGTGCTATTTTAAACACTATATAGAAGATAACCACATATTATTGTATAGTGTAATAAAATAATAAAAAAATAGTTACTTATTTATATGTATTCAATTGATTTGTAAATTTTATGTGTGTATGTGTGTGTTTATCAATATTATCCCATAGTATTTCTGACTAGGTTAAAAAAATTAACCAACACAGTAAAATATTTATTAGATCAATAAAAATTATTTTTATTAGCTCTATAAAAAAATTATTAGGTAAAAAAAAATTATCGTAGTGTACATCAATTAGTATCTCCTTAAAAGCAAGCATAAAAATTCTTAACCATAAAATCAATTGTGAAAGATCAAGATTTGACCATGAAGAACATATAAAGAATTGCAAGAGTTGAAAGAGGTTCTTAAACTTAATGATTCTCAAGATAAGTCTTTTGAGGAGACTTAACTTTATCTCTAGTAATAAAATTGTTGAGGACAAGTTACATGAAGAAGAGTTAGGGATGATTCCTCATTATGTGGGGAATTTCATTCCAATCCTATATAATAGTAAAAATATGACCTGTCACTATTCTATTGTTCCACTAGTTTAAATCAACCAACATTAGAATAGCTTTGGAGAAATACAATATAGCGATTCCGTAAAAAAATTAGAGTAATCTCTATGATTCGAACCAGTATATCGTATCATGAAGGTTAATGTGCAACTGATTAAAATGTAAAAATTCCCAACCTTTTGGACCAATGACCATATATTGGATATGTAACCCTGAAAAAAGATCAAATTAAGAGTATGTTTGCTAAGAAAAAAAATGAAGTTGTTTCTCAGGTCGATTTAAGTATGAATCATCGTGGAATTTATCATAACAAAGATAAAAATTGAGAGGTAATATTTTATTCCAATTAAATAGAAGAAGAAAGGGATGATCAACCCAACATGCAATATTCCATAGTGGAAGAAAAACAAAAGAAACTAATCACAGTGGATCGGAAACAAAACCTTGCATGTGCACAAAGTCTAAATCTATAGTTTGAGAAAAAAGAAGCTTGCCAGTATTTAGGATGAGATTCATAAGTAACCAAGAAATTACATGTTCAAAAGGACTTCATATATGGTATAGCTTGTAGGCAACATGAATTTGTGGAAATTGGAAACTATCTGGGAAAATCTGGATTTATCCCATATATGTGGTATCCTAATGGCTTGCAAATATAAATGATTTCCTATGGTGAACACTTCCTCTACATATATGAAATTATAAAATTGGAAACATTTGTTACAAAAAAAAAAAGTCAAGTTGGATTCATTCACGATGGGTCTTGTTGTAGCGGCTACAACCACCCTCCAAAATTTTGCCTTCGCTTTGATTTTGGAGCCTAACCTTCTCTTCACGGGAGCTTATCTTGCACTGTTATCAGGTATTCATGCTTTGATTTATGTTTATACATTATTTGTGCTTGTTTTCACTTGCTCTTCACTTAGTTAATTTTTATAAGTCACAATATAATCTCTTGTCTTAGTCTTGCACAATAGTTTTGGGCTTGCCTCAAGAAATTGAGCAATCCATGAGGGAAGGCAGCCTTGGTGACTGGAATTGTGTATTCATGACTGGCAGTCAGCCTTGTGCTCAGAAATTTCACAGTCATGAGAGGCAGCCCAACACTGAGCCCAGAAAATGTGCAATCCCTCACTGAGCTCATAAATTGCATAGTCCATTGAGCCAGAAAGTTGCCCAGTTCCCAAAATTGTGCAATCTTTCCTAGTGATGTGCATGGAATCTTTTTCTCGAAAAATAAGAAAATCAGAAAAAGAAAAAATAATCCTTGATATTTATGGATCTATTTTTATTAACATGAAGGAGGCACGCTTGCTATTTTTGGAAGCTTTTGCCATGTGTCATTTATTCCTTGATTTTTGGCATGCACGTGATAAACCCTAATTTTCTCAAATATATTTAATCGATGCACCTAGAGCTTAGTTTCACACTCGATTTTTGATCTCTATAATTCCTGAGGAGATCAAGTAAACTTCGGTGCAATCATCGTCACTTTTTAGGTGAGTTTCACATTTATCGCATTTTGTCGCTTTTTCTGTCGCTTTTTGTCATTTGGCTTGTTTCATTCTTGTTTTTCCTGTTTCTTTACATGAATGTTTGTGTTTTAAATTTATTTAGCTTGTAGAAGTGATTTTTCAAGTTATCATTTAACTTTCCCAAGTGTCACATCGGTTTTTTCATTTTTTCATCGATTTGTCTTGTTTCATTCACACTTAGTAATATATACACTCAAGACAACAATATCTCTCATATATGCTCATTTTTCACACTTCCCTTGGGCATATCTCCCATTCCCTTGGCTAGTTTTCACTTTTCCCAACTGGGCACTGCGTAATCTAAAGGCATAAGCCGATAGCTTAGCCTCTGGAACTGCGTAGTGCACAGTACTAGCTGGAAAAAATACGCATTGCGTAGTTCTAGGGCTCAGTGTACATCCTTGGCCATTGAGACTACGCAATGTATAGTCTCTCCCAGCTCACTTCCCAAGCTGAACTGCGCATTACACAGTCTCAGTCCTCAAGCTTCGACCCTGATTGCTAAGACTACACAATGCACAGTTCCTCAGGAATTCAAGCCCTCATTCCAGTAAAAATAGCGTAAAATTTCCCATCATATGCCCAGTTTGTTTCTTGAAAATGCCTTGAAACTTTTTTTTCTTAAAAATGATGTTTTCTTTCCATGAGTGTCTTTTCTGTCTCACACGTCTAGCAGTTGTTGAGCACCTCTCTAGTAGTCATTGTTACAATGGAACCCAAGAGATCTGCCTCAAAAGAAACTACTGAAAGAAGTATTGGGGAAGCAGTTGAGCAATATTTGGTTAATTTTCCAGTATATGCGGACACTCAATTATTTGTAGAAAAGGATTCAAAACTAACATGGCAGCACATTAAATATGCTTTTGCAATGGACTTCAGGGAATATGTAGAGGACCGATAGGTTTATCTCAACATCAGGAAGTCAATAATATATAGAGTTGCATGCAAGTATTCAACCTTCCCGTGTGCAGATCTGTTTAGTTGGGTTGTCTCACACACTGATGAGAAAACTATGACATTGAGCAACACCAACGGTTAAAAGCTTGCTATATTTCTGGCAACAGTTTTTTAGCGGATGTATCATCTTCCTAAGCCAGTAAATATCATGGAATATTTTTTTTATGTGACTGACAGTTATGTGAACACAAAGGATATCATCAAGAGTTGGGTGAAGGAGCCATTGAAGTTTATACAGACACCCACCCACACATACAAGACAAGGCCACTTAGGAAGGCCTACTTGCTTTTGGTCATCTTAGCTTGCAGAAAATATGACTAACCGAGCATAGAGACCTTTCTTGAGGTTTGCGCTATCTTATTGAACTAGGTGGTGAACCAGGGGAATTCATTCGAATGGCTAGACCTTTTTGCTCATCAATTAAGAGCCCATGTAGAAAAATCTTGGGATCCTCCCAAGGGAGAGAAAGCTAGATTCTATATGTTTGCATACTTATTGGATACGATCTGTGCATGGAATTAGTTTCCTAGAATGAACTATATTTTGACACGGAGAGAAACCGTCATGCATATCTATTACAAGATTCTTTCTAATTTCAACCATCGAGGAGTTATGGAGCAGCTTATTGATCATTTGATCATATCGCTTTACAAACTTAGCTTTCAGGAGGACCCACCTTGCATGTAAAAAATATCAATGGATGTGATATCAAAGATCACAGATTGGTTTTCCTTACTATATTGTACATTTATCAGAGTGTTTGGGAGGCTGAAGCCATGACATCTTTTTCCTAGATATGCCACCAACAAACTTGTCATGCAAGAAGTATCTTACCATGTCACCACAGGGTTGTCAGAATCACTGCAAAGGACGAAGAAAGCACCATGGACTACTCTTCCTTTGCATATTGGATTATACGAGATGAAGAATCTCAAATTTGCAGATACTGAATTGAAAGCCATAACGAAGTTTGAGTTTGGTACAAAAGACTTCAATCTATATGATCTGAGGGGAATTTGCAAGGACCATTGTGTAAGAATCTACTACAATTAGGTCAACGGGGAATATCGGTGGCCAAAGGAGGAACCATGGAATAATGTATATAACTCCTTCAGACCCTGTGAGCCGATCAATATAGTTGGGACTTATCAAGTTGTTCCATATATGGCATAAATTCTGGAAGCGACAAGTAGCAAAAGATCATAGTCAGATATAGAAAAAGGGAAAGAAGAATGTTATTGACATTATAAAAGAGGATAAAAGCCAGAAGATGTAAGCAGATCCTATTATTGAATAAGTAGCTTTGGAAATAGAAACAAAGAGGAGGGAGAGGAAGAAAATATCAGTGCAGAGGAAGAGAGAGAAAAAAATCTTGGAGGAATCAGAGTTGAGAGTGTAGAAAGAAGAACAAGATCTAAGAAAAGAATGAGAGCAGCTAAGGAGAAGAGAACATGAGGATAAGAAGAAGCAGGAAGAGTAAGGAAGGCAAGGTGCCACAATGGAAGAGATGGTACCCATACAGGTTGAAGAGAAGTAACATGATCAGTCTACAATAGAAGGAGTGAGTGAGAATATGCTGGAACATGAGTATTCTTAGGAGATTGAGAAGGTGATTGAAGATGCAGACATGGAGATGGGGTCGGAGCCACATGATGAAGATGTGGGCCAGATGCCTAGTGCAACACAAGTCACCATTTACACTCCACCACCTCTAGTCGCAGAGCTATCCCCGAGTGAGGAAGGGGATATTATTGGAGCATGGCCCCCTGGAGTAAGTTTTTAGGATAATTTTGTTAAGTTTCGTTGTACGCAGATGATCAAAGGGTCTTTGGGGCGGTCAAATTCCCTTAATTATTGTAAATGGTTAAAGGGAAAAACCATGAGTCTCAAACCATGGTTTGAGGCCATGGTATGTGCACGTTAATGATAATATAAATATGTAAGAGTCGAGTAAGGATAGAGACATGGATGAATGAATGAAATCGTGGATTAGTTTTGTTATGCATCTTTGTTAGTTTGGGTTTTTGTCTAGGTAGAAAGGCTCCTGTTGGCTATGTGCACGGAGACCTAAGTCCTCAGCTGTGTCCAGACTCTCCTATTGTGTGCGCAGATTGAATTGCAAATATCTTAATAGAAGGAATTTTTGGTGAACCTAGATTCTTATGTGATTTACTGTCTTAGATTATCTGTTATTTGCTGTCAATATGAATATGTTCTGTTATTCGTATTTACTTTCATAATTGGTTAATTGCACCTATGCATGATAATTAGTCAATGTTAGATAAATAAATCCAAATGAAGTACAATTAGCTACTATGCGCGAAATATATTGAAGTATTCTATGACAATCTGCGAAAGGGTTAGATATGTTACAATTGATTGTGGGTGCACAAGTCTATTATATTATCTGCAGTAAGTCTAATTAGATCTACCACATCAAAATCTCCCTCACGGCGTGGAAATTTGGTGTCATTAACCCACCCTTACTACTTCAGGTGAGACTTTGGTCTGTGAAAGCATATCACTGCCGAAAGGGTCAGTAGTTGGAGGGTTTTTTTGGTTGCGTGATTACTCTGAACCTAGGTCAGGACCCCTGAAGCCAAAAAATGGTTTCGTTGTTGGGATCGGGATCATTTTGAGGGAGATTTGATGTATTGACACCCGACAAAGAATGAAATACAAGATTTCTTGGATAAGAAAATACGTGAATTTGCAATCCAAGAAAACATAAGCTCTGAATTATCTGCTGAACATTGGGCACAAGGGTATATCTACATAGATGTCCATGAAATATTCTTTTCTTCCTTTGAAACCAAGCTGCACAAGTGGTTGTCTCTGTTCACTAAATTCTAGACCTACGCAAAGGACGACACGATCACTCAGTGGACCTCAGAGTTGGTACAACAATTATAGAAATCTAGCAACAAGATCACCTGCATGGTAGATCATTGGATTGATAGTGTTCTGGGAGTATTTATGACTGAATTCGCTATTGATCAATTTGTATCATATTCTAAAGTTGAATGAAGATTTTTCAAGGGCCATAGAGGTAAGTTCTTGTGCTCTATGAAACTATGGATTAAAATTCTATTGTGTGAACAGGGAATTCTGTGTAGCCATATTGAGTGGATGTCTCTTATAGGCCCAACTATGCGCAGTGGAAGAACTTACTGAGTAGATCTAGAAGAAGGTTTTGTTTATAGCCCTCTCAAATGTAAATCTAACAGTGACGAATAGTCTGAAATCAGTAGCTCTAGTGAATCTGCGCACTTGAAAGGAGAGGAATTGCAATATTAGGCTAGTCTTGGGTCATTGGCCATAGATCATATCCCATCCACTCCTCTCCCAAACTCATATCACTCCAACAAGCCATCTACCCCACCTCCACCTCCACCACCAAATGCTGATATGACCACTTATATGAAGTTACCTAATTTTTGTGGTATCGGGTATGAAGATGTAGACCAATTCTAGTTTTTTACAGACGTTGTATGGACATCGCAACAGATTAATAATGAGGATGTTAATAAAGAACAGTTGGCCGTTGATTTTCAAGAGCGCGCGTTGGATTGGTACATATATTATGTGGTGACAAACCCTAATGCAACGCCCAACACGCCCAACACAAGAGTGGTTCATTGCTATGCTGATACCGCATTTGCACCAGCCCCTAAGTCTGCAAAATGTAGAAATTATATACCATATGCATGTATATATCCATATTCTCCTGATCTAACAATATTTATCTTCTTGCTAAATACAGAATCCTTCCACTGTTAATATTTTGCGGAAATTTTAAAACTCAATTGCAAACACATGAAGCAATAAAAACAATCGTACATAACACAATTGTTTAACGGGAAAGCCTGAAGCTGAAAACCCCAACTATCATATATTATGTATCATGGAGATCATGTAAAAATATCATACAAAGCTTATTACATCAAGCTCTCAGTACAATCAATCGTCACACACTAATCAGAAGAAATTTGCAAATCCATGCATTGATTTCTTTCCACCTGATAGCCTGCCTCCACTGCGCAATCCCTGTTGAAGAAGACCCCTGAATGAATTTTAATCTACCTTGCTTGCACTGCACAATCCTCATTGGCAACTCCAACATGTGTGTGGTGCAATCAATGCATCACTATAGTCACAACGGACAATCCATCTTACCCTTTCACTTATCTCTTCACTGGGTCTCCACTAGAACTGACATGCACTCTAGTTAAATACTGTATTTTTTTAGTTGATTAATGAGTTATTATTTGTGAATTAATTAACTAATTAATTCACTCCACTCTCACTAGTGTATCATTCAGTTAGACTAGATACAACTAGCTCAACTGAGTTTAACTCCATTAACTGAGTTAAACTGAATAACAACTCCATGAACTACTCTTCCAACTCTGTCATAACTTTGCCACTTTAATTCTAACTGAGTCCTCCATGCATGAACCACCAATAAACCCTAGGAGTTGTGTAATTCCTTCAGCCCACTGATTTAACAAATCTATACACTGAAATTAAGTGCTCCAAGAGAATAAGTTGATGTTTATTGTCAGATTATTATTAAGTGCTAATAATAATCGACACTTCTATTTTTAGATCGACGACCTAAAAATAGACTTCGCCCAATATTATAAAAATAGAATTTCATCTATTTTTCCAACTTGACCAACCATCCACAAATAGCATCCTGCAACTTCTGAAATATGATCACCATGTCTAAAAATAGACACAGTCTAAAAATAGACTTACACCTAAAAATAGCCTGCGGGCCCACTTAGTGAAGGTGACTGGTTTTCACTAAGCTTATCATCTTGTTGAATCTCAACACTCCCTCTCAACAATATAGGGATTATCCTTCACCCCGATCCTGCCTCTATGGTATTCAAATTTGCTCATGGTGAGCGCCTTTGTCAGAATATCTGCATCCCGATGTTCCGTAGGAATGTACTGAAGCAACATGATCTTCCACTACACACAATATCTGATATGATGATACTAGATATCAATATGTTTAGATCTATCATGAAACACAGGATTAATCGAGAGTTTAATGCAACTCTGATTATCACAATGTATCACTGTAGGATCTAAATGTGAACTAAACAAACCGACCAGGATCTTCCTCATCTAGATAGCCTCACATGCAGCTTGACTTGCTGCCATGTATTTTGCTTCCACTGAACTGAGTGCCACGAATCTTTGTTTCTTGTTGTACTAAGAAACTGTTGTAGATCTGATACTGAAAATCCATCCTGATGTGCTCTTCTGTCCGTTGGGATGCCTGCCCAATCTGCATCCGTGAAGCCATATAAATTTACCTCATCCGTCTGTTTGTACCATAAGCCATACTCAAATGTGCCCTTGAGATATCTCAGGACACACTTGCCTGCCTTCCAAAAGAGCTTGGTAGGCTTAACCATCGCTTGTGAAAGTTGGTTCACCGCATAGCATATGTTCACTATTGTATTAACTAAATATATGAGCGAACCCACCAACTATCGATAAACAGTGGCATCGACTACCTCTGTCGATGTAGCATCCTCTTTCCTCCAATTTCATGGAAGAGGAGTGTCAATAGGCTTGCAGCCTTGCATGTGAAACTTCTCAAGTATCTCCCGGGCATACTTGCCTTGAGACACAAACAATTCACCTTCTCGCTGCCATATTTCCAATCCAAGGAAATAATGAAGGAAGCCCAAATCCTTCATCTCAAACTCCTTTGAAAGATATACCTTGCATGAGTGTATCAACTGCTCATCACCCGTTAGTATTAAATCATCAACATAAAGAACAATGATTAAAATCTTACCCTCCACCACAATTTGGTACAGGTTTGCATCCACCTCAATCTTGGTGAAACCAAGTCCAGTGAAATAGTTGTCAATTTGTGTGTACCAAGCACGAGGTGCTTGCTTCAGCCCATACAGAGATATTTTGAGTATGCACGCATGCGACTCATTGTTGAAGATCTCAAATCCTTTAGGTTGCTCAATGTACACCTCTTCCTTAATGAACCCATTAAGGAACGCTGTCTTCACATCCATCTAATGAATGTGCCAATCCATCTGCACTGAGAGAGCAAGGATGGTCCTTATGGAAGAATACTGTGCGACAGGTGCAAATGTTTCTTCATAATCAATCCCCTCGATCTGTGAGAAGCCCTGGGCAATAAATCTTGCTTTATACTTCTCGACGCTCCCATTAGCATATTTCTTTACCTTGTAGATCCATCTTGATTCTACAACTGATTTACCCACCAGCCTTGGAACAATCTCCCAAGAACTGTTTCTGACAATGGAGTCATACTCCTCCACCATGGCATCTACCCATGTGGGCTCCTGCACAGCTTCTTCAAAAGAAGATGGCTCTTTCACGATACACTTGCTCATAAGAGCCATGTATCCAATAAAATGGTCAGGTGACTATCTCTATCTGCACTGTGATGTAGGGACTCCTACATTCTGTGCCGCATTAAGCTTCAATCTCTCAGCTTCTGTGGTACGCTTTATGCCTTGTCTGATGTTTGGTTCTGCATGAGTGGACTCCTCCACTCCATGAATCTCCTCCTATGGATGATCCACATCTAGAGGCTCATCTTTGGGAATAATAAGTTCCACCTATGCATGCAAGTGTAGCTCCCTCTCAAGCGACAACTTCATGGCTTTCACCTCATTGAATTTTATATCCCGTCGCACCACAGTCATCCAACTGTCTGGAAAATACACACGATAATTATGGGGTGTTTCTGTGTACCCCACAAATATCCCAACTTCTACAGTTGGCTCTAGCTTATTCCTAGCATCCTTTGTCACATGAATGTAAAAAGATGAGCCAAAAATCTTCAAATGAGAAATATCAGGCTTATTACCAGTAAAAGCTTCTTCAGGTGTACTCATGCCAAGTACTCTATGAGGACAACGGTTTTGCACATAAACCGTAGTGTTTCATGCTTCCGCCCACAAGTGCATCGGTAGGCCTTGGTCATGCAGCATCACTCATGCAGAACCCACGATCAATCTATTCTTCCTCTCCGCGACCCCATTCTGCTATGGGTTATGAGGCGCTATGAGTTCTCTTCGAATTCCTTTTTTGCTACAGAATTCCTTGAATTATCCCGAGATGTATTCACCACCATTATGGCTTCGTAGAGCTTTCACTTGCTTCCCCAACTCCTTCTCCACCAATTCTTTAAACTCACAGAAGTTTGAGAATGTTTCACTCTTCTTCTGCATGAAGAAGATCCAGCATCTATGAGAATAGTCATCAACAAATATAACATAATACCTGTGTTTGGTTGTTGAAGCAACCAAGAAAGGTCCACACACGTCTGTGTGAATTCTCTCAAGGATCACCGAAGCACGGTTCTCCTTCTCATGAAAGGTGTTCTTCACAAATTACCCATAGTACATCCCTTGCATTGATTTGACTGCACAAGAGTACCCTTGGGAAGTCCAGTAGAAATCTGCTGCAAAATCTTCAATTCGCCATGGTGAAGATGGCCCAATATCTTGTGCCATAATTCGCCCTCATCCCGGCTCACCACTTCTTCTGCTTTTCCCTTCATTGCAGTACAGCCATCTACCTCCATCTTGTAGAGATTCTTAACTCGAATCTCTATCCTTTTGGTTTTACCTGTTGTTTTATGTCCCAGGAAAGATTTTCCATCGCTAAAAACAACATCATAACCTTTGTATTCCAAAATTGCAACCGAGACCAAGTTCTTCTTCAGACCTGGAACATGCATAACATTTTTCAAAAAAAATGGATTACCTGACTCCCTCTCAAACGTAATGGTCCCAATTCTGGTCGCACTGTATCAACCATTGTCGCCCATCTCTATATGCATTTGGAGGTCCCTCTCCTCCAAGTCACTAAACAACTCCTTGTCTCCCGTCATATGGAAAGACGCACCACTATCAAGATACCACATTGATCCCATTGAGCTTGAAACCAAGCATGCGATAAAAGAGAAATCAAGTTCAAATTTTGAGGCTAAGGCCTCTCCAGCTGCAGCTCTAGCAACCTTCTTGTTCTTCTTTTTCTGTGGGCAGTTAGTGCCGAAATGCCCATGTTCGTGACAGTGAAAACACTTCACCTTGGACAAATCCTGCTTCTTGCCTTTAGCTTCAGATTTTGGAGGGGATTTCTTCCCCTTCCCTTTCCTTGCTTTGGTAGCCAAAGTGCAGTTCTCTTCATCATCATTCTTCACTGAAGAGCCATCCCTGGTACTTCGCCTTATCTCCTCCTACAGAATATCCGACCAAAGTTGCTCCCATCCCAACAGTTTCTCCCGTCCATTGACAAAGTCTTTGTAGCTATGTCAACTCTTCGGAAGCCAAATAAGAGACATTCTCACTAAGTCTTCATCATCAACAGTAATCCCCACACTTCCCAATTCATCCCTACAGTGGACAAACTTCGTGAGATATTTTGGAATACTGTCGCCCTTCTCCATTTTTTTTTTTTTGAGCTTATCTTTTATCGCCAACTTCCTCTGGTCATTGCTGCTTTGGAACAAATCTGTCAAAGCCTTCCACATTGCAAATGGAGTGGCTTTCTCATGAAGGCTGGATAGAATATGGTCCTTCACACCTTCCAATAGAATTATTCTTGTCTTTTCTACCTTATTTTGCCATGCGTCAAGTAATGCAGCATCGCTAGATCCCGGCTTAGGAACATCGCTATCGATGAACTCCTTCTGTCCATTAACTTTCAGCACCACCTCCATCCTATCCTTCTAGGCTATGTAATTTGAGCTTCCATCAAGGGCATACTCCAATCGCAACCCATTGAAAGACATTTCAATGTATACTCAACTGTCACACCAAGAATTTTCTGCAGCAAATTCGAATTGTCCACTAGCACAAACTCAACAATTCTTCACAATTGCAATCTTCAAGCATTAACAATTCTCTGATATTGTTGTGGAGGTAAATCCCCTCTGCGGACAGAGGTGATCCCTACTATCCCAGACCGGGTCTAGCAACAATCGTCACATGCTATAGTGCAGGTTCCTAATTGCAAATAGACCAACTAGCGATGAAGGCTTACCTGGAATCCAACGCTGTTGCTTGTAGAGAAAGTAGCACTCCCATTCCTTAGCTCTGGAAGATCACAATCCTCACGATCTCCGTGATCAGACACCTGCACACGCAAGAAGCAAAACAAACGCAAGCGTAAAATCCAGTATATGCAACTATATGTCAGTCAGAGAAGACATAACTCATGATCATCATCAGGAACAAGAGTGGAACCATAACCAATAGTCATTTATCATTAATTCATCAAAGGAAGAACACAACCATAGCTCTGATGCTGAATTCTCCTTCGGAGGGTCGTCAACAGAACGTATCTCGATAAAGCCTGTCAGGGATGGGACAAGCCTCTCTCTTTGGATGTCTTGACAATAATCTCCTTGCTTGGATTTGGCCTTAAGGGAATGAATCAAGGCTCTTACATCATAAGGCTCTGATGGCTCTTGGGAACTTGGAGACTAGCTTGCAAAGGAGATGAGCAAGCTTTTATAGATGGAGGAAGGGGAGTTGGGATCCCTATAATCGTGGGATTGGCCCTATCCTAAAGGAAGCTTCCATGAGAGGTGGCAAACCACTTCCTCTACATGGAGATACGGCGCGAACCTCCCCAACTCAAGATAGATACCAGTTTAGGAATTGGTTGGGTGGCTTCCGCCATTTATCTTTAAAAACACTCCCTTAAACATGGATGGCGTGGGTGCACCTCTGAGACAGGACGGAGTGCCAATTGGTGCGACGCTCTCTTTGGAGGATTTTTCCCCCCTTGGTGCGAGGGGTGAACTGAGTACACTTTTGATACGAAAATATTTTTTTTTAGGGTTTTTCACGAGGATTTGACGTGCGGGGAAATGAAAGTACATGTTTAGGGGAATGCCATGAAAGTGTTTTCAAGTTATGTCACTATACGAGTCACGAGAATGAGAGCCCTCCGTTGTGTGGGATGGGAAAGATGGGAATTGCAGGGACGGTGACAAATTGATGTGTAACAGATACCATGTAGAAATTATATACCATATGCATGTATATATCCAGATTCTCCTGATCTAAAAATATTTATCTTCTTTCTAAATACAGAATCCTTCCATTGTTAATCTTTTTCGGAAATTTAAAAACTCAATTTCAAACACATGAAGCAATAAAAACAATCGGACATAACACAGTTGTTTAATGGGAAAGCCTAAAGTTGAAAACCCAACTATCATATATTATGTATCATGGAGATCATGTAACAATATCATACAAAGCTTAGTACATCAAGCTCTCACTACAATCAATCATCACACACTAATCATAAGAAATTTGCAAATCCATGCACTGATTTCTTGCCACCTGATAGCCTGCCTCCACTGCACAATCCCTATTGAATAAGACCCATGAATGAATTCAAATATACCTTGCTTACACTGCGCAATACTCATTGGCAACTCCAACGTGTGTGTGGTGCAATCAATGCATCACTATAGTCACAACGGATAGTCCATCTTTCCCTTTCATCTATCTCTCCACTGGGTCTCCACTGGGACTGACATGCACTGTAGTTAACTACTGTATTTGTTCAGTTGATTAATGAGTTATTATTTGTGAATTAATTAACTAATTAATTCACTCCACTCTCACTAGTGTATCATTCAATTAGACTAGATACAACTAGCTCAACTAAGTTTAACTCCATTAACTGAGTTAAACTGAATAACAACTCCATGAACTACTCTTCCAACTCTGTCATAACTTTGCCACTTCAGTTCTAACTGAGTCCTCCATGCATGAACCACCAGTAAACCCTAGGAATTGTGTAATTCCTTTAGCCCACTTATTTGAAAAATTTTTACACTGAAATTAAGTGCTCCAAGAGAATAATTTGATGTTTATTGTCAAATTATTATTAAGAGCTAATAATAATCGACACTTATATTTTTAGATTGACGATCTATAAATAGACTTCACCCAATATTCTAAAAATAGTGATCCATGTGGATATTGGTGGTCACCCGCCTATTCCACTTGGGGCCCCACCATTTTCTATTTCAGTTTTTCAGTTTCGGCACAGTTTACTATTTTTAGCAGTTTTTCGGGTCCTAAACTTCCGGAGTCGTTTTGAGGCCCTTAACGACGTTTTTTTGGGAAAACAGAGAGAAACATGGGTCCATGGATTGATGTTACTCATTCAAAATTTGTAGTCCTCGGATAGATCTTTCTAACGAGGTATGGTACGCGTCAAACGGAGATCGTATGCCAAAGTTACGTCCCTGGGAAGTTGAAACACCAATTTACCCAAACGGGGCCCATAGTTTTGGCGCTTCATCTCCTAGGGTTAGGGTTTTAGCTGTTGAGGATTTCCCATTGTTTCTAAATAACAAATAGGCCCTCAAGCCTCATTTTAACTCAGTTCAGAGGCCTATAGCCGCCACATCTCTTCTCAGAGATAGCTACCAGCGCCCTAGCTAGTTTTATTTCCATTCTGTCTGTAAGCAAATTTCAGTTCTTTGATATTAATGAAATGAAGTGTTATTTCCGCTGCATCTCTGTATTTATGTTTATATGTTTATTCTGTTGCGTTCCTGCATAAATCCGGATCAGTGGTATCAGAGCGGTCTGCTTTTTCTCGATCCTTCTTTGCATGTCCCCAACGAGGTCGGGGTATAAGGAGCTAGGGCTTGATCTGGTGGAACCTTTGCAAGATCAGCCTCGCAAACCTCGATGGACGCCCATGGGGGACAAAAAGAAAGATGAGGGAGCAGGAGATCCTATCAAAATATTGCTCGAGGAGGCCCTCGAAAAACAAAGGAACGCGATGATGGATAGCTTTGCTCAGATCCTTCAACGGCTGCCCACCGGCGGCGCATCTGCATCCAGTAGCCACTCTGGAGTTGCGACTCCCTTTAAGGTACAAGCAAATTTTGACATTCCCATATTTGAGGGTCAAATAGATGCAGATGCTGTAGATAGATGGTTGAATCTATTAGAAGGATATTTCTCTGTTCATGACTTTTCAGACCGGGAGAAGATTATTTTTGCACTCCTCAAAGCTACCCCCATGTTAAGGACTGGTGGGAAACCTACTGTGAGAACAAGGACCAGACAGAACCCTCTCTGTTCTCGGCCGTACCAACTTGGAATTCTTTCCGATACGCCGTCAAGGAACAGTACTATCCTGTGGGGAGCTATGAGGACAAGTACATACAATGGACCACGCTGTGACAACAAAGGGATCAAGATGTGCATGAGCTGACGAATATGTTCCATACCCTGCGCACAAATTTGGGTATCAAAGATTCAGAGAAACATCTGGTGCTAAAGTATCGCAGTTGTCTGCACAGATACATTCAGGAGGAAATGGAGTTCCTCGACATCTCCTCGCTTGGTACGGCATACCGGTATGCTGCCAAGATTGAGCAGAAATTCAAGCAGAAGAAGCGAGACTTTGGATCTGCGAATCAAAAGCAAGGGAAAGGTGTTTCCAAACCGCAGAACAAAGGACCGAGCCAAGGCATGGCGGCTAAAGACAACTCATCGAAGCCACAAGAAAAGAACAGCACCGCAAAGCCAAAGAAGGACACGGGAAAGTGGTGTGAGTTCCACAAGAGCTCCACTCACAACACAAGTGAGTGTCGGGCCAAGCAGTCGCTAGTGGCCGAGATGAGGGCTTCTGAGTCAGATGCATGCTCTGACTCTAAATCAGAACCTAAAAAGGCAAATGAAAAAGGGAAACAGATTATTGATGCGGAGCCCAACGCCACTGTTGCCACTGCAAAGATCCAAAAGGAGGAACCGGAAGATCCAGAGGAGGAGGAACGTCTCTTCCACTCCCAGATGTGGGTAAAGGGCTCCCCAATACAGTTCATTGTCGACAATGGGAGCCAAAAGAACCTCATTTCAGCAGACGCCGTGAAGCGGTTGGGCTTGCCGACCACAGCTCACCCACATCCATACACCATCGGGTGGCTTCACCAAGGATGAGATCTCTGCGTCAGCCGGCAGTGTCGCCTTCCCTATAGCACCAAGCCCTTCACGGATGAGGTATTATGTGACGTTGCTCCTATTGATGTTTCTGATGTATTATTAGGACAACCATACTTGTGGAAGCGTCATGCTGTGTATGAGTCTTGACCTCGTGATGTTATTGTTACTTTGGGAACTAAGTTTACCAGAGGTACCACCTCCTGCCGCTATCTCTTTGGTTATTGCAAAACAATGTAGTAAGCTCATTTCCCAAACCAGGAAATTCGTTTTCCTGATGATCCGCCCCCAGGGCAAGAAGAAGACTGTGGCCACGACCTCCAGACAGGGCCCCTCTGCACGACAGCAACAAATGGATAAGGTCGTGGAGGAGTACGGGGACATCTTCACCTCACCCACAGGGGTTCCTCTGCACTGCCAGGTCAAGCACCCGATTGATCTGACCCCAGGTGCGCCACTACCCAATGGACCGATCTATCGACGCTCTGTTCTGGAAAATGATGAAATCAAGAGGCAGATTCAGGAGCTGTTGCAGAAAGGTCACATCGGACCAAGTTCATCGCCCTGTGGGAGCCCGATCGTGTTGGTACAGAAGAAGGATGGGACGTGGAGACTCTGTATTGACTATCGGGCGCTGAACAAGATCACTGTCAGGAATAGGTACCCAATCCCACGGATTGATGACCTTATGGACCAACTCCAAGGTGCAAAATATTTCAGTAAGATCGACCTGAAGTCTGGGTATCACCAGGTACCAATTGAACCCTCTGATGTGTGGAAGACTGCCTTCAAAGCTAAGGAAGGCCTTTTTAAATGGCTGGTCATGCCTTTCGGGTTGACGAATGCTCCCGCAACCTTCATGAGGATGATGGACGACATCTTGCGGCCATTCACCAACTCATTCGTAGTGGTGTACTTGGATGACATTCTGATCTTCAGCAAGACTTGGGAAGAGCACCTTCATCACATCCGACAAGTCCTCCAAACACTGCGGCAACACAAGTTGTGTGCGAATTTGGAGAAGTGCACGTTTGGCATGACCCAGGTTCAATATCTGGGATACATTATTGATGAAAGGGGGGTGCATGTGGATCCAGCCAAGATCCAAGTCATTCGGGATTGGCCGGCCCCAACCACTATAACAGAGCTTCGCAGCTTTCTGGGTCTTGCTAATTTCTATCGAAGGTTCGTGCAGGATCTCTCATATCACTTGGCCCTTGAGTCAAGTCACCAAGGGAGAGGCGAGAGAAAAGAGCAAAATGTTTTTAATTCGAGAACCTCAACAGAAGGCGTTCACAGAACTGAAAAACCACCTCTGTTCTGCCCCAGTGCTCACTTTACCAGACTTGCAACAGCCATTTGAGATCAAGACAGATGCCTCTGACTATGCTATTGGGGCAGTTCTTACTCAACGGGGACATCCAGTGGCATTTCACAGTGAGACATTGTCTGACACAGTTCGCAAGTACCCCACATATAACAAAGAAATGTACTCCATTGTGCAAGCTTGTCGACAATGGAATCATTACATTTTGGGGAAGGAAACAATCATCCACACAGACCACAGGCCCCTGCAGTTCATACAGACACAAGGGAAGTTGCAGAATGATCGCCATCAGAAGTGGTCCACATATCTGCAACAGTTTCATTTAAACATCAAGTACAAGGAGGGTAGCACCAATCATGTTGCAGACTGCCTCAGCCGACCACCGATCGTGGCGCTCACCACTGTGCTCAACTCTTGTGGGCACGAGACTTCTGATTGGCTACTTCTCTATGAGAGTGACCCAGAATTCGGCCAAACTTACAAGGCACTCTTGGGGGGTACGCAAGTTCCAAATTTTCACCTCCAAGATGCACTTTTATGTCACATGGGACACCGTTGTGTTCCTTCAAGCGAGCGTGCCAAGATGATATGGGAAGCACACTACAGTCGATTCGCGGGGCATTTCGGGGTCAAGAAAACAGTAGCAATCCTGCAGAAGTATTTCTATTGGCCGAACCTTCGAAAGGATGTCGAGAAGCACATCAAATCCTGCACTGCTTGTGCCATTTCCAAACCGACCATCAAGAAGCAAGGCCTATATACTCCACTACCTACCCCTAGTCGACCTTGGGAATCCATCTCCATGGATTACATGTCGGGCCTGCCTTCTACTAAGAATGGAAATGACTGTGTTTTCGTGGTCATTGACAGACTCTCGAAGATGGCCATTATGGCAGCCTGTAAGAAGAATATCACAGCAGAAGCCACTGCTAAACTCTTCTTTGAACGAGTGCGGGTGCACTTTGGGATCCCACAGTCTATCATATCAGATCGGGATAGCAGGTTCCTCAGCACATTTTGGTCCAGCCTCTGGTCGATGTTGGATACCAAGCTCACCAAGTCCACAGCTTTCCATCCCCAAACAGATGGCCGGACAGAGGTCGTCAACAGAATGATTGTACACATTCTGCGCATGTACAATTCAAAGCATCCACGCACATGGGACGAGAGCCTCCCTTATGTACAACATAGTTATAACCGGGCTCTCCACAGTTCAATTGGCCATAGCCCCTTTCAGGTGGGCTTGGGATTCCGGCCACTATGTCCCATTGACGTAGCCATGCCATTTGCAGCTGCTCAGGCCGATTCAGCTCATGTCCAGTCTGAAGTTGACAAAGCAAGTAGCTTCATCGAGCGCATTCAACACATCCGCCAACAGGTTCATGATATATTGGACAGAGCCAATGCGAAGTACAAGCAGCGCCATGATCAACACAGGGTGCCACACAACTTCCAGGTGGGCGACAAAGTATGGCTGCATTTGCAGAAGGAGCGCCTCACTGGACCTCACCGCAAGCTTCGCCCGCTCCGATACGGGCCGTACACCATCACCAAGGCTGTAGGGAACAATGCTTTCGAGCTTAGTATTCCACCATTCCTTGGTCTGCACCCAGTCTTCAATGTGGATCGCCTTCGTTCTTACTTCCCACCTCTACTGGACACTTCGGACATTGCAGAACAACTCACACCAACAGAGTTAAACCCAGACTGCATGGAACAGGCCACCACAGATTGTATCATGGACATGCAAATCAAAAACACTCGCTAGCAGAAGATCCAACTATATCGGGTTGTCAAAGTTGGCCAACTCCTGCACCAAGGAAAGTGGTTCACCAAGGACCAAGTTCAGCAGAAATTTCCTCATCTCATGGAGGAACTTAACGCAATGGGGACCATTGCTTCCTAAGGGGGGAGGAATGATCCAGGTGGATATTGGTGGTCACCCGCCTATTCCACTTGGGGCCCCACCATTGTCTATTTCAGTTTTTCAGTTTCGGCACAGTTTACTATTTTTAGCAGTTTTTCGGGTCCTAAACTTTCGGAGCCGTTTTGAGGCCCTAAACGACGTTTTTTGGGAAAACGGAGAGCAACATGGGTCCATAGATTGATGTTGCTCATTTCAAATTTGTAGTCCTCAGATAGATCTTTCTAACGAGGTATGGTACGCGTGAAACGGAGATCGTATGCCAAAGTTACGCCCCTGGGAAGTTGAAACACCAATTTACCCAAACGGGGCCCATAGTTTTGGCGCTTCATCTCCTAGGGTTAGGGTTTTGGCTGTTGAGGATTTCCCATTGTGTCTAAATAATAAATAGGCCCTCGAGCCTCATTGTAACTCAGTTCAGAGGCTTGTAGCCGCCACATCTCTTCTCAGAGATAGCTACCAGCGCCCTAGCTAGTTTTATTTCCATTCTGTCTGTAAGCAAATTTCAGTTCTTTGATATTAATGAAATGAAGTGTTATTTCCGCTGCATCTCTGTATTTATGGTTATATGTTTATTCTGTTGTGTTCTTGCATAAATCCGGATCAAATAGAATTTCATCTATTTTTCCAACTTGACCAACCATCCACAAATAGCATCCTGCAACTTCTGAAATATGATCACCATGTCTAAAAATAGACTTACACCTAAAAATAGCCTACGGGCCCACTTAGTGAAGGTGACCGATTTTCACTAAGCTCATAATCTTGTTGAATCTCAACACAAAAGATTTCAACATAGGATGAAGTTGTAGAGATTGCAATGAAGCTAGGATGCTTGTCGATACCAACTGTGCAGATCAAAGCTCAACAAATCCAAAGACAGTTGGAGGAAATGCACTTTGAAATATAGATTCTACGTAAGGATAAGGGTAAGGATGCATGCGTAGATGTATGGTGTATACACTACAAATTTTTCAGGCATAATAAGGATCAGTGCCCTATATTCAATATATATCTATATACGGTAGGAACGATCCCACTAAAGAGCGCAAAAGGACCAAGTGGACTCTTACGTTATGGTGTGCAATTTTTCAACCAATGGGTATGCACACGTCAAACTTTTTCTCGAGGATTGCTAAGTATATCCCTAACCTTAAGAAACATTTCTGCAAATTTTTCTCATCGGTGGGGCATGACGAGCATCATTGTCTTAGCTTCAATTTGATGATTGACTTAGCGGACCTATAGAGGATGCACACTGAACCAACCTCACAAGCATACCCATCTGGGCATGGTGGATTCCAAAGCAGAGGATGAGGAAGAGGAATAGGAGCTGGTCGAGGAAGGGGGTATCTCATTTGCTATAATTGTGGAAACGTGGGTCATTATGCACGCAAATGTCTGAACCCGGCACAATATTCTTGCAGGTACTGTAGAAAATTTGATCATGCTATTGAATATTGCCTTATTTTGATTGAAAAAATGCAGGAAAAGAAACAATATACTCCCACTTAAAATATTTATATGGTAAGAGCTGAGCTGCGTGAAGAAGAACCAAGTGTGAATTTTGTCACTAGGAGTGATGCAGCCACGAGTGAAGACAAAGGGACAAATCCCGAGACTGATCTTTGGATCTAAAAAGCACTTGAAAAAAAGGAAGGATCCAACTTACAGAGAGAAAAGGAAACCTTTGTAGAAGTAAACAAAGGTTTTGCAGAAGTGGGTACCTTAGCTCCTAAAGCATCAAACAAACCTATGGACGTAGTTGAAGGAGGAAAAGAGATAAAGCCCTTCCTGCATGCTTGTTTTAAATTGTTGCAATAGCAAGGCAGTCGAGAACCTAGAAGTGTTAATAGAAAACTGCATAGAGAAAGAACAAACCCAGATGGAGCGGAAGGCTGTTAATAATATCTATAAGAATAAAAGAAGAACTGGACAAGAAATGCGATTGACTGCTCAGATTGGTGCATATGATATGGATCAGGTCATTCTGGATCTAGGATCTGATGCAAATGTTTTACCAAAGAAGACTTGGAAACAAATGGGAGAACCTAAGTTGGAATGGTCCACTATCTAGTTGCGCATGGAAAATTAGCAAAACATTATCCCATCAGGAAGGCACTCGTAAGTAGTAGTAGATATCTAAGGAGTAAGGGTACTCTAAGACTTTGAAGTTATACAGATTGTTGATGATACTGACCCCTATCCTACGCCGTTGGGTTTAGATTGGGCTATCGATATGGGTGGCATCATCAATCTTAAGCACAAAAGTATGTTATTTGAAAATAATGAAACCAGGGTTGTGGTCCCCCTAGATCTTGTAGAAGGAGAAAGATATACAGAGGATGAAGACTGGATCAACCCAACAGTTGATGGAAGACTTAAATAGGAGAAGGATAGCTCCTGCTTTTCAGATTCAGGTGAGGAACTATAGAACTGACAGAACTGACTACATGAAGTCTCTGTGTTGCACTGAAATAAGGTCACAAAAGGTCTTCAGTTCATATCCTCAGAGGTATGAGATTTTCCTTATTATGATGGTCTGAGTAATGTTAATCTATTTTTAGAAGAACTTGAAAATTTTTTCCTAGAAGCACAACAATTCCATGCACTTGATATAGCATTGCACTCAACCCCAACACGTTGGTGGGAGACGCACAATGAAAAATTGGCTAACTGGGGAGAATGCACCCGCATGATGCATCTGCGATTTGTGCATCCAAAAACTAGAATGGGAGAGACCTATTCTGGAGAAGGCGAACCGCGCAAAGATTTGGCTAGATGTACCGGAGCTTGGGGTGAAGAACCAAAGCTAGAATGGGTGCATATATTCATCCACACTTTGGGGAAGGTACCTACGAACTGGTACCTTGAAACTAAGTTGTGACGAGGAACCACTAAATGGGTTTCACTGACAGAAAGTTTTATCCTGGCCTTTAGTTTTGAAAGTGGGTTCAAATTCATGGATGAGGCACTGTAGGATATTCAAGAAGTCATCTTTGGCACTACAAATCGATGGTTGAGCGTGTCTTTCCAACATGGGATGCACATATGAAGGACATTGTTGACTGTTGAAATTTTTCAATTGAAGATAATGAGGAAGGCCCAAGGAACATTATGATCCTTGAGTCTGAAGGACAACACATAGTTGATGAGCCTATGATTGAGTCACTAGATGTAACTAAGCCTCTCAAGATTTAGCAGGTCAATATTGGCTCAGAGGAACAACCAAAATTAGAAAAGATAAGGGACTACTGGGATGATGATACGGTGGGAAGGTCACCGAGCTATTGACTAAATATCAAGAGCTATTTCCTACGAAATTTTCTGAGCTAAAGGGAATTGTAGGGGATCTTGGGGTAATGAAGATCACCTTGAAACATGTGAAGTAGCGCCTGTATAGGTTGAATCCTAAATTCAAGCAGAAGGTCAAAGAGGAATTGGAGAAAATGGTTGTTGTAGGGATCATAGAACCAATGGAAGAATCATATTGGGTAAGCCCTATGGTGGTGCAGGACAAGAAAACCAAGGGAGAGATAAGGATTTGTGTGGATTTGCGCAAATTAAATGATGCTTGTGTACATGACCCATTCTTGACACCATTTTCTGATAAAATACTAGACAACGTGGGAGGGAAGGAGGCCTATTCATTTACAAATTTTTTATTAGGATACCACCAAATAAGAATTGCGCCAGAAGACAGAAGAAAAGCAACTTTTGTGACAGAGTGGGGATTCTATGCACTCCAATATTTCTACCACTATCTCTTAGGAGGCCATTTAAAGATGTTTACTTACCATTATGTTATGAAATACCTGGTTAAGAATCCTGTGTTGGGTGGGAAGATATGAAGATGGTTGTTGTTATTTCAAAAATATGACTTTGAAGTAATTTTGAAACGTGGGCAACTGAATGCTAGGCCAGACCATCTGTCGCGCATTGAAAGTGGGGAAGAGACAACTAAACTGGAAACTAAACTGGAAGAGGGTTTACCAGACACACAACTATTTCCATCAAAGTAGTCGATGATCACTTTGCAGATCTTATTCATTTTTTGACCACTGGAAGTGAGCCCACGATATATACGTTGAAATAGAAGAAAGAGTTGGTCACGCGCGCAGTTGACTTTACTTTGATTGTTGGTTAGCTGTACAAAAAGGGTGCCAATGAAGTCCTAAGAATGCATGTGTTGGATTTCGAGAGACATGATATATTAGCTAAGGCTCATGGAGGATTTGCAGGAGGTCACTATGTAGGGAAAGAAACTGCACTGGAGATTTTATGAGCGGCATTATGGTGGCCCATGGTGCATAGTGATGCACATGAGTATTTCTGCGTTTCTGATGTATGTCAAAGGATGGAGAGACCATCACACAGAGATGAGATGCCTTGGCACCCACAAAAGACTTTGCAAGATTTTGAAAAATGGGCCATTCATTTTGTCGGACCTATCGACCCTCCATGAAATAAGACTAGTGCGCACTACATAATCAATGTGATAGACTATGTGACGAGATGGCTTAGGCTAATCCTGTGAAGGATTGTAGTGGAGAAACAGCTGCGCACTTCAATTTTGAGAAAATATTGACTTGGTTTGGGTGCCCTAAGATTTTGATGAGTGATCGAGGTACACACTTTATGAATGAAACTATTCAAGCTCTGACTGAAGAATTCCACATTCATCACCAAAAGAGTAGTCCATATCACCCACGGGCGAATCGTGTGGTGGAATATTTTAATAATATATTGGAGACTGTGCTCGTTAAGATATGCAATGTTAATCGAAATGATTGGGATGTGCGCATACCTACGGTTCTTTGGGCATACAAAACTACGTGCAAGAATTTGCACTATAATGAAAAGACCCTCTAGCGGAGGTTATATAGGAGGTTATATAGGAGGTTTTTAGTGTTATAAAATTGGCCAAAATTGTCAAAAAAACATTTGATACAACATCCATTTATGGTTACGGAGGTTTTGGCAGAGATCTTAATGGAAATTCAATACAAATAAAAAAAATGGGTGGTCAGAGGTTATTACGGATGTTTTTTTCATTGGTGTGCTACTCGGGCTTGAACGCACTAGTGCGTACATCTAGATGGTGGCCTGAGCTCATCGAAGGAGAATGCATCGGGTGATCAAGGTATAAAACCACACTGGGCGCAGTGTTGGTGATACAATGCACAGGGTCGTTCTAATTGGTCTTGGGATTTGTGCGGTGCCCATAGGTCATCTCAACGCACCGGTGCGTAGACTTATAGAAACACATCAGTGCGCAGTATCACACAAATTAAACGAGATTTATAATTGGTATCGATATTTGTGCAGTGCCCATAGGTCGTACAAATGCACCAGTGCATAGTATCACACAAACATACCGAGATTTATAATTGGTATCGGTATTTGTGTGGTGCCTAGAGGTTGTACAAATTCACCGGTGCGTAATTCCACATAAATGCACCGGTGCACAATACCAAAGAAAAGCATCGATATTTTTAATTGGTTTTGGTATTTGTGTGGTGCCCATAGGTTGTAGAAACACACAAGTAACTGAGTCAGAATACAAACGCATCGGTGTACAGTAACTGACACGCACCGGTTTTTATTTTGTATTTTTTAGAAACATCGACCTGTAATAGTGCAATTATTGTGATTTTTTAAAATTCATTATTCATCAAAAGTTGACACATCTTATAACAGTATTCATATTAATTAAATTTTGATTAATGCATTTGAATGTTATGTTTGGATTATTTTGTTATATCATATCATAATTATTGTGATTTTTTAAAATTCATTATTCATCAAAAGTCGACACATATATATCTTATAACAAAATTCATATGAATTAAATTTTTATTAGTGCATTTGAATGTGATGTTTGGATTAATTTGTTATATCATATTATCAAATTTCACATCACTTCATTATAATATTTAATCATCCATAAATTTAATTAGTGGTGTTACATTTCACAGCGACAATGGAGAACGCAATAGAATAAATTAAAACACACACACACACACACACACACATATATATATATATATATATATATATAAGACAATCTTTGTCATAAAAAATGGGATAGTTATTGGTATCCCTTTGTCTTTCAATTGGGACACTATGTCCATTACATTAAACAAAATGTCTTATTTCACAAGATAATATTTCAAAAAATACAATGCCTTGCTTTGATATCCAAACATAGTGATCATCATTCTTCGCTTGAATTGATGTCACTGCTAGAGCTACTTCCATGACTTGGGTTATTTTCAGGAATGTTTTGTTCACAGTGTTGATTGTTTTCTTCTTCTTTACCTTCCATCTACAAACATAAAAATACACTGTAATGAGTGTATATACATTGGGGAGAATAATGAGAATTGCAATATTAAATAATATACATCAATGTAAATCGAAAAGAAATGACATACCATTGCAACAATTGACTCATAAACTATACACATTCTTTCAAAACCATGTAACATGCCATCTTTCAAGATGTCATCTATTAGCGCAGTTCCATAATTTGTTTCCTGCAAGTTTTATACCCCATAACAAATCATATATTTAATATAGAATTTTTTTTTGTTCTATTAATTATAGACGGAGCTAAGTAAAACAAGATCGATATATGCTTACAAATTCCACAAGTAATTTTTGATATGCCAACATATACTCACAACCCATATTTACTTCAATTTCAATCAATTCCTCTGATGGTTCTTCTTTGTATGTTAGCATTTGTTTGAAGACATTCAATGATGATTTTTGTAAAACAACTTAAAAAATACAAAAATGAAATCTAGTTAAGTTGTTATAAGGAAGTAACAATTACTCGCAAACTTAGATATCAACCCTTTTCTTTTTTGTCGTCCTGTTTTATGTGCTAAATGGATTCCATTTTATTTTATTTTCTGTAAGAAAATACTTGAAAATTAATATTTAATGCTAAATTGTTTATTTATTGTACCTAATAATTGAAAAATTCAATTATTACATATTACTTTTGAAGTACGTTGTTGTTGAGATGGCTCCTCTTGCGATGCAATTTTGTCCATTTCTTTGACCATCTCCTTGTACACCTTTTTGGACATTCCTATTGGCATATTTCTGATATCAACTCATTCATCTTTTGAGATTTTTATAATCTTCCTGAAAATGTAACATGACAATAAACTATTTAATTTTTATATTGATATATGAAAAGTAAATATAGCAAAAGTGATATTTATAAATAATTCTAGACAAAAATTTAAAGGAATATTATTTTTTCATTCCTTCTTTTTTGCTGTTGTACATTTTTGCTATTAAAAGTTTGACATGTCTCATGGACCAATTCTATGGAAACTCTTCCTATAGTTTAGATAAAATTTGGTTCTTGGAATCATTAGATTGATTTTTGTATTGTAAGTGGAAAGAACGTCTATACATTCGTTCCACTAGATCCCTCAAACTTTTGTAAAAGTTTTTCTCCCTTTCGTTAACCTCTAGATGAGCTAAGGAGCAATTCATTTTCATTTGCATGTTCTGTTTTTTTTTTTTTTTTCTTAGATCAACATTCCTTTTCTGAGTTGTTGGTCCCTGTAGAACATTAAACATATGTGAATTAATATATTGTTTGACACATGTTATCTAATAATTTTAAATATATTATTAATGAAAATTAAAAAAAGAAACTCATATTGGATTGCTAGTATTTTTTTATTCACCTGATTCATCCTTTTGCAATTTTTCCATCAAACTTTTACGTTTTTCTGGTCCCAGATCATAAATAATCTTATCAAGATTCATCATTTTGTGGCTCTGCATGATACACAGTAAACAATACATATTAGTTAAACTTACATACAGTTCAAAAATAATATATTTTTTAAATAATTTACAAAGAACTTGCCTTTTTTGCATTTCTTGATGTGTTATTAGTATTTTTGTTACTTGATATATTGTCAGCCATTTCTTTATCAATCTGAAGCCTGTACCATATCATTCATTAATATATTGATAAATAAATTGTCCACTTTTCAGGTAAAAAAAAAAATCTCAAGAAACCGGTGCGCTATTCATTCTATATGTGGAGGTATTATAAATGCACTGCAAAAACAATATAATAGACCCTACAGTGTTCTATGTCAACAAGAACCACCGGTGCATTACATGTTAACCATCGCACTGATTAACACAGAGAAAATAATAAAATTCGCCGAGTGTTAGTTTTTGTAGCATAAACCGATGCCATATTTTATATATGGCACACTGATAAAAAAAAATGTTTCTTAATTTTTTATCACAGTACTTTCATGGTGCACTTTGAAAATACAGCACACCGGTGCGCTAGGTTACGTCGGGCGCATCGATGAAAAAAAAAATGTTTTTTTTTTTAAATTCACGCAAGGGCTGACATGGATTGGGATCTGACTATGCAAGTCGTCCAGTGGGTCGGATTTCTTAAGCCTATATTTAGCAATACAAACCATATAAATCTAAAATGAAAAGCCCTAATTCTGAAATCACAGAAATATGGAGAAGAAAGGACAGAAACAAAAAGAATGTAGGGTTTGTTTCTAAAATGGTTTTTTTTTTTTTTTTTAAAATGAAACAACACGTTCGCGGTACACCATAATGAAATAGTGCACCGATGGCATATTTTACACATGGAACACTAAGAAAAAAATATTTTGTTTTATAATTTTTTATCACAGTACTTTCACGGTGCGCTGGGATAATACAAAGCACCAGTGTGCTAGGATACGCCGGACACACTGATGAAAAAATATATATATATATATTTTAAATTCACGCAAGGGCCGACATGAATTGGGATCCGACTATGCAAGTTGTCCGGTGGATTTGATGTCTTAGGCCTATATTTAGCAATAAAAACCCTATAAATCTAAATTGAAGAGCTCTAATTCTGAAATCACAGAAAGAGGGAGAAGAAAGGGCAGAAATAAAAAGAATGTAGGGTTTGTTTCTAAAATGGATTTTTTTTTTTTTTTGTGCGAATCAACACGTTCGCGATGTGCCATAATGAAATAGTGCACCGATGCCATATTTTACATATGGCGCACTGATAATTTTTTTTTTTTTTTATCACATTACTTTCGCAGTGCGCTAGGATAATATAGTGCACCGGTGCATTAGGTTATGTCGGGCACATCGATGAAAAAAATTCTGTCTTTTTTTTAATTCACACAAGGGCCGACATGGATTGGGATTCGATTATGCAAGTTGTCTCGTGGGTTGGATGTCTTAGGCCTATATTTAGCAATAAAAACCCGAAATGTAAATTGAAAAGCCCTAATTCTGAAATCACAGAAAGAGGGAGAAAAAAACACAGAAACAAAAAGAATGCAGGGTTTGTTTCTAAAATGGATTTTTGTTTTGTGCGAAACAACACGTTTACAGTGCACCATAATGAAATAACGCACAGATGCCATATTTTACATATGGCGCATTGATAAAAAAATATTTCGTTTTTAAATTTTTTATCAGAGTACTTTCGCGTTGCGCTGGTATAATACAGCACACCAGTGTGCTAGGTTACACCGGGCGCACAGATGAAAAAAAATGTTTTTTTTTAAATTCACACAAGAGCCAACATGGATTGGGATCCAACTATGTGAGTCGTCCTGTGGGTTGGATGTCTTACACCTACATTTAGCAATACAAATCCTATAAATCTAAATTGGAAAGCCCTAATTCTGAAATCACAGAAAGAAGGAGAAGAAAGGGTAAAAACAAAAAGAATCTAGGGGTTGTTTCTAAAAATGGATTTTTTTATTTTATTTATTTTTTTATTTATTTTTGTTTCTGAAAACTACAGAAAAAGTAAAAAAAAATGCAAAAAAAGTAAAAAAAAAAACAATAAACATTGATTTTTTTCTTTTACTGCATAAAAAAACTGCAGAAAAGTAAAAAAAACAATAAAATTTAATCACGAGATCGTTTGAAATTCTATGCTACAGGGTTTGAATCCCAGAAATTTGGAATTTTGATTGTCTAAATACTTCTGTTCGAACGTATTTCCCTGCTCCACAGTGCTCTCGTGCTCTGTTTGCTTCAAGTATGTCTCCTACAAATATTTGGCTAAATTTTATTGCAAAAATAATGAAATAATGAAAAGTGTTTAGTATTTAAAGAAATGATTTATGAAATTAGATTTTCGAAAATATTTTTCCACCAATTTTTCAATCATTAGAGGAATTTTGAGGTCTAAAATGGGTCTCCTAAGGAAAATGTACAATCAAAATTCACTTTATGAGAACCAATCACATTTAAGAGGATGACATCATCCCTAATGGTTGAAATGACATTGCTTGAGTTAAAGGTACTTACTTGTCCCATTCTCAATGGTGGATAAAAACTCATGGTTAACCATGGTAGTGCTCTAAGTACTTTTAAAGTCAAAGTAAAATACTTATAATAAATGTCATTTCACACTTTTTGAATAAAAATATATTATAGTCATTTCATATTTCTTGAAAGAAACAATGCATATCCATATACATTTATTATATTATATTATATCACTTTTATACTAGTATATTAATTACATGTTATTATACAATTTAAATAATATAAATTTTAATTAATAACATATAATATAATTAAGAATTTATAAATTTATATTTATATTTTATTTTAAGTTATTTAAGTACAAAGGACAAATGCATTAGTTTTTCAATGATAATGACTTTTTCTTGAAAAACTCAATCTTATTTATAGTCACATCAATACAATTTTTTTATTAATTTTATTTTGGTACAACTTTTGAATTGAATTTAACTATGGTTACATGGATTGTGGTACAAAATGTGAATTTCAAATTCATAAATATTATTTTATTGGTTTAGTTATTATTTTATTATTTTCTTAGGCGGCCCATTTTAGACCTCAAAATTCCCCTAATGTTACTGCTTTTTTTTCACTTAAAGAAAATAGAGTTGTGTTTTTTTTATTTGTGGTTATTTGTCACCGGTGCGTTACTTAATATAACAACACCAGTGTGTCTGTTTATAAAACGACACTGGTGCACAATAACAAAAACGCACCGGTGCGGTGATCTGTACATTAGCACCGATAAAAAGAAGTCCATTTTTAAGGCACCGAAATTACTTTTAAGTGTGTGCACCAAAATTTATTGTTGATTTTTCTCAAATACAGGGAGAAAATATCATAATTATATAGAATGGACAATTCTTTAAAATCCAGCTCGTTCCATAAAATTTCTCAAAGTCCATCACAGAGTTCTCCCTATCCATCTAGAGACGTAATATTTACTTTAGATTTTATTTATATTTTCATTATCTAATTGAATTTATGTTTTTAATCAATGTCAATCATACACAACTTAATTAAATTTATAATGTATACAAATTTGCAGGTTCATGTAGATTCAACATCGAGTTCAGATGCACAAAATATTCAAACAGCTCCAAAATGTCGGAATTTTTTATCAAGAGTTGCATACTGCAAGGCGCATTTGGTAGATGAAAATGGACAGCTGCTTCACCCTGCCAATTGTAACAATATTGCATCTTCTAGCCACAATCCCTGGACAACGATGGTAATAATTATAATTGTTTGGTATATTGATTAATGTAATTATTTCAACATCAAACCAATTTATAATCATGGAATATTATCAACGTGGTTACTAATTGATATCATATATTTTGTACTAATCATGTTCAATTTTTTTGTAAAATTATTAGGATTTTAGTGATGATGAGCGACCTACCTACCATCTTTCGTTGCACCCCACGATAATGTCAAATTGAGAGAAGACTGAATTAAGACAAAAAATCAGAGAGCAACGATACCAAGAATGGTTGAATCAACCACCGATTCAATTCCCGCTACGTCCAGATTCACCAATTAGGAATGACTACAACAATAGTAGTTTTACACAATCTGGCAATGGAAGCAATCAAATAGAGGTTGGTATGGACGATTACTTAAGGCAAACGACTGCCATGGAGACAATGTTGTTAGATGCATTCCAAAACAATGATCAGCTAGGGGTTGATGCTCATATCGCTGACACCTTTTTCGAAAGCCTTAAATTTTCTTCCACCACCCCTCTCTTTGGACCTGGCGGTCAGTCAAAGTATACCCAGTTGGAGAAAACAATGTTACTGTACAACTTGAAAGCAAATTTTGGCTTGTCAAATGCATGTTTCTTCGAACTTCTGAGGTAAGTTTCCATAAAGTACTCCCTTATATAAATTTGAAACATAATCAATACACTGCATTGAACATTACAAATGGTAAATTTTATGAACGTTAATAATTATATCGACATTAATGTAAATTTATTAATATATTTTTCCATGATCACCAACTATAGATTATTTAAATATAAGGTTCTTCCGAGTGATAATGTCTTGCTCGATAGCTGTGAAGAGGCAAATAAATTGTTGAAAATGTTGGGTGTTGAGTACATATCATAGCATGCATGTCCAAATGATTGTATTCTATATAAAGGAGAATATGTAGACAAAGACATGTGTCCGAAATGTGGGCATGACAGGTATGATATATAAAAAAAAGAAGGTTAAATCACGTACTGGTCCTCATTTTAAGATATTGAGGCACATGCCTATAATCCCAAGGATTCAAAGGCTCTTTCGTTGCAAAGAATTAGCTATGTTACAGGGATGGCATGCCTCACACAGAAGTGAGTTGGGATTTGTGTGAATCTCAACTGATTCAATAGCCATGAAGCATATAGAGGATACATGGCCCGAAAAATTCAAGGATTAAGTACGAAGTCTACGACTCAGCGTAGCCATGGATGGCGTCAACCCATATTCCCTCTAGAACACTACTATTTTTTTTGGCCTATAGTAGTGATAAATAACAATACCCCCCCATGGTCATCTGTGAAGAATGAACATCTTATGTTGGCTCTCATAGTCCCTGGTAGAAGACAAGTGAAGAATATGGATGTTTACGTACAACCACTGGTAGATGAATTGAAGGAATTATGGGATGAGATAAATGTATACGATGTATCAAGACCCATCGCAATAGAGAGGATTTTTACATTGTATGGCATATGTGTTTACACGACACATGATTATCTAGGGTTAGGAGTTTGCTCTGGTAAATTACATGTTTAATTTATTGATTTGTTTATATACGTAACAATATTCTTTCACATATTAGTTATTTAATTCGTTGTAATATTTTCTCTAATCTTCATGATATTCCTTAACATGCCATGCATATTAATTGTATACAATAATCTCATAGGTCTTGTAACAAAAGGGTATTTTGGATGTAAATGTTGTGGACCTCTCTGAAAGCTAGATGGTCCAAGGTCCTACGAAAGGTAGCGTATGATTGCTCCAGGGTATTCCTCCCAGAAGAACACCCTTATAGAAGAGTAGAATCCGCTTTCAATGGTAAATGAGAGAGAACCCAAAGGCCTCTAATAATGACACCACCTGAATGGCTTAGAGCATATGAGAGAGAGAAGGAGAAGGAGTTCATAGAAATGTTCGATTCAAATGGGGAGCCTATGTTCAATGATCTATAATTATTCAACACCTATGTTGAGAAATTTCCCATTAGGATGAAAAGTAATATATCTTTTATAACCTCCCATATTGGGAGCATCTTAAGATTACCCACTTATTAGATCCCATGCATATATTTAAAAATGTTTCATCTTCTTTATGGAGGCACATATCATCGAAACAAAGTGACACATTGGCTGTTAGGAAAGATCTTATTACTTCAAAAACTAAAAAGAAATATTGGCCAAGACGATTAGAAAATACAAGATCAGAGGCAAGCACTGGTATCTCTAATTCATGGTTTTTCAAAGAAGGTGATGTCCCATGGATTTTTAAAAAATGATATTTCTTTGGTAAAAGAAGTTATAATGGGTGTGAGGGTGCCAACTTCATACGGGTCTTCACTACGGCGCTGCTTCACCATGGATGACGATTTGTCGGGGTTGAAATCGCATGACCATTTGAATCTTCTAAGAGTACGTATAATTTCAAAAGCATGATTTTATTATTTTTTATATTAATAAATTTTATCCCATGCGGGGATCATAAAACATAACTAACTTTGTATATTATTGCACGTGTTTATAACTTTGCAGTGTCATTATCCTTTTTTCGTGCGTGGGTGTGTGAAACATGAATTCCCTCAAGACCTAGGACATACCATATCTAAATTATCTACATTTTTATGTTGGATCACGTCAAAGGATATTCATGTGGCTAGCATTCCACGATGGTGTCAAGAGATAGTTGAGATTGTTTGTATGTTTGAGAAGGAACTGCCGACGAGTTTCATGGACTTACAGGTTTATCTTATAATCCACCTTTTGTCACAAAATTAGACCTGATAGGCTGCTAATCAAATCAATCTCATGTAACTATTTCAAACCAATCTTTTGATTGAGGCTTAGCCTCCTCAACTTGAGAGGGCTCTCTCAAGGGTTAATGATTTTTGATAGAAATATAGATGGCTAATTCTATGTGGGGTAATATGCAGATAAATGATATATATTGGTTGCAAATCACATCAGCAAGTGCACATTGGGCTTATGGAGTCAAAATAGCTTCAGAAAAACCAAACAATTTACTTAGCATGGAAGTCAAGGCATATCAGAGTTCTAGTCAAGAGATACACATGCGAAACAGTAAAAAAGACAGTGAGTTTGTCTATATAGGAAGTTAGAGCATAAAATATGAATTCTGAGTAACATAAAAAAACACCACTACCATAGGATAGTAATAAGATTCAATTAGAACAAGAACACACTAGAACTATTTATGAATCTCAAGTTGGCTAAGTAGAAAACTATGTATTAAGCTGAAAACCAGTTACTTACAATAAACACAGTCTCTTGCTAAAAATTTCCAACCCATGCATATTCGACTTCTTGATCTTTTATAGATAATTTACAACATAAGATAACCTTATCTACAGCTAGATACATCGAACTCCTGACTCTTGACACCTTGCCTAACCATATGACATGGTATTTATTACAAAAAAGACAGTTGTTAGTCTAATAAACAGTCCTATTACAAATAGGATTCAAACGCCTTATCTATACTCATAACAACCTTATCTAAACTAAATTAAATTATTTTCCAAGTGTATTCACATATGGTCAAATCCAGATGATAAGTTTCAAAACTTTATGACCATAATGCTGATCTCCATTAAACTAGGAAACTGTCCCCTATTTTCTAGGCATAGGATCCTTTGTATTCTTGAGACATTCTGACCCTCATGAACTCATCACTTCGAGATTATTTGTTGTTAGAAACTGAAATAACACCTACCCAAAATCCTCCCTAAGTCCAATCTGTCCAAAACCATCATCAAACTATTCAAAATGAGGTGAAATAAAATGTGCTACGAAAACAACACAGTTTCGTAGCGCAGCTCCTTTAACCTTTTTTCTCCAAAATTTTGATTTCTTTCCTCTAGGATTATCCTCAATAAAATTTATTACATCCTCCCCAGCAATTTCAAGTCATAATTCACACTTTTTCCCTTCAAAAATTTATGAGAAAGAGTGAAAAAATCCTCTACAGCAGTTTCGTAGCGCTTTTCACTCTTTTTACATAGTTTTCGCTACAAAACTGCTGAGTGAGAAGTTTTGTCCAAATTTTTTCAAAATGAAAACCATAAATGTGCCAAAACTTAAAATAACACTGGTTTCATCAAATCAAAAATTCATATGAACTGAAAAACACAGTTTTCATGAGGTTCCTTCTTAATTTTCACTTGGTTTAGTTTTTGACTTTTTAATGATTGTCATTCTACACCTTTGTTCTTTAACTCATCTTGAGTCAATTTCAACTGTTGCTGCAAGTCCTCCACTTGATCTCTAAGTCTTTTATTACTGGATCTCAAGTGATTATTGATTACTTTGACAAATTTAGCTTCCTTGATGGCTGGAACTGTCCATGTGAAAAACTGTTCTGCACTGCTTGGGGTTTCAGACCTAGAACTAGTTTGACCTTCCCGCAGTGCCTTCATTCTTTTGAATTCTTCTTTTTTAATACTATGCTTCCTAGCCCTCTTTCTCATCATGGCAATTTCTTGGTTTTCTAACATCAATTTCTCCTTAAGATGTTGACACTCTGTCATTTCTTCTTTTCCCTTCATTGTTCTGTTGGTTGCATGTTCTACTGTTGGTGATGAGAGGCCAACCACTTCTTTAGGGACTTTAGCTGTTTCAGTAGGCTGTTGGATTTCCTTGCTGCCTTCCTTGAGTTTCTTAGCATGCGTAGTTAAAGGTTTCCTTGCTTGAAAGATAAAGGCTTCATTTTCACCCTCAAACTCAAGCTTCTTTGCAGACTTAACCTTTTTCAGTTTGTGTTCATCTACTCCAATGAAGTCAGCTTGCGCAATGGGTGTATCCTCTATGTCAACAGAATGCAGGATGTCATCTAAATTTCCATTAATTACTGGGATATCCTCTGAAAATGAAACAACTGTCTTTCCTTTTGATGCCACTACTTGGCTTCTTGTCACTCTTTTGATTTCCTGCTTGCTGACATCCTTTTTTCTGTTTTTCCTCTTTGACACTCTTTGACCTCTGTTTTGCAGGTGATGGAGTTTGTGAAATAAGCACTTATGTCTGCACTGTCCTTTTCTCAACTTGTTTCCTTGGTTTCATTTTTGAAAATTCCTTTGGTTTTGTAACCACAAGCTGACTAGACTCTGCTACTGGTGGTGAAGGAGGTCCTTTAGTTTTAGGGTTTCTAGCTGGGGTTAGGGTTTCCATCTCAAAACCATTCATAAACAAAAAGGATGACCAATCCCTTCATATCTTATGAAGCTCATTCAAAATCAACAAATTTATCAAACCGTGATGAAACAAAGATGTTTCACAACCTTCATATTTGGCTTGTACTTTATCAGCCATTTTAGCAAGACTCCTATGCATGTAAAAGGGAAAACCAAGTGAAATTTTACCTGTGAAATGTAGAAGCAACTTGAAATGATATGTGTAGAACTTATGATACCTGCCTTCACATGTAAAATATATCTAGATGTTGAGCAGCATCTTTGTATAAATGTCTTTGATGCAACCTCTAGGGATTGCATTATTGAGGTCCATATCTGCATACTCAGATTTCATGAATTCTTGGCATGGCTCCATAAAATTTGAAACCTTTGAACCAAGTTTCTTGTCCCCTTGGTATTTCTGTCACAGCAGCAATAATTTATGGTGTAATTGGCACATTTAGCATTCCAAACTTGGTAGTTGTTCCATTGAAGTGCAAGGAAAATTCTTTAGACACCTGTGTGTGGAAACCTTGCAGCTTTTCACAAAACCGAAGACAACCTACTCTGCTGAATGCCTCCATCACTGCTAGGTCTTCAACAATGGCCTTCATATTTTCAGGCTCATATCTTAAGAAATGTCCCCCTTTATGAACTTTATTTCCTCTGCCATGCTTCTCAGAAAAATCCTGTCAGCGTCACTTGGATATATGAAACAACCTCAGTTGAATATATGAAACAGTCTCGCTTGATTAGGATATATCTGCCTCGCTTGATTATATGAAACAACCTCACTTGATTAGGATGAAGATAACCTTTGCATGGAACAGCCATAGGTTTGGCTTAACTACTTCAGAGCTCAGAGACTCGTATGGAGGTAAATGAAATGAGAATGAATAAATTAGGCAAAATTTTGAATTTGAAATGTCATCTCATAACTGAATGATGCCTCATTCATACCCTATCATGACAATGATGACTGCAAGATGGGTAAGTACATTGGATCTCATCACTAACTAACTCATCATACCACTAACCTATCATTTCCCAACGGATTCTGACAAATTTTAGCTCGAATGACAAGGCAGTTAATAAATCGCACTTTTGTACCACCGACAGTGTATTTTTCCCAGTCTGCGCTATAGAACTATTAGCGCTTTGTAGAGCAAATCAAATTTTTTAAACTAGCGACACTATGAAAATGTGGATTCTTGGCTAATTGCATAGTTTTGACCCGAAACCTTATGGAATGACTCCTCAAATGGAAAATATGGATATTTGACAATGAATGAACCTTTAAAAGACTTTATTTGAACTTAATGATGACCTTTGAACTTGTAAAAATCTAACCTACCCTTAACCAAATTCTAACATGACTTCTAAACCTATTTTGAAATCATGATAAAAAATAGAGTTGACATAATAATGTTTTGAAAATTTTTGGGTGATAAAAGTGGCTCCACTTGGGATAGTGTGCCCGTGTGGTACACTAAGAACCAGTGGTTCCAGTGCTTCTATCCATTTTCTTGACCAAAACAAAAAAAAATTGAAATTTCCATGCTTCCTCCTCAAGTTCTAATGGCCTTCACCTCAAGCTCAAGCTTGCTGATTTAGCTTGTCATTATTAGCATAAAAAACTCATAACATGGAATATGTACAATGACATGAATGATCAATCAGATTTCAGGAAGAGTAATGCTTTTAAAAACTACCATTGACAGGTCCTCCAACATATGATTTTCCATCCATCTCCTGCAATATGTAAGTATTGTTCCCATGGAAAGCAACTATCTTGAAAGGACCTTTCCACACGTTCTCTAACTTACCATGTTTTCCTTTCTCTTCAATTCAAGCCTCCCATTTCAACACTTCATCCTGAATTTGAAAACTTTCCTCCTTGATCTTCTTATCAAATGTCCTCTTGATTCTGTTTTGAGATTGTTGATTGCTGTTGTAAACTTCATTTCTCTTCTCCTGCAGAGCTATTAGCTGATTAATTCTCCTCTGAATTGCATTTGGTTCCTCTTCTAACCCTTGAATCAACTTCATGACAGGTACCCCTAGAGATGTAGGAAAAATAGCCTTAGCCCCATATACCAACTCATATGGTGATGTTCCAATTGACCTTTTTGTGCATATCCTATCATCCCATAAGGCATAATTCAGCTTCAAATGCCAAGCCTTCTTATTCCCACAACACCTTTTTAATGATCCTCACAAGACTCTTGCTAGAAGATTCAATAATTTTGTTCCCTTGTGGATAATATGCAGTAGAATGCCCAAGAGTAATATGATATTGATGACAGAAATTGATCAACTTCTTAGACTTAAATGCACATGCATTATCAGTTATAATCTTCATGGGGCAACCAAATCTAGACAATATATTATTTTATAAAAAACAAATAATCACAGAATCATTTGCTTGCTTAGTTGGGATTTCTTCAATCCATTTGGTGAAGTAATCAGTTGTTGTAAGAATCCAACGATGCTAACCTGATGATGATGGATGAATCTCTCCAGTAAAATCTAGCCCCCACTACTGAAATGACGCTTCCACATAGATAGGCATTAAAGGTAAAGGTACAAGTTTCTTCTTACCCTAAAAAATCTGGCATTCATGGCAGGCAACAATATTTTTGTAGACATCCTTAAACATTGTAGGCCAATAATACCCTGCTCTAAGAATATTGTTCATTGTGGCCTTCCAATAATTATTACCTTCACAATCTCCTTTGTGGAACTCCTCAATTACTTTATCAGCTTCCTCTTCCAGCAAACAATTCAGCAAAATTTCGCTGGTATCCTTCCAAAATAGATTTCTGCCAAAAATAAAATATCTTAATGATTTTAGCTTAACAAACCTTGCTTTAGACTTTGTTAGATCAGGAGGTGCTTTATGATGTTGTAGGACAAAAACAACCTCCTTGTACCGATATGAAGTGATGTACTTTTCTTCAATAGGGACTAGTTCTTCTTCCTCATCTGAAATTTCTAATATTTCTGCAATTAAATTTATGTCAAGAGAGTCAAAGTTTGACTGCGCCATCAGATTTTCTAGGCCTTGCCCCTTGACCAATTTTGTTGGCTTAATCTCTATATCATACTCTAGCAATTTAGAAATCCATTTTCACCTCTTACCATTAGGATCAGCTTGAGTGAGGATGTCTTTCACAACAGTATTAGGAACAAAAGCCACAATATGAGAATGTAAAATATAAATTCTGAAATCTTTTATAGCCTTCACCAAGGCATAGGCCTGCTTCTCTAAGATATTATATTTCAGCTCAGAGTTGGCTAATGTCCTACTAAAGAAAGAAATAGGCTGCTCAATACCTTGTTGTCCCTTTTGTAGTAGAACTCCAGTGATAGTATTCTCTGATGCGAAAGTAAAAACCAGAAATTCTTTTGAAAAATCTGGACTGATCAATATCGGTGCTTTGGTAAGTGCCCTTTTGATCTCCTCAAATGAGTTTCTTGCTTCTGTTTTCCACTTAATGTCAACTCCCTTCTTTAGCATCCTTGTTATGCCCTTCACAATCTCAGCAAAATTAGGAATAAATCGCCTTACAAAATTTACCTTTCCAAGGAAAGATTGAATCTCCTTCCTGCCTCTTGGAAAATCCACCTTCTGAGTTGCATTTACCCTGTTTGGATCAATCTTAATCCCATCTTTAGAAATGATGTGTCCAAGTAATTGACCTGAAGTTAAAGCAAAAAATACTTTTGGTGGGATTTAGAGATATGCCAAACCTTCTACACTTCAGCAAAAAATTTTCTAGGTGTTTTAAGCGATCTTCTTCCCTCCTTGAGAATACTGTTATGTCATCAAGATAAATGACCACCATCTTGTCCTTCTCTTCAGAAAAATAAATATCCATTGCCCTCTGAAAGGTATCTCCAGCATTCATGAGACAAAATGGCATCTTGGCGTACATAAAATTACCCCATGGTGTAGTAAAGGCTATTTTTTCCTGATCATCAAGATGTACAAGGATCTGATTATAACCTGAAAAACCATCAAGCATAGACATTATCTGAGAACCAACAATAGTTTGCAAAATTTGGTTCATCTTCGGGAGAGGATAATTGTCCTTCAGAGAGGCTTTATTCAAATTTCTAAAGTCAATACATATTCTGATTTCTCCACTCTTTTTCCTAACTGGAACCAAGTTTGCAAGCCAATTTGAAAATATGATTGGGACAATGATTTTGGCATCAAAGAGTTTTTTGACCTCGTTCTCAATCAATGGCATGAGAATTGGATTTATCCTCCTCAACTTCTGCTTGAAAGGCTTTTCATTTTATTTTATGGGAATAGTATGTTGAATAATGGTAGGGTCATATTCTTTCAAATCAGCATAATTCCAAGAAAACACATCTAAAAATCTCTTCATCATTTTAATATACTTAAACTTCATATCAGCTGAAAGAAACTTTGAAAGTTTAATCATTTTGGGCATAGCTACTTTACCAAGGTTACAGCTCTCAACTTCTTCATCATCAACTTGTATCTTAGGTGATTTAAAAACATCATTTGGATCAAAAAAAATTTCAAGAGGTATGAGTCCCTTTGGTATAGAATTGTTCTTTAGTTGCAAAACTTCAGATTTTCCTTTAGACTTAGCAAGCATATTTTGTTGATCTACTTGCATATTTTCAAACTCTTCTTTCATCTCAATAAAGTTCTTCACTTGTTGATCATCCTCAAAAACTTGCCAATGAGTAATATTATCAGGGATAGCTGGTCTATGGCGAATCTCAACCTCATATTTTTCTGTGGAATGCATAGGAATAATGAAAAGACTTGCAGAGACAGCAAGAGAATCAACAATGGAGTTTTGTTCTCTAGTTTTTATCATGGTTAATGAGCTTGAAAGTTTTCCAACATGTCCAAAACTAAGTTCATATGTGCCCTCATCCTTATATCTTTTGTTTGATAAACACCTTCAACCTATTTAATGACTAACTCTGAATCTCCAAAAACAAAAATGTTTTGAGCATTCATTATTTTCAAAACCTCTAGGCCTGTTGTGACCAGCAACAACCCCCCTTTTATTTACTATTAGTAAATAATAGTAAATAAATGAGGACCCTTAGTTAAAAAATCCAAAAAATCAATTAGGATTTGTTTGCCTTTTCAAATAAAACTTTCTATCATAAACCTATAGAAATCCCTTAGAAAGAATATTTAGAAACACTTAAGTTTATGATAGATTATAATAAAATTTCTCTTTAAACAAGATAGCGCATCCATAACAAAATGGTATATATAAAACACATTGATCGTAGATCGCATAGCGCAGAAAACAGAAATGATTAATGAATATCTTTTGCGCTCTTGTCGATTTTGCGCTTTTGCGATTTTGTGTTTTTTCGATTTTGCGCTTTTGCGCTTTTGCGATATGCGCTTTTAAGCTATTGCGCAATTTCTGCTTTTGCGCTGAACAACATTCGCCCTCAGCGTTCGCCCTCAGCTCTTGCAGAACAACATTCGCCCTCAGCTCTTGCAAAATGGTAAGTTATTACTGCAGGCCCTTCCTCCTATAGTAGGGTTGACTCTATTTGGGTTTTTTTGGTCAATTCCATTAGATTGTGTTAGGCTGTAGGGTTCTCTCTAGATGTCAAGAATCAAGATTTAATACGCTCTATTATCTTCATCACCCAATACAAGATTTAAATTTTTCCCAAAGAAAAGCTTATTAATTTGGCAGCCATTATTTCTCCCTGCTTTAAAAATCCTACATTTAAATGAAACAAGCATTGCATTTCAACTACAAAAATCTATTAGTGTTCAAATGTACATGTGTGCATCACTTGTGTAGGGTATTCCTTTTCCACTTTCACATTATCCAAGAATGTGTGCAGTATAGTTCATATTTTTTGTGATTTAGATTATCTTCAAAAAGGAAAGGTAAATTATTTCCCATGGAAAAGAAGGTTTTCCCTTTTTACTACTGGAAATGGTACAACAAAGTTCCATTTCTACCCGAAACTCCTATGAAACAGGAACCAAATAAAGGCCATGTCCTCAATGGACATCATTTGGATTTGAAAATGGCCATTGCATCGTGTTGTTTCTTATATTACATCATGATAGTTTCTTAGGCCATTTCTTATTTCTTGAGATGAAAAACAACCAAAGAAATCGTGAAGATCCTTTCAAGAAATAAATGACCATTTCTCAATAATATCTCAACTATTTTTTATTTTATTCAGTGGTTGCTTACTTTGAGAGAAATTTGACACTTTTATAAGGAATATAACATAAAAACACAAAATGGGAAGGAATTGATGAGGTAGATGACCTTTAGTTGTTGTCAATTAAGAATTGATAATACACGATACATGTTCTGTACTACAAACTAGATTCCTTCCTGGAGTTAGGACACATAGTATTGAATCAAAGTTGTAGTTTCTAACTTCTTGTATTGGTTCATCAATCTTGAAATTCAGACATTGCATGTCTTCATTGCTTCATGTTTGAATAATTTGCATCATATCGTACAATAGGAAATTATGAATTATGATTATTATTACTTTATGGATCTGTTAAGTTAATTTTAAGTTTGCATGGTTTAGTGTGAAATTATTCTTGTGTGCCCCTAGGCCCAGGTGAAGGAATGCCAAGGACTGAGAACCCTATTTTTTAAATGGTATTGTTTCTTATACCCAAAAACCCCTCAACATCACTTCTTATTAGTTCTTAAAAATAGTGTTGTAAACAATTTGAGAATTGATATAGCAAAATATCGCACTTCTCAAGATAAATTCCTAAAGCTAAAGTGTGATACCATGTGTAATTCAATAGCCCCATTGTCACCTCACCAACCTCTTTTCACTTTGGGGTAGCTCTCCTCCAACTCAAGGGGGGTTCTCCCTAGTAGATGTTAGGGATCTAATGGCCCAACCAAACCAAGTCAAGAGCCCCCTAACTCTCTATGTTTACCACTATCAATCAAAATATTGAACAATAGGGTCAGACATGCATCCTGAAGATAAAATTTCCAGGGTATTTTTGGGTAATTTCAAAGGGAAAGTCCCCAAACACATATAATCAAGGAATTATAATGTGATTTCAAACATTAAATATCAACAAAATCGTTTAAAGGA
This sequence comes from Pinus albicaulis, assembly GCA_034641835.2. NCBI lineage: Eukaryota > Viridiplantae > Streptophyta > Pinopsida > Pinales > Pinaceae > Pinus > Pinus albicaulis. Next base: position 169,351,187 of record CM076578.1, on the reverse strand, counting down.
TATTTAAAGGAAAAAGGTGATGGAAGATAGAAAGTGCCTTACTTAAATGCTCTAAGGATTTTTCAATAGTTGCTCCAAAAGCTTCACTTCAAGGCCCTTCAAGATCGTTTCCAACAATGCTATACCATCAGCTTCAACAATGTTGCTCCAAAAATGTCCTCAAGGTCTTCACAACAAGTTTACTAGAAGTTTCTCCAACAATATATTCAATAAGGTCTTCATTGTCAACTCGTCTCTTGTTTGGGTGCCTTAATGTGCAATGACATGTTTCCAGGACTGAATTCAATGCAAGGCATATTTGAAACTCTAACTTTGTCTTCCGGTGTCTTATTAGAAATTATTTCAGTTTTCATTTTGTGTTTTCAAGTTCGATATTGTTTTCAAGTTTTTACATTTATAATTTTATTGCAATGTGGTAGACTGATCAGAGTAGTGCAGGAACAACCCCGAGACGGGATGATCGCGGAAAGAGGCCAGCGGAAGAACATGTAAAGTGCCAGCATTGCTCTATCTTCAGGTATTTTAGTTATTTACATCATTGAAATAATATTAATTTTGTTCAAATATGCAGACACCTAGCCATGGTACGCCTGATGATTCCCTCTTTGAGGAAGAGCTTTCTTCATCCCTATCTCCAGTGTTCTTGTTGCAAAAAAAGGCATGAGATGCAAGGTCGAAATTTAATACTTTGATAGACGCGCCTCAAACACCTGAAACAGAAGAGAGGATAAAACATCTTATGAGCCAGCTAGAAAGATATCAGGTAATAATAAAAAGTCAAAAGGATATTTTTTTGTTCTGCATGAGATGAATTGTGATAGTTTGATTTTTAATTTTTACATCGACTAAACTAACAAAAAGTTCTTTTGTATGTAGCGTTTTCTGGCATTTGCTGAACCCGGTGTTGGTGGTAGTGGGACACAAGGGCAAGAGATTTCCCAACAACCCTCTTGTAGACCTTCTACTCCTTTAGGTGCTAGCCAAGAAACACACCCTGCCCAAGCAGACACCCAGCCAACCGCTGAACGTGTTGGCAATGATGAGGTTGATATGGCCAACTACATTATTGTGTTTCCTGGAGCTACACGTGTCAGCTCCACAGGGACCATTAATGGCACGTTGTTGGTGAACGATGAAGGTGTCCTTATAAAGCATGTACAACTCCCAGGTAAATTTTAATATTTTAACTATTTCATGTACTTTATCTAAAACATATTTATCATGATTTTTATTTTTAAATTAATGATAATATCTTCTTCTTTTTTCTGTGTAGGAAACAATGAGTTCTACAGGTTTCTGGAGAGCCATGCATTGGTAATTTTTGGCCCAACCATACGCACAGGGTGGAATTCCCAGAATTCCAACCTGAAAAAAGAACTTCTAGATTATCTAGAATCCCTTTTTGGGGTCGGCACATTTGACAGAACAGCGGTGGCTCGGGTAGCCGGAAAATATTTGAAATATACCAGGGACACCTATAGGATGCAATTTCAATTTAACCCTAGATACGAGCATCCTCTCACAGTTCCAGAGAGTGAGTGGAGAGCACTCATCCATGACGGAAAAGAGAAAAGGGCAAAGAAAGAAGGAAAAATGCCAACTGGACCCGCAAGGTAAATTACAACTTTAATTAAATAGCTTTAATTTTCTCTATGTCTAAAATAAAAGTGTGCTACGTCATATCTGACTTCAATATTTTGATGCTACATTGCCTAACACCTCAAAGGCAACCAAAGCTAGGATTGAAAAAAAGGGCCATCACAAGCTAGGCCAGGGCGGCTACTTGAAATTAGCTGCAAGAATTGTAATTAAGTAGCTAAACATCTTATAATTAATTGTATCGCCTTCCAACGTTTTTGTAATACTATCAAATATGATTAAAAATACACAATCATATGTAATGTAGGGTGATGACTTCGGAACAGAAACTACAGAGGAAGATAAAAATATCGCTTTCCATTTCAGCTATCAAGCTGTAGTTGAACGTCGCAGAAGCTTGGGGCAGGTCCCAAGATCCAGAATGCCCGATAAGGTAAAACATTAACCTTTCAATATGTTTGTTTTCGTCCATAAATTTAATGTCTAACAACTTTGTTTAAATCAGGGGAGCAGCACTACCGACGAGGCAAATAACCCATTTTTAGAGCCAGATGTAGATGATCCTCACGTGCAACCTAATCATTGTAGTGGGGACCAGGCCGACAATGCTACTATCAGTGAGGGCCGTGACGGTAATTAATTTCCACTTATAATTTTTTCTAATTATACCTTGATGGTTGTCCTTATAACGTTTTTTTTTAAATGACAAAGAATGTTTCCCTTGAGGATCTTACCACCAGAGAGGAAGACAGGGCAACAGTCCCAACGACGACAACTGGTGCACCAGGTAAATAATCTCATTGCAATTTTTTTTATTAATATTACCCAACTAGTTCAATGATATTTAAAAACTGACAATTAAAATTTAATATTATCTGTTTTTGTAGGCGATGCCCCGTCACTGGATGAGACCAGACATCGTGACTACGCAACTAGGTCAGCGGCGACAACTGGTGCACCAGGTAAATAATCTCATTGCAATTTTTTTTATTAATATTACCGAACTATTTCAATGATATTTAAAAACCGACAATTAAAATTTAATATTATCTGTTTTTGTAGGCGATGCCCCGTCACTGGATGAGACCAGACATCGTGACTACGCAACTAGGTCACCGCCGACAACTGGTGCACCAGGTAAATAATCTCATTGCAATTTTTTTTATTAATATTACCGAACTAGTTCAATGATATTTAAAAACTGACAATTAAAATTTAATATTATTTGTTTTTGTAGGCGATGCCCCGTCACTGATGAGACCAGACATCGTGACTACACAACTAGGTCAGTAGTGCGGGTCAAAAGGCACGAAACAGGAGCAGAGCATGATGATATTGATGATGTAATTAGGACCTTTAGAAATAGGAAGAAGAAAAAGAAAATTCGATAATGTAAAATATTGTATTATTATAAGACAAACGTTACCATACTTGGAAAAATTTTTGCGTTATATAAAAAACTCATTTATCATATTATTTTTATGTCAAGCATTAATTGCAATGTTTCCTTGCGTACTTTTTGTTGAATTGTTTTTTTATTAGTTATTGAATATTTTTTTTTATGCTCATGAAAGTAAAAAATGAAATATAGATTGGGTATTGGGAATTGAGAGTGATGTGAGGGGGGAGGGAGGGGCCATAAGAGCTTCCACCTTCACGTGGTTGGCCCTGTTTAGTAGAGAATAATTTATTGGAGCGATTTAATCTTGGAGCAAACCTCCCTCGATCCAGCGTAGCAACAAAAAAGTCACTGTTGACTTAGTTGCTACTCTTTCATATCGTGGGAGGCTTGTTCCAAGTTCATGTGACTCCAATAAATTGTTCTTGAAACGAAGAGGAGCTTATTCAGGTATGTTTTGACATTTTCAACATATGTTCTAACATTATCATAAGAATGCATCTTAGAGTAAAAATACTACATCAATTACTTGTATTTATTGTATAGATAATGATGGATTTTGATTGACTTGGCAGTGCAGGTACAAATCCTCTTGCATCATGAGAAATACAACTTGTCAACCAGGGTCATGTCCAAGATATTTTTGCTTGTGCGCTTGACCAGGTTCGTAATGTCAAATTTTGTAAGTTCCTTTACAGTTCATAATTCAATATTAAGCTTGTTCATGATTATTATCTAGGTTTTTTGTATGTGTTTTTTCATCTATTTGATTGTAAGCAACTCTGCATGTTTCCTGTTGTTCACTATGATTTCTCCCATTACCACTCCCAGTATGAATCCGACTTTATTGTTACATAGGTTAATTTATTGTTACTATGATTTCTCCATTTACAATTTCATAGGTTACATCATGTAAAGTTGTCAATCTCAGGTTGGTGATGAGCTTTAGTTCTCCAGATTTGGGGCTTTTCTGATATTTTCTCCCTCATGTCATTCCTGCATCACCTCGTTGTTTGAGCATGCCAATTTTCTACGACTTGTACCAATTGGCACATGTCAATCTCTGAGTGGTGCCACATTTCACCTATTTTCAGTGAGAGTTTAGGGTTTCTCTAACATAGCTTCAGAAATCCAATTCAGTGCCTGCTTGAATATCGTCGCATAATATTCATGGTTTGGATTGATGAGCATGTTATTAATGGTTGGTTGATTCATAAGAACCACCCATATAGTCATCTTGAGATATTTCAGAAGTTTTCTCGGGTTTCCTTTTTCACCGTTTCTAGTGGGTGGGATGGTGTGAGGTGATCCATCAATACTGGTGCTCTTGTAGTAGGGAATTTGTTTTTGGGGATATAAAGGAGCATTTGATGTAGATATCCCATTGGATGCATTCATAGATGGGCACGAGAGGTGAAGAATTTAAATTAAAAATATGCAACCTCTAGCATGGCAACCTGAAGGCCGCGAGAGACACTGGTTAAAGATTGTTTTGTGCTGGCCTTAATATAGTCGTGATTTCTTTCTATTATCTTAATGCAAATATATAGTCCGGTCTCATTAAAATGAGGATTGTGGTTGTATTTCTCTTTGGTCGTTTCTCTCTTAATGCTCCAGAAGTTGCCAAAAGTTGCGATAGTTGTTTAGTTTGCCTGTTACAACTTAAAAGTGGTTTTTAGCAATGGGAGTCATGTTTTTTAAGGTTCATACTAATATGAATATCTTGTAATTCTATATTCAGCATAAGAGAAGATGGCCTCTGCTTTGGGCAGTATGACAACAATTGCCACATCTACCTCATTGGGTAACAATGGAAAGGGGAAGAAGTTGGGTGCAATGTTTGATAATTATGGCAGACAATTGTCTTCTCTTTCAATTTTTTCACCCATTTCCTTTAATCGCTCATGTAGAAGAGGGACTCTGAGATTACGCGACAGAGAGAAGGTAGTTAATACAAGAGCTATGGAAAAGGATTTGTACTTCAACAAGGATGGCTCAGTGACAAAAAAATTGCAGGTCAGAGAAAAAATTATGTTTAAAGGAAGGTCACCTGCACGCGAAACTTCACTGCGGTGGATCTTTCCTTGTCCACTTATATTCGATTTTAATGTGTTATTTTAATTTTTCATGGAGGGTTGTTTTGGCATATGGTCTGGAATTCAATTGCACACTTATTGAAAGCATTGTCAATTTGTCTTGCAGGCGGTGTGAACAAACTTGCTGATCTTGTTGGAGTCACCCTTGGGGCAAAGGGAAAAATGTTGTCTTGGAGAGCAAGCATGGTTCTCTGAAAATAGTTAATGATGGTGTGACAGTAGCTAAGGAGGTAATTTGTAGATGTGTGCTCCGGTTTTCTTTTTAACGTTGTATTAGTTCCCCCTCTTAAATGTCTTAGATTTGGTAGGCATAATTTGAAAACTCAAAGGTGAAAGGAAACATATTTGTTACCCAGTGGTCTACTTGGCCTATGGACTAGCCACATTAGAGTAATGCATAAAGCTTCTCACAACAATAAAAGGAAAGGGTTATGGCTGAGTCAAATTTTATTGTTATTGACAGTGTAATGAAATGTATCTCAATGCTATGGTTTTGGCCTTTTTATTGGTTGAATTAGAGGACCCAGTTGAAAATATTGGGGCCAAGTTGTTAAGGCAAGCTTTGGCAAAGACAAATGATTTAGCTGGGGATGGAACCACAACATCTGTTGTTCTTGCACATGTTGGAATATTGAAAAATTCTAGATCAATGAATGGAGAATAAATCTCCCTTCTTTTAACACAGAGAAAATAAAAATTTCTTTGATAGGAGACAGAGTTTCAATACTTTGAAAAAAAACTTATATTCCCTTCAATAACTCAAAAAAAAACTATTACACTTCTTCCTCACTGAGAGGGATTACAAAATTATGACTGCTACAAAACGATGTGCATAAAACCAACTCACTGTCTGTTCAAAACAAACATACGCTGTCTCTAAAACACTCTACTGTGTTTTTCACTTTCACACTGCTGTGCATACACACTTAAAAAGTTACACTGAGTCTTTCACTTTTTACACACTGCTGTGTAATAAAACATTTACGTACTGTCTATAAAAAAAACTACCAAGCTTTTTTGTCCTTTTTATTTTTATATGTCGTAACATATCAAACATATTATAATAAACCCTATTTAAAAAAAAAAAATTAAAACTAAATTCTATGGCCCACCTTTCATTTCGCATATGATATATATATAACATATGTTTAAAACATATGTATATATTAAAGCATACATAAAATTAAATTATCAAAACATTAAAGAACCCTTTCCGTCGGACTTCAAAAGTCTGAATAGATTGAATTTCAAACCAAATTCGCGTTCCAAAATGGGATGCTGACGTCTGCCTAATTTGTAACACGAATTCTCAATCCAATGTGCCTTATAAAAAATTCGGGTCCGGTTTTCAGGTTTTCAGATTCCCTTCAATTTCATGCGATCCAATATTAATGCTCCACGTGTCCTCCTTTTGAATTTACAAAACTGGGGGGTAAATTTTTGTTTGTTTAATTTATGGTTGGTGAATTGCGTTAATGCTGGTTGTTGTGTTTAAATACAATCCTGTACAGAAATATGGCTGCGGCCGTCTACAAAAAAAACTTGCAGGAATTTTAAATGCTGAATTAAATTTCTAGATTATGTGGGAGTTCAAAGAGTGACATAATCCCTTCCCCGCAACTAATTTATAAGATAGTGGAAAGTATGGTGAGAGGAAAATGGTGGGATTTACAATCAACCATATTCACTTTGAAAACAATGGGGAATTAAGAGACCATTATACCTAACAAGTCCTTATAAATATTGAAGTCGAGGCACAAATACATGACAACAACCTTTATACGAGAATTATTTTATTTGAGTAAGGGAATAGTAGTTGTAACTTAAGGTTGCAACAATGGTTCCATAAAAAAATTACTTGTATCCGACTGCAGTAACTATGGATTAAAGTTGCAACAACTGTGGCTTGAGGTTGCAGAAGTTGTGACTTGGGGATGCAACATTTGTGACTTAGAATAAAACACATTACATACATACATACATATATATATATATATATATATATATATATATATATATTAAGAGATTATTATACCTGAAAAATACTTGTCAATATTGAAGTTGAGGCATCGATACACGGTAACAATCTTTATACGAGAATTATTTTATTTGAATAAGGGAACAATAGCTGTAACTTAAGGTTGTAACAACGGTTCCATAGAACATTTTCTTGTATCTATTTGCAGTAACTATGCGTTAAAGTTGCGCCAACTATGGCTTGAGGTTGTAGGAGTTGTGGCTTGGGGATACGATATCTGCGACTTAGAATAAAAAATATTATATATGAAAGAAAGTATATATATTAAGAGATCATTATACGTAACAAGTCCTTGTAAATATTGAAGTTTACGCATAGAGACACGACAACAACCTTTATACAAGAATTATTTTATTTGAGTAATGGAACAACAATAGTAACTTAAGGTTGCAACAATGGTTACATAAAACTATTTCTTGTATCTAGTTGTAGTAATTGGGTGTTAAAGTTACAGTAGCTATGCCTATGACTTAGAATAAAACAAATTATATATAAAATAATATATATATATATATATATATATATATATATATATATATATATATATATATATATAGAGAGAGAGAGAGAGAGAGAGAGAGAGAGAGAGATTAGAAAATATATTACAACAATATTTATTTAACTAGTATGTTAAAATAATAAAATTTACTCGGTCGCAGGTGTGGGGGCATCTGGAAAGGTATGGATACCAATCCATTTAGAATATACATGGCATCAACACCCAAATCCGTGATTAGTTTTTGAATATGGAAGATGAAAAACAAGAGATACATGCCTAAACAAATTAAGAAATGCTACTATTTTGATCACTCACACATTTACATATGCTATTGTCTATGCACCTTCTATTGGTGGACGATGTTATCCTATTTCTTGCAGGATATAGTAGATAGGACTAGTATGTGAAGACTCATTAGAGCTCTAAAATCATTTTGGGTTTCATTTGGAATATAAGTAAACCTACTCAAGTCTACCATCACTTTCAATGATTTGGAAGATATGTTAGAAAAAACAATCAACCAAGTGCACCCATTTCAAATACTTGGGATTTATGTTAATATTTAGTGACTATAGGTATGGAGATTGGTTCTTTCCATATCAAAAAGTGGGAAAAATAATCACAATATGGTTATCCTTGGGTGGCACATTAACCTTAGTAGTGTCCATACCAGGATATTGGCATTCCCTAGCTTATATTCTTGTTGGTATCTTGGGAAATATTAGAAAAAATTCTTTCATTTTATTTAGAAGGAAAGGAAAATCAAAGGAGGCATCCATATAGTAAAATGGAAATGGATTTCCAAGCCAAAAATCACATGATTCGTTGGATACTAAAGAATATTCATCATTTTTGGAAAGCATTATTTTCCAAGAGTCTTTGGAGAATCATAAAACATTTAGGCTTGTAGCAGGATGTAATAAAATCAAAGTAAATAGGCAAAATTTCATATAAGGATAAATTTTACAAAAGTTCCAACAGTTCTTCCCACCATTTATCTTTTGGTTTTCTGGTCCGTTGATTTTTTCTCAATGTTTCATCAGCCTCAGTATATCTGAAGAAGGTAGGCTGAATTGGAAACAAATGCTTTACTTCATGCTCAATATAAAATAAATTTTCCAATCTGTCATGAAGATTTTTTCCTGTTGGCAATGCTGCTTCTGATGTACTGGTTGAAGAATTGGCCTGATTGTCAGCATACTTGTCCAATTTTTCAACATAGTTTTCAAGGTCCATTAGTTTATCCTCTGAAACTATAGGACTGAGCAATCCTTTTTTCAACAAAATATCAAATCTTTCTATGAAGGCAATGATTTCTTCTTGCATATCTGAGCACCTTCGTTCTAGATTCTGCATAAGGGTTCTCTTAGTAAAAACTATTTTTATTTCCAAAATTGCTCTGGTCCTGTCCTGAATGCCAAGTTCTGCAAGTTGGTGTTTGGTTTGAGTGTTTAGAAACTGTATGAGTTGATTGGCTTCCTCAGGCCTATCTCCCAATTCTTCTCTCGTACTTTGAACTTCTTCTATAGCCAATTTGACTAAATCATTCTGTTCATACATAATCTAAATTGAAGACCAGACATCCTTTATTGATTGGATAATGTTGTCCCAAAGAATTTCATTTATTTCCTTTAAAGGTTTCTCCAATGTGAGATCCTTTTCCAATGCTTTAACCAAATTTTCTAATCTTTTGACCTCTCTTGTTTTATCAGCAACACTCATTTTTGAGAGATCATATCTTTGTTCTAAATTAATAAGCTGTAACTTTGTGTGCTGGAGTTCTGTTACTTGAAGTTTCAATTCATTCATTGAATTTATTAATTCTTCAGAACTCAAATTGGAAGTATTTACCTGTGATAGCTCTGTTGGCTGACCTATTGTGGATGTACCTATACCTATAATTGCCTCTGTTTTTGATGCTGGAATAGTAGACTGCTTGTTCTTTAATACCTGTTCAAGCTCTTTTTCTGTTTCATTTAGTTGCTCATTCAGTTTCAAAAGCAAGTCCATCATTTCTTCTTCAGAATTTTTCTTTATCATCTCTTCAGTTTGTGGATGTCTTAAAGCTGGCAATTTCAACTGCTTTCTCAAAGCTGCAATATCATCATCTTTTTTCTTGATTAGGGCCTCTATACCTTTGACATCTTTAGGATTGTGACCTAATCCAATGATTATTTCCTCCAATGTCTTTATCCTGTTGTCTTTGGCCTGAGAAGAGGATTTTTCAAGCTGCAATTGTGCATTAGTGTTCTCCAAAGAATCCTGCAACTTCTGAGTTGCCATTGCTTTATCGGTCAGAGTAGAATAGATCATTTCACCAGTCTGCTTATGTAACTCAATCTGATCTAAAAGATGAATATCCTTTGCTAAGACTTCAAAATTTGTTCTAATATAATCTGCAGCTGTTTGAGGCTGCTGCACTTTTGGTTTGAAGTGACTCATTATCATTTTGCCTTGTTGAATGTCATAAGATGACATCAATCTTTCTTGATTCTTAGGAGCCATCTTCAAATACTGATTGTAAACCTGGAGTCTTAGTGGATCATTCCTGGCTTTTATATTGATAAAGGTTTTCTTTATATCTCCTACATCTTTAACTGGTGGTTTGAAAGAAGATATTTCAACACTCTGTTGCTTTTGCAGCTCTTTTCTCTGTAAAGTAGTGGATGCCCCACTGACTGTACCTGTTTGTTGACTATCCAAATCTTCTCTTTGGCTATCAGGAATTTCCTGAACAAAATCTACTTCTGGAAGAGGATTTAATTTTTGTCTTTTAGCATGAGGCTGTTCTGAAGATCCACCAACAGGGGTAGCAACTTCAGCATCTCTCTTCTTTCCTTTTTCTATATTGATAGGAGTTTGTAAAATTGAAATTTCTAGCTCATTGATCTGAATAGGAGGAATTTGTACTTGACCCTGTTCTTTAGAAGTCTCAGGTTTCTCTGTCATTGTGAATTTTTCAAATACTTGCATTTCAGGCTCCTTTTCTTTTCCTTTAGATTGTATTGTGGCCAATGCACTGATCTCCTGTAAATTTTTCTAAGAAGTCCCTGCAGAAGAAGGACCAATACCTGGTATCTGCACCTTTCCAAAAGAGTCTAGGTCAAGTATTTTCTCAAGGTATTTCATTACATTTTCAACATTGACCCGCTCACTATCCTGTTCTACCAATGTTCCTTCCATCCATTCATCCATATTGGCATATTGTTCAATTTATGGAATTTTGTGATGAATGTATGGTGATAGTTTATTTTTCATTCTTCTATCACAGATAAAGCTATTTGGGTCATAAGGCACCCAGTAAAAACTTTTTTGTAATCTGAGATATTCTTCTAAGATTCTTTCTGCTTCCTTTCTAGCATCTCTAGAGTTTCAAACAAAGGGACCTATTTGACTTTTGATCCTGAGTTGAGCCTTTTTCTTTGCATTGCAGAAATGAACTATATCTCAGTTAATCATCTGCCTGAAATACTCTAGTGCAGAGAGTCTCATGGGGACATAATTGGGCAAATTGAATGGGCACAATTCACATCCATATATTCTGATCTCAGTGTGATTTTGATACAACTACCAGTCACCTACCCTATATTGTTTTGAGAGCTGTAGAATTTTCTTGATTTCATTATTGACTCTAGGAGGGGAAACTCCTGTTAACAAAGTGGTTACAGGGTGTACAAATAGGTCAATAAACTCATTATAGGAGTAAGGAGAATCAGAGGAATTATGGGTGATGGCAGACCAAAATATCACAGACCTAGGATTTACTTTGGCATCAAGTTTCTGAACATGGAAAGGGAAACTTTCTGATTGGTAATAAATCATGAGATGATATATAACAGAAGAATATTTGAACACTTTTTCATTCTCAAATCTCATGAACTAATCATGGATTTTATCAGCAATGTAGGATGCAAAATCATACTTGACAGCAGGGGACTATCCAGGGGTAAATATAGACAACAATACTAGGGTTAATTGATCAACATATTCACTAGTATTGAAACCCATGATAAAGGATATCATATTTAGAATAAGCCTGCCCAGATCAATGAAAAAAATATAACCATAGGGGGGAGGGCCTTTGGGCTAATGCTCTGGTAACATGAAGGTTTGACAAATGCGATTTAACTCTTCATGGGACAAATTGGCAAAATTTTCAAGTAATTCTCCCATGGACAGGGGAGTGAGGGCTTGACTAGGTTGAAATTGCAGCATTTCATTTATTGACTGAGTAGTGATTGGGAAAAGGATGTTCTGACTCAGGGACAAAACTGCTCTTTGATTGGGGTCATAGTTTGCATGGCAGTAATGAATTAACTCAGGAAAAATTTGGACTGAGGGGAGAAGATACATGGGGAGATTGGATTCCCATAATCCAATAATATCAGAACCGTTTATAAAGTTATCTCTGCAGCGGCAAAAGGTTCGAAGAGGATTATCACTAAGAACGAGGTCTTTAATTTGAAAATATCTATCTGCTAGGGGCAGATAGTCTAAATCTCTATGAGGGGCATTCAAAGGTGCGACGTTCAGAGCCACTGGAACCTCCATTTTTGGTTCTTGTGGATTCAGAAATGAATTTCGGGTTTTTGTGAAGAACAAACACAATTACAAGTTTTGGGAATGCAATTTACAATTCTGGGGATTGAATAAGACCAAATTGAACTCTGTTTCTGTCTTTCGTGCGGAATTTAAAACAAAAGCTAGGATTTCACAGAGTTTTAACGGGAATTGGGGTAAATACGTGTTTTTTGGGAGATGAACAGTGATTAAATAGGTACAGGCTATGGCGTACGAACTCTGGATTACTGGTATGCAATTGTCTTCAGCAAAATACAGTTGATGGCGCTTGACAGTTTGTTTTTGAAATTCTCTGCATGAGACTTTGGTCGTTCACAGAATAATGAAAATGACGCGGGCAAAATTGTTTTATTCACAAAGTCGAAAGGGTGACGGGGTTTTATTTATTTATTTAATGGATGATGTCAGCAGGTACGGAGGATGAGTCACGGGAGGCAAGCGGTAAGCGGTTTCCATCGCACCGCTTTTGGGGAAAAGTGGTTTTGGGCGGAGGGCGAGTGATTCCATAGAATGATTGACGTGTGGCATGGCACTATTTGAAAACCGCCGGGCCATCGCGTGTTATTTTTCGGACGCAGATGGCTAGCGATATCATTAATAACCGTTGATCTTAGATGGGTTGATCGAACGGCGATGGGGACGTGGAAGTGACGGGGATTTAATATGGAGGGCTCGACGCAATTAAACGTTAACTAATCTCATCAGGGGGAATTTGATTGGCGGAGTTAACTATGTTGGGAAATATACTGAGAGGGGGGGGTAACCAAGATCTTGATCTATCAATCAAATTTTTACTTTTATTTTTCTCAAAAACCCATATGCTACTTTACAAAACAAAACTAGCGTATATACGCGGTTATCCTTAAGGAAACTCGCGTATGCTCAGATCTCTTAATATGCAGATAATTCTTATCTCTGATTATTGCATCATTCATTCATTAGATGTTTAGTAAGCAGTAGATATGTGCAGTAGGAACATAATAAATCAACACACATAAGTATCACATATGAACACCAGGATTTTAGGTGGAAACCCAATTCGGGAGAAAACCACCGCTGCCGTCGTCTCAGTCTTCAATATTTATTATAAAGAAAAAATATTACAACAATGTACTGGCGCAGACTCATACCAGCATGCAGACACCCACCTGCAGAAGGCTACAACCTTCTCTCGTTTACCATCCTCTCCTGGAAGGGAGCTACAAACCCCTGCTCTCGTTTACCAGCCTCTCCTGGAAGGGAGCAACTACCCCCTGCTCTCGTTTAGTAGCTATTACTGGAAGGGAGCTACTACCCCCTTACTGAAGGCTTCGACCCTCAACACCACTGCATACCACGTTTCATCAATTTTCAAACCGGATCAAACCTCTTCAACACAACCCTTCACTTATCAACAATCATACTTTACCCATTGCTTCCAACATAACAGTGAAAACACTGTAACCAGAATATCAGAGATAACCCAGACTTCAGAATAGATATGCAGAATCACATTCAACCTTGAGCAACTATAAGTTCAGATACCATATGCGCCTTTAGTTAAACAGATCCACGCATACACGCGTTTCACTTAAATGAACTCATGATACATCTCGTGTACGCGAATAACTTCCAATCGCCCATACACGCCTTTGTTTAAACAGATCCACGTATATACGCACTTTTCACGAAATGAACCTGCGTATAGATCTATAAAAGATAAACTTTTCAGAACAGACCAGATCTTTGAACTTACCCAGATTTCTTCAATTTCTTCAACAGATTTGCGCCAGGTATTCATTACTTCTTTTCAGATCATTCTAGAGATTCATTATTTCCAGATCTAGAGATTTTGGACCTTCATCATATTCATAGGTGCATCATAGATTCAGATCTATCAATTAAGAATAGAGTTCAACCATACAGATAAACTTCAGAGTGAAGTATTCATTAAAGCCCAGACACTTGCACACCCTTGCACAATGATATTCTTCTCCTTATATACATTTATCCTTTGTCAATACCATCAGCCAAAACCACACCACTTCCGATGGTATTCCTGGACGGGATAAAATAGGTAATCCAGCACTCAATACAATGGGTCAATACCATGGTAAGTCCCCCTGGTTTTATGAATTATGAGCGCAATAGGGCATACGTGACTTGGCACGTTTTTTTCCGCGTACATACGCTACTTTGCCTCAACAAACCCACGTATGCCTTCTGACATACCTTGTTCAACATTATTCTGGCACTTTCTGAATTTCTTTCTTCTGCTACTTCTGAACTGATCTGTAGATATATCATATTTACATTATTTTCATCAAGGACAACTTCATCAAGCAGGTTCCATCAAAGTCAATACATTGTGTCACATTGCCAACAATCTCCTCCTTAATTCATCAAGTAGGTTTCCATCAAGGACAACGTCATCAAGTATGATTCCATTAAGTACAATAGGTTTCCATCAAGAACAACTTCATCAAATAGGTTGCCATCAACTTTATCAAGTAGGTTGCCATCAAGGACAACACTCTTCATCATATTGCCAACAATCTCCCCCTTTGGACTTGATGGCAACCATGATGGTGTTTGATCATTACAACAGATAGATTCATTGATAATAACCGTTATGCAAACATATGCAAACACCATGATACTCTCCCTCTATTCAAACACCATGTTACTCTCCCCCTTTGACATCAAGGGAAAAGGGCGGATCAAAAACCAAGACAAGGTTTTTCTTCCCTTATATAAAGAAGAGCTCTGTAGATCTGATGTGCACTGAAGGTACCTTGCTCCCCCTGAATCCATGCTGAATCTTCAAACGAATTTTTCAATGACTCTATGACCTTTCCTACCACCAAGGACTCAAACTTACATCAATGATCCAGCTAAGTGGATTTACATATGAGACTCAAATACCCAACCAAGTGGGTTTACACCTTTTGACTCAACTACCCAACCAAGTGGGTTTACAAATTTGAAGAATCCCTTTACATGACAGAAAATTACAATTTACATCATAGGTCATAGACTTTTCATCAAATTACAAATATGAAATTTTATAACCAATACCAATACCAGAAGACCTTAAGAGAGAGATCATATTTCAGAACCATCATAATGCCAACAATGCATTACATTCAGCAAGGCTAATGCTCCCCCTGAAGCTGTGCATCCTTTCCATATGACCAAAACTTCTTCTTAGCTTGTGCAGCCTGAACACTTTCAACAGCAAGAACATCAAGGCATCTTCACCCAATAACAGAGAATGAAACAGAAATATAAGAGCTGAAATGCCACCAGAGACACCAACTAGCATCAGAGAAATCAAACACCATCAGAGACACCAACTAGCATAAGAGAAACCAAACAGCACCACAGCTTGTGCTGAAGAAATGATGACCCAGAAAAATTGTCAGCAACCACCCATACGCAGTTTTCTTTGTATGAACTCGCGTATATACGTGACTGTCTTTCAGGAAACCCGCGTATCCAATTTAATCTTCTGAATTTAGGTAGTTCTGATTTTCTGCACAGCAGAGACTACTCCCAGCTTCTGTCTGAGATATTCGAATACTTCCCTGGGCAGAGGTTTGGTAAAGATATCAGCAACTTGTTCTTTGGAGGGAACATACTCCAACTTCACCTTTTGTTCAAGCACTTGTTCTCGTAAGAAGTGACACTTGATGGGAATGTGCTTGGTTTTGGAATGCATAACAGGATTCTTTGAGATACTGATGGTGCTTGTATTATCACACATAATGGAGATAGGAGGTGAACATTTGATTTGAAAGTCTTGTAAAGTTTGCATCATCCAAAGAAGTTGAGTGCAACATGATGCGACAGCTACATATTCTGCTTCTGCTGTAGATAAAGCAATAGAGTTTTGCTTCTTGCTGAACCAAGATACCAACCGGGGCCCCATATAGAATGCACCACCACTAGTGCTTTTCCGATCATCAACATTTCCAGCCCAATCTGCATCAGTGTAAGCATGAAGAGTAAGATCATCATTCTTTGGATACCATAGTCCAAAGTCTTGAGTTCCTTGTAGATATTTGAATATTCTTTTGATAGCCTGAAGGTGAGACTCTTTTAGATTAGCTTGGAATCGTCCAACAATCCCAACTGCATGCATAATGTCTGTTCTATTCCTAGTGAGATAAAGTAGGCTTCCTATCATAGATCTGTATTCTGGTTGATTCATCGTGGGAGAATCATCATGAGAACTGAGATTACATCCGGTTATCATTGGTGTACTTACAGGTTTGCACTCTTCCATGCCATACTTCTTCAGAATTTGCTTAAGGTATTTTTCTTGTGATAAGAATATACCATCCGCAGTTTGATGCACTTGCAAGCCAAGAAAGAATGTTAGTTCCCCAAGTAAAGACATTTCAAATTCTTGCTGCATGACAGAAGCAAATTTCTGACTCATAGATTCTTCATTACTTCCAAAAATGATATCATCAACATATACCACCACAATCAATAGTTTATCATTTTCAATTTTTGTGTATAAATTGCTATCAGCAGACCCCTTTGAAAATCCTTGTTGATGAAGATATTTGTCAAGACGATAATATCATGCCCTTGGAGCTTGTTTGAGACCATATAGAGCCTTTTTAAGTCTACAAACAAGATTTTTATCATTTCCCAAAATGAATCCTTCTGGTTGTTCTATATAAACTTCTTCTTCTAGATCACCATTGAGAAAAGCAGATTTAACATCCATTTGATAAACTTTGATTTGTTGGAAGCTTGAAAAAGCAAGAAACATTTTTATGGCTTTAAGTCTAGCTACAGGAACAAAAGTTTCTTCAAAGTATATACCTTCTTGTTGAGCATACCGCTTGCAAACAAGTCTAGCTTTATTTCTTATAACATCCCCATTCTCATTTAACTTGTTTTTGAATATCCATTTAGTTCCAATGACATTTTTGTCATGAGGTCTTGGTACTAATTCCCAAGTGTGATACTTTTCAATTTGATCAAGCTCTTCATTCATGTCTTGAATCCAACATTCATCTTTGCTAGCTTGATTGACATTGTGTGGTTCAATAGTGGATAGAAATGCCAGATAGCTAGAAAATCCCACAAGAGTCCTTCTTGTTTGTACACCTGATCCCTTATCTCCCAAAATTTGAGATTCTGGATGATTCTTTTGAACATATCTGGATGGAGCTTTTTCAGATAAATCATCTTCAGGTTCTTCGTTGGGTTCACTATCTATATCATTGCTATTTGATGTAGAAGGACATAAGTCACCATCGTTTTCATTTGAAGTTTGTTTTTCTTCTTTTGGGGCTGCAGGAGACTCATCAATAACAACATCAATACATTCAACAATCTTCCGAAGTCTTTTATTGTAACATTTATATGCTCTACTCCTAGAGGAGTACCCAAGAAGTATACCTTCATATGCTCTAGGTTCAAACTTGCCAAGTTTTTCATCATTATTTTTTATAAAGCATTTTCTTCCAAAAACTCTAAAATGCTTCACAGTGGGAGGATTACCATACCAGAGTTCATATGGCGTTTTATCACTATTTACATGAACATGTGCCTTGTTAAGAATAATTACCGCTGTACGTGCTGCTTCACCCCAAAATGTGTCAGGTGTTATGGAATCATCAAGCATAGCTCTAGCCATTTGTTGAATTGTTCTATTCATTCTTTCTGCTACGCCATTTTGTTGCGGAGTGCCAACTACAGAAAACTGTCTTTTTATGCCATGTTGTTCACAAAATTCAAGGAATTCATCTAATGTATATTCTCCTCCTCGATCATATCTAAGACACTTGATTTTTAGATCTAATTCATTTTCAACTAGTGCTTTGAAGATCTGAAATTTCTCAAACGCTTCATCTTTGTGTTTAATCAACCCAATCCAACACATTCTAGAGAAATCATCAATAAATAAGATATAATATTCTTCACCACGTGGTGACTTTTTCCTCATAGGTCCACATATGTCAGTATGAATAAGTTCAAGAGGCTTACTTGAAGATCCTTCCTTGGCATTAAATTGCACTCTGGTTTGCTTACCGAATTGACAGGATTTGCATATGATACTTTCAGGTAGAGTAATATTGGGAAGACCACGAACAACATTAAGTCTGCTTGATTTGTTGATTTGAGAGAAGCTTAGATGCCCCAAACTTCTATGCCATAGCCAGTTTTCTGAAGATTTACTCAAGTAACATTGTTCTTTGCAATTCTTCAATACATATAGGTTGCTTGGAGTTCTTTTTCCTTTTATAATTGTTTTACCTGTATCAAGATCACGAACCACACATTCTTTTGAACTAAAGACAACTTCAGTTCCTTGATCACACATTTGACTTACACTTAACAGGTTATGCCTTAATCCATCCACATACATGACATCATTAGCCTTCACCTTTTCTTTAAGAAACACAGACCCTTTTCCTTTAATTACAGCAAGAGTATCATTTCCAAAAGTAACTTTATTTTCCTTTTCAAGAGCACTATATGCACGAAGTTTGTTTTTGTCACCTGTCATGTGTCTTGAGCATCTGCTATCAATGTACCATTGATTTTCTTCTCCTTCTGCAAATAATGCTATGCCACAATTTTCAACTTGTAATTCCTTTTTTTTCCATACTTTGGAGTTTGAAGGAAGATGCTCTTTTGTTTTAACGTTGCTCCTGCATTCAGATTCTTCATGGCCAAAGTTATTTCAATAAGAACATTCAACTTCATTTAGAAGAGGAGAGAAGTTGTTATAGGTATTCTTCTTTGTTTCAATATCAATCCTTTTCTTTCTTGCTTCTCTTGTCATGATGGTTTTATATGCAACACATTGAGCAGCTTTATGGCCAAAATTGTGACATGAGAAACATTGTCCATTGAAGAAGAAATTTCTGCGATCATGAAATCTTCTACTTAAATTTAACTGTTGATTGGTGTTTCTTTGAAAGAAATTCATGTTAGTGTTCTTTGAATTGAGATGATCATGTTTTACCTATAAAGATTCTTTATTCCCTTGCTGAGTGGCAGAATGTTGTAGACCAGCTGTAGCTGCTTGTAGATAATTTGGTGCTGAAGCCTGAGAAGATTCTCCGGTATATCCAAGACCTGTCTTTATAAGAGGAGAACGTTGTACCTTGATAATCTCATCTAAGGTTTCTGATCCTTTAGCAAATCTAAGATTCGGAGTTTTTACTTTCTCAAGTTCTTTTCTTAGACTTACCACTTCACATTCTAATTTCTCCTTGTTTTTCTTGTCTTCTTCAATCTGATTTTTCAGCGTCTCTATGATTATTTTACTTTCTTCTAAGAATATTTTGAGTTGATTGTTTTTATCAAGAAAATCATTATCCTCTAGATCATCCACAAAAGTATCATTTTCTTCTCTAGATTCTTTTTCAAATGCCATTAGAAGTATAAGATCTTGTTCACATTCTTCCTCACTATCAGATACCCCATCACTGTCTTCATGAGTATAGTAACTTCTTCTAGTGCTAGATTGGTTCTTATTCCTTCTTGCTACTTCCTTTCCTTTTGCAGGTGTTTCTTTGTAAGGACACTTAGCAGCATAGTGACCAACTCTTCCACAATCAAAACATTTGAAAGGAAGCTTACCTCTAAACCGTCCTGTACCAAGTTGAAGTTTCTTTACAAAGTTTGCCTCATCTTCTTCTGAAATATATCCTGATCCTTTTGCTTCTTGTACTTCTTTCCCTTTTGTAGAAGCTCTAAAAACAGCTTCTTTGACTTCAGATGGTTCTCCTCTTCTCATTTCATATGCAGTTAGTATGCCATGAAGTTGCACCACAGTAAGATTTTGAAGATCCTGTTTTTCTTCAAGAGCAGAAACTTTTGACTCAAATTTTGCCATTAGCGATCTTAAAATTTTCTCAACCAAAGTAGATTCGGTTATTGTTTCTCCCAGATTTCTCATACGATTCACAACATCATCAAGACGTAAAAAGAAACTGGCAATATTCTCATCACTATGCATTCTTAAATTTTCATATTCAATTCTGAGAGTTTGAAGTTTTGCACTTTTTACCTTTGCATCACCTTCATAACTTAGAATGATTTTGTCCCATATCTCCTTTGTTGTATTCAGCTGCATAACTTTGACAAATTCAGATTCAGTTGGACTTCCCGTTAGAGCATTGACGACCTTTGCATTTGTTTCATAATTCTTCTTTTCAGTTGGATCTGTTGGTATTGCAGCTGGATATTGATATCCTTGTTCAACAATGGCCCATACATCTTCTCCCATAGACTGAAGATAAGATCTCATTCTTATTTTCCAGAAGATTAAATTGCTTCCATTAAAGAGCGGAGGCTTGATAGATGCTACTCCATCTTGATTGCTCATCTTGCCTGATCTTCCTTCTAGCGACTAAGTTTTTTCAAAAGGACCTGCTCCGATACCAATTGTTGGGAAAGATACTGAGAGGTGGGGGTGAATCAGTATCTTGATCTATCAATCAAATTTTTAATTTTCTTTTTTCTCAAAAACCCATACGCTACTTTACATAACAAAACTAGCGTATATACGCGGTTATCCTTAAGGAAAATCGCATATGCTCAGATCTCTTAATATGCAGATAATTCTTATCTATGATTATTGCATCATTCATTCATTAGATGTTTAGTAAGAAGTAGATATGTGTAGTAGGAATAGAATAAATCAACACACATAAGTATCACATATGAACACCAGGATTTTAGGTGGAAACCCAATTCGGGGGAAAACCACCGTTGCCGTCATCTCAGTCTTCAATATTTATTATAAAGAAAACATATTACTACAATGTACTGGCGCATACTCATACCAGCACGTAGGCACCCACCTGCAGAAGGCTACAACCTTCTCTCGTTTACCAGCCTCTCCTGGAAGGGAGCTACAACCCCCTGCTCTCGTTTACCAGCCTCTCCTGGAAGGGAGCAACTACCCCCTGCTCTCGTTTACCAGCTATTACTGGAAGGGAGCTACTACCCCCTTACTGAAGGCTTCGACCCTCAGCACCACTGCAGACCACGTTTCATCAATTTTCAAACTGGATCAAACCGCTTCAACACAACCCTTCACTTATCAACAATCATACTTTGCCCATTGCTTTCAACAGAATAGTGAAACCACTGTAACCATAATATCAAAGATCACCCAGACTTCAGAATAGATATGCAGAATCACATTCAACCTTGAGCAACTATAAGTCCAGATACCATACGCGCCTTTAGTTAAACAGATCCGCGTATACACGCGCTTTTCACGAAATGAACCCGCGTATACATCTGTGCATTTTTCAGAATAACTCTAACTGCCCATACGCGCCTTTGTTTAAACAGATCCGCGTATATACACGCTTTTCACGAAATGAACCTGCGTATAGATCTATAAAAGATAAACTTTGCAGAACATACCAGATCTATGAACTTACCCATATTTCTTCAATTTCTTCAACAGATTTGTGCCAGGTTTTCATTACTTCTTTTCAGATCATCTTCGAGATTCATCATTTCCAGATCTAGAGATTTTGGACCTTCATCATATTCATAGGTGCATCATAGATTCAGATCTATCAATTGAGAACAGAGTTCAACCATAAAGATAAACTTCAGAGTGAAGTATTCATTAAAGCCCAGACACTTGCACACCTTGCACAATGATCTTCTTCTCCTTATATACATTTAGCCTTTGTCAATACCATGAGCCAAAACCACACCACTTCCGATGGTATTCCTGGATGGGATCAAATAGGTAATCCAACGCTCAATACAATGGGTCAATACCATGGTAATTCCCCCTGGTTTTATGAATTAAGAGCGCAATATGGAATACATGACTTGGCACGTACTTTTCCACGTACATACACTACTTCGCCTCAATAAACCCGCGTATGCCTTCTGACATACCTTGTTCAACATTATTCTGGAACTTTCTGAATTTATTTCTTCTGCTACTTCTGAACTGATCTATAGATATATCAGATTTACAATGTTTTCATCAAGGACAACTTCATCAAGCAGGTTCCATCAAAGTCAATACATTGTGTCACATTGCCAACAATCTCCTCCTTAATTCATCAAGTAGGTTTCCATCAAGGACAACATCATCAAGTATGATTCCATTAAGTACAATAGGTTTCCATCAAGAACAACTTCATCAAATAGGTTTCCATCAACTTTATCAAGTAGGTTTCCATCAAGGACAACACTCTTCATCATAATTCCAACAAACTAATCGTGAGGATTAATCAATTTGTTTATAAAAATGCAGTAAAGTGATCGGGAAATGATTTAACCAAGGTTAGCGGCTAAGGGAGGTATTGGGGATTTTACAAAGGGTTTATAGTTTTAACCTTGGGAAAGGGAGTCGGGGGATTAAAATACACAGGGGAAGAATTATTTTTGTATTAAAACACGTAATAAAACATGTTTTAATTATTTTTTCAATATACTTTTATTATATGATAATTAAATCAGATTAATCTAATTACCATAGGGGGCGGAATTTAATATTACGATATATTTAGCCAAAGGGGGCATAAATTGGGTTTTTTATTTAAACATGTGGGAATAAATAACTTTGGCTAAAATTTATTAATGGGTTTTTGGGGATATTAAATAAAAAGGAGTTATATGTAATAGGAGAAGGTTATTTTTGTAAGGATTTAATACATAAAATCAATGTTAATATGACAAGGGGACAATGTAAACTCAAAATACATTAATATAACTAAGAAAGTGAAGATTTAAAAGCAAATTGCATTATAATCACTTCATCACTTAGACTTGGAATAAAATGTGATTTTGAGGGTTTTTTATGAAATAATGCATAATTTTCCTAAGTAAAATGGGATTTTACTTAGGAAAAGATGTTTTGAAATGAGTGAATGTTATGAAGAATGACTTCAAGTACTTAGGCTTTTCCAATTATTGGGCCGAGGGTCCAGTCCCTCCAAAAGTCAAGGAAATGCCTTGAGCCCTTCTAATTTTCAAATACCTTAGTACTTAGGGGAAATTAGTGAAATATTTAGGGGAAGATGAGAAGGGAAGTTAATAACTTTGACTTTTCTTTGCTTTGAATTTCTTCCAGTATAGTGTCTGCCTTTTCACTTTGTGATGAAAGTAAATATTAACACATTTAGAGTCATTGTCCATCACATGCAATTCTGCAACATCATCTACCTACCCTACCTACTTTACTCTATCATTTTTTCTTCTTTATTAGGGTGCACTTAGACTGGCAAACCCTTATCACACTTTCTTTTCTTTTACATGTAGAAATCTATCTAAGTCTAACCTTATTACATCCAAGGGCTCAGATTAAGCTATTGAGCTCATTTTATTTACTCTACCTATCTACTTATCTGCCAAGATTAAACAGTTTGGTCAGATTTTATTCTCTATCTCTAAAACATGAAATTGAAAGATGAAATAGCCAAGCTTAAACTATTTGACTATTCATAAATTGTGGCATAGGATACAAGTTGCACACAATTTTATTTATTACATAAGAGCAAAAAGTAGTGGCATTTAGAATTGCACACTTTCCTTGGCCTTTCTTTTGGTGGGGTTCATTTTCTTTTACTTTTTTTGCCATTTTTATTCTTTTTACCCTTTGATTTTTCTTTTAGGGTATACCCTCTTTACATTTTTTTAATTTTTTTGATTTTTTGATAATATGGAAAACCTTTGCAACAAGAAAAGGTATGAACATATTACATATCCCATCAAGTCAATCATGAAATATGACACCTATTGGTATAGGAGTCTAACACTGGCTCCACTTGGGGATGGCTTTTCCTGGTGAAAAGTCAAGAACAACAAGTCAGTTGTCCTCATCCATTGACCTTGGTGAACCTGTAAATGTCTTCTGTCTTCTGCAAACTGAAATCTGATCTGAAACTAAAACAACACACAAAATTTTTCAAACCAACTTAATGAAAAACTAGCTGAAAATTGAAAACTAAAAAAAAATGCTCAAAATTCTGAGCTTATTGGCACTCATCTACCTACTCAATCTACTAAAAATCTTATTGAATCAAGTAATACAAAAATTCCAATGAAGCCAATCAAGTAGTTGTAACAATAAATGGATAACTTGATTGCTTGTGATCAAAATTGGAAGTATATTATGATCATGTGCCTTTATAATAAATGATATGATGTGTAAAGGCCACTTTTGATGTATTTGATTCTTATAGAGAAAACATGTTTGCAGATTTGGGCTAAAAATATTCTCCATATAATCTGATATAGGATCAATAAAAGTATGATGTATGTTATTTACTTCTAGGCCTTCAATGACTGGTTGCTCAGTTGTATTATGAATATTAAGCCTTGAAACTATTTCTTCTGTCTTGTGTTTGAAAGAATAATCATCCTCAATATGCAAGTCAAAAGATAGTACAATTTCCTCTTGCTTAGGAGAAGGAAGATTTTCAAAGAATTCTTTAGGATTTCGGAAATTGTATGACTGAATTTGAGAGTGCAAAATTTTAATTTCATTTTCATAATTTTCAGAAATTATCTCAAGAACACATATTTTCAGTTTGGGAGAATATTTTCTTGATTTCAAAATAAGAAATAAAGCTCTTAAAAAATTCTCATCAAGCTAAAGTTCTAATATCTCATCCCTCAAAATAGCTAGTGATTGTTTTGTGAAATTATCATAATTATCATCATACTGGTCATGTAAGTCTAAAAAATCTTCTAAGAACCTTGATTTTCTTAGGAATAGGTAATTTTGTAATAGCTTGCATCTTTTGAGGCTCCAACTTCACTCCTTCCTTTAAAACAATATGAACCAAATACTCGAATTCTTATTTCCCAAAAGAACATTTGGATATTTTACATAAAAATGATTGTTCTCAATAATTTATATAAATTTTCCACATGTTTACTAGTGTGGTATTCCCATGATTTATTATAAATATGTGTATTATCAAAGAAAACCAACACAAATTTTATAAGATGGGATCAAACAAAATTGTTCTTAAGTCGAGCCCGTCGGACTTCAAACAACGATAAACCATAATTCAAACCAAATTCGTGTTCCAAAATAGCTTGCTGACGTCCCAAACGGAGGAAGAATGCACCTGTCCGGCGGGTCTGAGCTTGGAAAAAGCCGGCCAGCATTCGGGCCTTCAGGAGGGGAGCCGTGGAATGAATGTGGAGGTAGCACCTAGCGATCCTGGACCTTCTGAAGGATGGTGCCGAATCGTCGAGGAGCCGGAGGAGTAGTTTGGTTAATTTGTTTTTCTTGCTTCGCGGCCCACTTAATTGGGCTGCTTTTAGATTATTTTACTGTGCTGGACCTTTGTAATATTTTTGAATTCTGTAAATTAAACGTTCAAGACTGGTTTCCCCGTATGAGGGCAGTCTTCTTAATTTTTTGATTTTTTGATGACAAATTTTCCATGAGTCTGGGCAATGATTTTGAATTCGGTGTAATTTTATTCCCACTGTTAATAGATTAACTTTACTTAGAAAAAAAATGTTGCCCTGTTTCTATTTTAAACCTGTTTTTTGAGATACAGAGCCATGTTTATATGGTCTACGTATTATACTCTTTCTCTGTATATCTAGTATAGGAACATTTTTGCTATGAATAGGGTGGATGTTGTAGCGGGCTACTAATGGAAACAAGCGAGCCTGAACCTTACATCTCGGATGCAACAGATGGTTACCAATTTTGGAGTCAAGCGAGCCTAGGTTTCTGGAGATGGTTATCACACTCCTCACATGATTAGCGTTTTTCTCTGTTCAAGGATTTTGGGTACTTTAATTTTTATTTGGAACAATGGACGTCGGTACTCTATCTGTTGCTTTACTATTCTACATACTGCTATTTCACTTTCTTATAGATGCCTCGGCCATATTTGGATGCTTTCTCAGATTGTCGATAATCTCCATGTGGACCGTTACTGGGTTTTATATCATGTCCCTGTATGTGACATGGGGTATTTTTCTATCATTGTCCGGGGTGGGACTTCCACTTTTCTGGATGGATATTTGGGTTCCAATCTTCAGATGTGAAAATGTAATGACTTCATGGACTGTTTTACTTCATATAATATATTCAAAACAACGTTTTTTCTCTTGTGAAAAAAAAATGATTAATTTTTATCACTTTGCCTTCAAAACTAGCGATGTTGGTCTATGTTACTGGTTTATTGATATGGTCTGATGGTATTTTTATATTTTGGACATGTCACACTCCTCACATGATTAGCGTTTTTCTCTGTTCAAGGATTTTGGGTACTTTAATTTGTATTTGGAACAATGGAATTTGGTACTCTATCTGTTGCTTTACTATTCTACATACTGCGATTTCACTTTCTTATAGATGCCTCGAGCATATTTGGATGCTTTCTCAGATTGTCGATAATCTCCATGTGGACCGTTATTGGGTTTTATATCAAGTCCATGTATGTGACATGGGGTATTTTTCTATCACTGTCTGGGGTGGGACTTCCACTTTTCTTGATGGATATTTGGGTTCCAATCTTTAGATGTGAAAATGTAATGACTTCATGGACTGTTTTACTTCATATAATATATTCAAAACAACGTTTTTTCTCTTGTGAAAAAAAAATGATTAATATTTATCACTCTGCCTTCAAAACTAGCGATGCTGGTCTATGTTGCTGGTTTATTGATATGGTCTGATGGTCTTTTTATATTTTGGACATATCACACTCCTCACATGATTAGCGTTTTTCTCTGTTCAAGGATTTTGGGTACTTTAATTTGTATTTGGAACAATGGACGTCGATACTCTATCTGTTGCTTTACTATTCTACATACCGCTATTTCACTTTCTTATAGATGCCTCGGGCATATTTGGATGCTTTCTCAGATTGTCGATAATCTCCATGTGGACCGTTACTGGGTTTTATATCAAGTCCCTGTATGTGACATGGGATATTTTTCTATCACTGTCTGGGGTGGGACTTCCACTTTTCTGGATGGATATTTGGGTTCCAATCTTCAGATGTGAAAATGTAATGACTTCATGGACTCTTTTACTTCATATAATATATTCAAAACAACGTTTTTTCTCTTGTGAAAAAAAAATGATTAATGTTTATCACTCTGCCTTCAAAACTAGCGATGCTGGTCTATGTTGCTGGTTTATTGATATGGTATGATGGTCTTTTTATATTTTGGACATATCACACTCCTCACATGATTAGCGTTTTTCTCTGTTGCAGGATTTTGGGTACTTTAATTTGTATTTGGAACAATGGATGTCGATACTCTATCTGTTGCTTTACTATTCTACATACTGCTATTTCACTTTCTTATAGATGCCTCGGGCATATTTGGATGCTTTCTCAGATTTGTCGATAATCTCCATGTGGACCGTTACTGGGTTTTATATCATGTCCCTGTATGTGACATGGGGTATTTTTCTATCATTGTCTGGGGTGGGACTTCCACTTTTCTGGATGGATATTTGGGTCCCAATCTTCAGATGTGAAAATGTAATGACTTCATGGACTGTTTTACTTCATATAATATATTCAAAACAACGTTTTTTCTCTTGTGAAAAAAAAATGATTAATGTTTATCACTCTGCCTTCAAAACTAGCGATGCTGGTCTATGTTGCTGGTTTATTGATATGGTCCGATGGTCTTTTTATATTTTGGACATATCACACTCCTCACATGATTAGCGTTTTTCTCTGTTCAAGGATTTTGGGTACTTTAATTTGTATTTGGAACAATGGACGTCGGTACTCTATCTGTTGTTTACTATTCTACATACTGCTATTTCACTTTCTTATAGATGCCTTCGGCATATTTGGATGCTTTCTCAGATTTGTCGATAATCTCCATGTGGACTGTTACTGGGTTTTATATCAAGTCCTTGTATGTGACATGGGGTATTTTTCTATCACTGTCTGGGGTGGGACTTCCACTTTTCTGGATGGATATTTGGGTTCCAATCTTAAGATGTGAAAATGTAATGACTTCATGGACTGTTTTACTTCATACAATATATTCAAAGCATCGTTTTTTCTCTTGTGAAAAAAAAATGATTGTTTATATTCGAAGCGCTGCGGGGTGGTTTATTATATTAATATTTCACGGTAATTGGAATGCCCACAATTCATAACAAATATTGCAGATTTACTGTCCTGTTTTAAAGTTTCATATTTTTTTTTTAAATTGAACCCGTCGTCGGTATACCGACGCCTTGTAAGCGTCGGAATTGTGACAGCTTAAAAACGTCAGACCACATTTCGTCGGAATTGCGACAGTTTACAAACGTCGGACCACATTTCGTCGGAATTGCAACAGTTTACAAACGTCAGAAGAGCGACGTTCAAAATGTCGGACCACATTTCGTCGGAATTGCGACAGTTTACAAATGTCGGAAGAGCGACATTAAAAACGTCGGACCACATTCCGTTGGAAGTGCGATAGTTTACAAACATCAGAAGCGCGACGGTTTGGGAAATGTCGGAAGAGTGACGCTTGTTTGGAAGAGACGGAAAAAGTGTCGGTAGTGCGACACTTTGTAAATGCGTCGGAATTGCGACCGCATGGCAAACCATGCTTTTCCCGTCCTCGAACTATCGCTTTTGCGACGACTATGTGTTGGAATAGCGACGATTTGGCCATCGGAAATTGCGCCAAATTTTCTAGTGATAATAGTGGGGTCATATTATTTCAAATCAGCATAATTCCAAGAAAAAACATCTATGAATCTCTTCATCATTTCAACATATTTAAACTTCATATGAGTTAAAATAAACTTTGAAAGTTTAATTATTTTGGGCATAGCTACTGTATCAGGGTTACAACTCTCAACTTCTTCATCATCAGCTTGTATCTTAGGTGATTTAAAAAAATCATTTTGATCAAAAAAAATTTCAAGAGGTATGAGTCCCTTTGGTATAGAATTTTTCTTTAGTTGCAAAACTTCAGATTTCCCTTTAGACTCAGCAAGCATATTTTACTAATCTACTTGTATATTTTCAAACTCTTCTTTTAGCTCGATAAAGTTTTTCACTTGTTGATCATCCTCAAAAACCTATCAATGAGTAATATTATCAGGGATAATTGGTCTATGGTGAATCTCAACCTCATATTTTTCTATGGAATGCATAAGAATAATGAAAAGACTTGCAGAGACAGCCAGAGAATCAGTAATGGAATTTTGTTCTCTAGTTTTGACCATGAATGGGTAAGCTTGAAAGTTTTCCAACATGTCCAAAACTAAGTTCCTATATGCCCTCATCCTTATATCTTTTGTTTGATAAGCACCTTTAACTTGTTTAATGACCAACTCTGAATCTCCAAAAACAAAAATGTTTTGAGCATTCATTCTTTTCAAAACCTCTAGGCCCAAAATCAAGGATCCATACTCAGCCATGTTATTCATGCAATCAAAGTTCAATTTATAGGAAAATAACTTACTCTCATCACTTGGACTTGTGATCCAAATCCCTGCTCCTACTCCTCCTCTTCCTGCTGATCCATGAAAATGCAAAGACCACCAACCTTCTTCCTTCTTATCACCGACTTGTTGATCTTCTGTTTGCTGGATTTTAGACTGCTGAATTTCAGAACTCTAATTTTCTACTTTCCTTTCCTCTTTTTCTTCATTAGTCAACTCATTGAAAATAATAGCAGATCCAAGTTCAGTATCAAGAGCATAAATTGGAAAATTTTGGGGTTTGTCTTTACTACTCACCATGTATGCCATTCTTGTCTCTCGATACAATCTTCTTTTCTCACCAAAAACAAGAATGGTAGCATAAGTAAGGTCCATCTGCATTGTACCTTTGATTTTCGCTGCCCATGACCTTGACAACAACATACCAAACTTCGGTGGAATGTCTGCTACCACGATGTCCATGACCACAGTCTTTGTAGGAACTTGTGTTAGACCAACAACAACATCCTTAATTAAACCAATGCATTGAACTCTTTTCGAATCGAAAGAAAACAATCCTTTATATGGCCTAGTTATTTCTAACCCCATCCTTTCCATGATTACTTTGGGCATAAGATTGTGAGAGGCCCCTGAATCCAACATAGCATTATGCAATGTCATGTCGTGAATGCTAAGGCTCACATAAAAAGGAGGCACCTCCTCATTCTGTTCATCTTCTAGTCTTGGACCCAAGTATATGTTTGGATGATCTTCCAGTACATTCAAGATATCAACATCTCCTGGTTGTGAATTCAACATTTTAACAATCCTGATTCTATATTCATTTACCTTGAGAATATCAGCAAAAGGGACTAATATTTTAATCTTAGAAATTTCATTCTCAAGGCTGAAAACAGAAACAGATTTTTCAGCTTCTTTGATAGGAGGAAAAATTGGTGTATTTTTCTTACCTTCAGCGACCTTAGGAGCATCTTTCTTGCCATCAGCAATCTTAGGTGTATCCTTCTTAGGCTGTGTTTTGTTAGCAATGATAGGCACATTTCTATTTCTGAGATTGTATTGTTTTTTCATCTCAAAAGTAGCATGTTGATGCCCCTTTAGATAATCTGATGTTTCCTCTCCATGATTACTTTGGTTTGATTGATCATGTTCTTCTTTAGTCAAGAAAATTCCAGACAATTCCTCATCAAAACAGTGAATAGACTCTTTAGGAATTTCAGGATCATCTTCTTCATCAACCAAGTTCTGTTGGAAAGGAGGTCTCACTGGAGGATCAGGCTACTGATTTCTGTTTTCTCTTGGCCTGTGCTAATTCTGAGGTCTTCTGAACTGAGGGTTTCTAAATTGAGGTTCATGTTGTACAGGAGGAGTAGAGGTATTCTCAAGGGCCAACCTATCCATCAAATTTTCCATTGTTTTCATCATTGAATCCAGTTTATCCTGGGAGGTAGAGGAGAAAGGCTTCTCTTCTTCTTTCAACTTAGTCTTACCCATTTTTTACTTTTCAGCTGCTATCAAATTAACGTCCACCTTCACTGCATCATTTTGAATTTCAGCAAGTGAAGGAGATTCTCTTTCTCTCAGCAGTATAGAAAACTCATAGTATCTCATCTGAGCCAAGGCTTGTGGTGGTTTCAAATGGGCAGGAAGAGTCATATACCTTGTTAAACCTTTTTGAAAATTTTTGGACAGATTCATCATCAACTCTCTTCAGAGTGTTGTACTTGGTGAGGGCTTGTACTGGATTAGTTCTATTTCCCTATTTTCTCAGAAAAGTATCTTCAAACTCATTCCAATTATGAATACTTCCAAGAGTAAGGGCTTTATACTATTTCCTAATTTCACCAGTAAAACTCTGAGCAAACAACCTCAAATTAACATCTTCATCGTCAACCTCCTACCTGTCTATAAAATCATTAAATTGGTCCACATGTTCGTCTGTTGTAATGTCTTCATCACTTCCCCAAGTTTTTATTCTAGCAGCATATTTTCTAGGCAGGTCATGTAAGACAGCTAGAAGCACAAGAGTGGCATATCTATCAGGTGCAACAGGTGGAGGAGGTACATTTCCAGCCGTGGTTAGAGGGACTGTAGTAGTTTTAGGGATGGCAGAAATAGAGGATGAAAAACTTCTATGAGGAGGATTGTTTGGTCTTTGTGGTCCACTAACAATTGAACTCCAATTTGGAAGAGGTAAACCAGCTTTACTTTTCAACAATACTTCAAAAGGATCAAGCTCTTTGAATTTATCTAAAAAAAAAAATTTCCAACAACAACTCAGAAGTAACAGCTTCCCAAAGCTCTTCTTTGTCTTCCTGTGTTACTAGAGCTGAGGTATCAATACCTCTCTTATGTAAGTGTAAGATAATTTCAATTAGCTCTTTTTCACTTTTTGATCTAAACAAAACCTCTTGAATTTTATCATCAACTCTTTTATCTTCAGGACTTCTGAAAATTTCAGAGGACAAGGATTTTGAATGTGATGGAGTACCTGATGTTTCAGAAATGCCTTGACTGTCTCTGGAAATGGTGTTTGGATTGTCCATGATGGTAGGTGGATCTGGGTCAGGATTAATCCTTGTGTATCTCCTTCTCGAAGCCAACTTTGATCATATAAAATTTGAATGGAGTCACCAAGGTAGATGCAGCCTTGAAAAACTTCCCGAGCTCCTGCTACCTTCAAAATTTCAGCTTCAAAATTTTGGGAAAATATAATCTTCAGACTCCCAGAAGACGCACCAAAATGTTATCACAAAATTATACTCGATAGGCTATTAATAAAATCAATCTCATGTAACTGTTTCAAACCAATATTTCGATTGAGGCTTAGCCTCCTCAACCTGAGAGGGCTTCTCACAAGGGTTAATCATTTTTAATAGAAATATAGATGGCTAACTCTATGTGGGATATTAAGTAGATAAATGATAGATATTGGTTGCAAATCACATCAGCAAGTGCACATTAGGCTTATGGAGTCAAAATAGTTTTAGTAAAACAAAAAAATATACTTAGCATGGAAGTCAAGGCATATTAGAGTTCTAGTCAAGAGATACACATGTGAATCAGTAAAAAACATAGTCAGCTTGTCTATATAGGAAGTCAGAGCATCAAAGATGAATTCTAAGTAACATAAATAAACACCACTGCCATAGGATAGTAATAAGATGCAATTAGAACAAAAACACACTAGAACTCTTTATGAATCTCAAGTTGGATAAGTATAAATCTCTGTATTAAGCTGAAAGCCAGTCACTTACAATAAACACAGTCTCTTGCTAAAAATGTCCAACCCTTTCCATATTCGACTTCTTGATATTTTATAGATCATTTAAAACATAAGATAACCTTATCTACAGCTAGATAAATCGAACTTCTGACTCTTTACACCTTGCCTAACCATATGACATGGTATTTATTACAAAAGGACAGCTAATCTACTAAACAATCCTATTACAAATAGGATTCAAATTCTTAATCACCTATCTATAACAACCTTATCTTAATTAAAGTACATTCTTTGCCAAATGTACTAACACTTGGTTGAATCTAGATGATTGACTCCAAATCTTGATGACCATAATGCTGACCTCCATCAAAGTAGGAAACAATCCCCTGTTTTCCAGGCATAGGGTTCTTTACACTCTTGAGACACTCTAACCATCATGAACTCATCATTTCGAGATTATTTTCAGTTAGAAACTGAAATACCACCTGCCCAAAATCCTTCCTAAGTTCCAGCTGTCCAAAACCATCATCAAAGTGTTCAAATGAGCGGAAATAGACCTACGTTACGAAAACAACACAGTTTCGTAGCGCAGCTCTTTTACCTTTTTTCCTTCAAATTTTGATTCATTTCCTCTAGGATTATATTCATTATCATTTAATACAACCTCCCGATAAATTTATGTCATAATTCACACTTTTTCCCTTCAAAAATTTATGAGAAAGAGTGAAAAAAGCTTCTACAGCAGTTTCGTAGCGCTTTTCACTCTTTTTACACTGTTTGCGCTACGAAACTACTGAGTGAGCAGTTTTGTTCAAATTTTTTCAAATTTAAAACCATAAATGTACCAAAAATAAAAATAACACTAGTTTCATCAAATCAAAAAGTCATATGAACTGAAAAACACAGTTTTCATAAGGTTCCTTCTTAATTTTCACTTGATTTAGCTTTTGAATTTTTAATGATTATCATTCTGCACCTTTGTTCTTTAACTCATCCTGAGTCAATTTCAGCTACTGCTTCAAGTCCTCCACTTGATCTCTAAGTCTATTATTACTGGCTCCCAAGTGAGTATTGATTACTCTGACAAATTTAGCTTCCTTGATGGCTAGAACTGTCCATGTGAAAAATTGTTCTGCACTGCTTGGAGTTTCAGACCTTGAACCAGTTTGAACTTCCCACAGTGCCTTCATTCTTTTGAACTCCATTTTCTCAATACTGTGCTTTCTGGCCCTCTTTCTCATCACAGCAATTTATTGGTTTTCTAACCTCAATTTCTCTTCAAGATGTTGACACTCTGTCATTTCTTCTTTTCCCTTCTTTGTTTTGGTGGTTGCATGGTATAATGTAGGTGATGAGAGATCAACCACTTCTTCAGGTTCCTTTACTGTTTCAATATTTTCTTAAACTTCCTTGCTACCTTCCTTGAGTTTCTTAGCATGCCTAGTTAAAGGTTTCCTTGCTTGAAAGATGAAGGTTTCATTTTCACCCTCAAACTCAAGCTTCTTTGGAGACTTAGCATTTTTATATTTGTGTTCATCTTCTCCACTAAAGTTAGCTTGCACAATGGGTGTCTCCTCTATATCAATTGCATGAAGGATGTCATCTAAATTACCCTTAATTACTGGGCTTTCCTCTGAAACTGAAACAATTGCCTTTCCTTTTGGTGCCACTGCTTGGCTTCTTGTCACCCTTTTGATTTCCTACTTGCTGGAAACTTGTTTCTATTTTTCCTCTTTGACACTCTTTCACTTCTGTTTTGCAGGTGATGGAGTTGATGTGTCAATTATTTGTGTCTGCTCTGTCCTTTTCTCAACTTGTTTCCTTGGTTTCAGTTTTACAAATTCCTTTGGTTTTGCAACCACAGGTTGACTAGACTCTGCTATTGGTGGTGAAGGAGTTCCTTTAGTTTTAGGGTTTCTAGCAGGAGTTAAGGTTTCTAACTCAAAACCATTCATAAACAAAAAGGATTACCAATCCCTGCCTATCTTCTAAAGCTCATTCAAAATCAACAACTTCATCAAACTATGATGAAACAAGGATGTTTCACAACCTTCAGATTTGGCTTGTACTTTATCAGCCATTTTGGCAAGACTCCTATGCAAATAAAAGGGAAAATCAAGTGAAATTTTACCTGTGAAATGCAGAAGCAGCTTGAAATGATATGTGTAGACCTTATGATGTTTGCCTTCATATGTAAAATATCTTTGGATGTTGAGAAACAAATTTTCATAAGTGTCTTTGATGAAGCCTCTAGGGATACCATTATTGAGGTCCATATCTGCATACTCAGGTTTCATGAATTATTTGCATGGCTCCATATCAAATTTGAAACTTTTAAACCAAGTCTCTTGACCCCTTGGAATCTCTGTCACAGTAGCAATAATATTTGGTGTAATTGGCACATTTAGCATCCCAACCTTGGTAGTTGTTCCATTGAAGTGCAAGGAAAATTCTTTAGACACCTGTGTGTGGCAACCCTGCAGCTTTTCACAAAACCGAAGACAATCTACTCTACTGAATGCCTCCATCACTGTTGGGTCTTCAACTATGGCCTTCATATTTTCAGGCTCGTATCTTAATCGGTGTCCCCCTTTGTGGACTTTCTTTTCCTCCGCCATGTTTCTCATAAAAACTTGTCAGCCTCACTTGATTATATGAAACAGCCTCGCTTGATTAAGATGAAGAAGAACTTTGTACTAAATAGGTGCAGGTTTGGCTTGACACTTTAGATCTTAGACATTCGAATGGAGGCAAGAAAAATGTGTATGACCAATTAAGCAATATTTTTAATTTGAAATGTCATCTCATAACTCAATGATGCCTCATTCATACCCTATCATGACAATGATGACTGCAAGATGGGTAAGTACATTGATCACTAACTGACTCATCATACCACTAACCTATCATTTCCCAACGGATTCTAACAAATTTCAGCTCAAATGACAAGACAGTTAAGAAACTGCGCTTTCGTAGTGCCGGCAGTGTATTTTTCTCAGTTTGCGCTACGAAACTATTAGCGCTTTCGTAGTGAAAATCACCCTTTTTGAACGAGCAGCGCTACGAAAACATGTATCCTTGGCTAATTGCAGTGTTTTGACCTGAAACTTTATGGAATGACTCCCAAATGGAATTATGAATATTTGATAATGAATGGACCTTTAAAAGACTTTATTTGAACTGAATGATGACCTCTGAACTTATAAAAATCTAAATTACCCTTAACCAAAACCTAAATTGACCTCTAAACCTAATTTTAAACATGACCAAAAACAAACATGACACAATGATGTTTTGAAAATTTTTGGGGTGATAAAAAATTCCATTTCATCAACCATGGCCTCCTTCTAGAGTTTTCCATCCTCTGAATCTACTGCCTCCCTGACAGTTCTGGGATCATCATCAGTTATAGTTAAAGAAAAATTTGAATAGAAGGCAGATGGACTATACCTTTCTGGTTGCCTTCTTTCCCGAATTGGTCTTCTTGTCGCTGGAGTTTGTGGCTCTTCCTCTTCTGAATCTTCTTTTGTTGTAGAGTGTGATTCATCCTCCTTTAGCTCAAACTCTATCTTCTCAAGTTCCTTTGGTTAGACTTCATTTTTAACAACATCTTTCACCTCTCTAACACCACATCTCGGTTGTACACAACCTTCCTTGTTTTTGGGTTCCAAATCTTGTAAACCTTTAAACCCTCCTTATACCCTATAAATATGCACCTTTCATATTTATTATCCAACTTTGTCCTTTTCTCCTTTGGAACATTTACATATGCATCACAACCAAATACCCTCAAATGTGAAAGAGAGGGTTTCTTACCAGTCCATACACTAGAAAATTTGGCAGAATTTCCGACGGCCAATTCATCGTTATTCCGACACATAGTCGTCGCAAGAGCGACACTTCGAGGGCGAGAAAAATGTGGTTTGCCATACCGTCGCAGTTCTGACACACTTAAAAAGTGTCGTACTATCAACACTTTTTTCGTCGCTTCCAAACAAGTGTCGCTCTTCCAACGTTTCCCGAACCGTCACGCTTCCGACATTTGTAAACTATCACACTTTCGACGAAATGTGGTCCGACGTTTTGAACGTCGCTCTTCTGACGTTTGTAAACGGTCGCAATTACGATGCAATGTGGTCCGATGTTTTGGACGTCGCTCTTCTGACGTTTGTAAACTGTCGCAATTCCGACGAAATGTGGTCCGACGTTTTGAACATCGCTCTTCCGACATTTGTAAACTGTCGCAATTCCGACGAAATGTGGTCTGAAGTTTTGAACGTCGCTCGTCCGACGTTTTTATATTGTCTCTCTTCCGACATTTTTAAGCTGTCACAATTCTGATTCTTACAAGGCGTCGGTATACTGATGGCGGTTTCAACTTTTAAAAAAAAAAATGAAACTTTAAAAGAGGAAAAACGTTGTTTTGAATATAATATATGAAGTAAAACAGTCCACGAAGTCATTAAATTTTCACATCTGAAGGTTGGAACCCAAATATCCATCCAAAAAAGTGGAATTCCCACCCCAGACAATGATAGAAAAAATACCCCATGTCACATACAGGGACATGATATAAAACCCAGTAACGGTCCACATGGAGATTATCGACAATCTAAGAAAGCATCCAAATATGCCCGAGGCATCTATAAGAAAGTGAAATAGCAGTATGTAGAATAGTAAAGAAACAGATAGAGTACTGATGTCCATTGCTCCAAATACAAATTAAAGTACCTAAAATCCTTGAACAGAGAAAAACTCTAATCATGTGAGGAGTGTGATATGTCCAAAATATAAAAAGACCATCAGACTATATCAATAAACCAGCATCGCTAGTTTTTAAGGCAGAGTGATAAACATTAATCAATTTTTTTTTTCACAAGAGAAAAAACGTTGTTTTGAATATATTATATGAAGTAAAACAGTCCATGAAGTCATTACATTTTCACATCTGAAGATTGGAACCCAAATATCCATCCAGAAAAGTGGAAGTCCCACCCCAGACAGTGATAGAAAAATACCCCATGTCACATACACGGACTTGATATAAAACCCAGTAACGGTCCACATGGAGATTATCGACAATCTGAGAAAGCATCCAAATATGCCCGAGGCATCTATAAGAAATTGAAATAGCAGTATGTAGAATAGTAAAGCAACAGATAGAGTACCGACGTCCATTGTTCCAAATACAAATTAAAGTACCCAAAATCCTGCAACAGATAAAAACGCTAATCATGTGAGGAGTGTGATATGTCCAAAATATAAAAAGACCATCAGACCATATCAATAAACCAGCAACATAGACCAGCATCGCTAGTTTTGAAGGCAAAGTGATAAACATTAATCATTTTTTTTCACAAGATAAAAAACATTGTTTTGAATATATTATATGAAGTAAAACAGTCCATGAAGTTATTACATTTTCACGTTTGAAGATTGGAACCCAAATATCCATCTAGAAAAGTGGAAGTCCCACCCCAGACAGTGATAGAAAAATACCCCATGTCACATACAGGGACATGATATAAAACCCAGTGACGGTCCACATGGAGATTATCGACAATCTGATAAAGCATCCAAATATGCTCGAGGCATCTATAAGAAAGTGAAATAGCAGTATGTAGAATAGTAAAGAAACAGATAGAGTATCGACGTCCATTGTTCCAAATACAAATTAAAGTACCCAAAATCCTTGAACAGAGAAAAAAGCTAATCATGTGAGGAGTGTGATATGTCCAAAATATAAAAATACCATCAGACCATATCAATAAACCAGCAACATAGACCAGCATCGCTAGTTTTGAAGGCATAGTGATAAACATTAATCATTTTTTTTTCACAAGAGAAAAAACGTTGTTTTGAATATATTATATGAAGTAAAATAGTCCATGAAGTCATTACATTTTCACATCCGAAGATTGGAACCCAAATATCCATCCAGAAAAGTGGAAGTCCCACCCCAGACAATGATATAAAAATACCCCATGTCACATACAGGGACTTGATATAAAACCCAGTAACGGTCCACATGGAGATTATCGACAATCTGAGAAAGCATCCAAATATGCCCAAGGCATCTATAAGAAAGTGAAATAGCAGTATGTAGAATAGTAAAACAACAGATAGAGTACCGACGTCCATTGTTCCAAATAGAAATTAAAGTACCCAAAATCCTTGAACAGAGAAAAACGCTAATCATGTGAGGAGTGTGATATGTCCAAAATATAAAAATACCATCAGACCATATCAATAAACCAGCATCACTAGCTTTGAAGGCAGAGTGATAACCCGTCAACACATAAAATAGTATCATAAAGCGGATACAGGAAATGTGCAGAGACATGTACTGTTGATATACACCTCACACAAAAAGCATCCATGATAGAGAAAAAATATGTATAAACCCAAGGTCGATTGTATGTTCTGGCTCGCTTGTTCCCGGAAATAAAAACCATCTGCAAAAACCCAGGCTCGCTTGTAAGATTAGGATCGCTTGATTCCAAAATTGGTAACCATCTGTTGCATCCGAGATGTAAGGTTCAGGCTCTCTTGTTTCCATTAGTAGCCCGCTACAACATCCACCCTGTTCATAGCAAAAAGGTTCCTGTAGATATACAGAGAAAGAGTATAATACGTAGACCATATAAACATGGCTCTGTATTTCAAAAAATAGGTTTAAAATAGAAACAAGGCAACATTTTTTTTTCTAAGTAAAGTTAATCTATTAACAGTGGGAATAAAATTACACCGAAGTCAAAATCATTGCCCAGACTCATGGCAAATTTGTCATCAAAAAATCAAAAAATTAAGAAGATTGCCCTCATACGGGGAAACCAGTCTTGAACGTTTAATTTACAGAATTCAAAAATATTACAAAGGTCTAGCACAGTAAAATAATCTAAAAGCAGCCCAATTAAGTGGGCCTGCTAAGCAAGAAAAACAAATTAACCAAACTACTCCTCCGGTGGTTCCTCCACGATTCGGCACCATCCTTCGGAAGGTCCAGGATCACCAGGTGCTACCTCCACATGCATGCCACGGCTCCCCTCCTGAAGGCCCGAATGCTGGCCGGCTTTTTCCGAGCTCAGACCCGCCGGACGGGTGCATTCTTCCTCCGTTTGGGCCTCCTCGCAGAAAACCACAGTGACTAAAGCCGTGATTCGTGGGCGGTTGAGAGAGAAATTAAAGGAAAATTGTGCAGTGCGCATCGTGGGAGAAGGTGAACTAGCGGTGGGGAAACGAGGAGCAGGGGAATCCATACGGTGGCCAGATCCTACAACCCGACCCCGCCCACTCCTAGTATTTGGATAGCGACCTGCGTAATAATCACTGGACTGGCCGAAAGACAACTTGGTTGAGGGGCTGGAGGGAGCGTGCAGGGGTTGAAATCTAGTGCCCCCCCTACGGCAACGCATCCTTTGACGCACGCGAGGCATGGGTGCAGTCTCACTAGCAGTGGGCACAAGAGGAGACGGAGAAGCAGAATTCCAAGAAACAGAGGAAGACAGACACAGACGAGACCGAGAGAAATGCAGATATGCAGCAAGGTCTAAGCAGTAGTTCAGCTGGCCACTTCTCCTTCTCGTCACAGTGAGCAGGAAGTGTAACCCAGCAACTGGCTCGTCTGAAAAACCATAGCGAAACACTATTTTATCGACCCGACTGCAATGCAATCGAAGGACGCCCGTCATAATTAATCTCTGATTATTAATGAGAGCCAAAGGTTGGATCATATTGGAGCATGCGGAATCGCTAATAGGAGTGAAGGTCCAATCTTGAAC